>JASMMZ010000010.1:470878-982582 GCA_038502455.1 Anisogramma anomala | reverse complement strand
CCCCCCCCCCCCAAACTCCGCCAAAGGTAATTATCCCGCCCCCCAGTACCAGCAACCTTAGCCTCGTTTTCAGTCAAGGGATTTGGAAAGTCCTTACGGCTAGCATATTAGGTTTCCCCCTAAACGTGTTACCATGGTGGATACGAATTACTTAGCGATTACTACTTTTATTAAGATTGAACGAGAAAAAGAAAAGTATAATAGTACGCCGTATAACCTCTGACGTTAATTTACGCCCGTTTTTAAACTTCTTTCCCCAAATGAGAATTAAATTGTAAGGTTTTTACCCTTTATTTCCCAGTATCTTTACCTGTTAAGACGAAGACTACTTACTCTATTACCTGACAAATTAATCCTACTTCCGCGAAATCTACGATTGCCTCAAGGATCACTTCTAAAATAATATCAATTTTACTAAGTATTAAACCGACTGAAGAATTTTAAGTGGTTTTACATATTGAATTACAATTTTATTTTCGGAAAGTAAGATAAACTTACCTTACCAGATTCGTACGGGTTTAATTCTTTGCTAACAAGTAATAGAGAATGTGAGAGTTGACGAAAACACCCTAAGTTACTAGGATCGTCAGGCCGTTACAAGTTATAAGGACTTTAAGTACGCCTTACAATGCCTTAATGTTATTTACAAAAAGTGTTTGAACCAGTTAAGTTTTTCGTTAACGATGATAATAATTGAAGTCTCCGACTCGACTAGTATATACGTTTTACTCTCTAAGTTAGTAACGATGAAAAGGACCCTTTCTATACGTATTATATCGACTGTAAATACGAAAAGCCCAATTATTATGGATTATGAAAGGCCTACACCTAAGGACGTACTCAAGTTATCAACAGAAAGACGTATTCCTTTTCCTTAAGGTTTTTAAGTCAGCTAAGCCAATTTAATTTAAACGTTGAAAAAGACCGGATTTACAGTAAATGAATCGGTTAATTCATATGTTGTATTATCACGGAAAGTAAATTGAACTTGGAATTTTTTTTCATACAATTGATTTTTACTTTTGATTGGAATTACTTCGCATAACGTATGAAATTTAATGGACAAGAGGTAAAAGAAAAAGAAAGCTTACAGCTATCGGTTAGTAAGAAGACACTAGTACTTGTGATAGCCCGGAAACAACGTAATAACTCGCAGATTACGTCTGTTTATACCGCCTTACAGGTAAAAACCTCTACCGTCAACATAACGATAAGAACACTAGTCCTATATACCTCTTTACTCTTTATAATAGCCACGAGAACCAGGTTTCTTAAGGGACTGTACCAGATATAGGGGCGGTTTCGTACTTAATAGAAAATAATTCGTAATTGGTCGCGTTATAAAAGAATACTAATATTATTACGGAACTCGACTATGAGGATACTGGTAAAGCTAAAATAGGCTTATTCCTTGAAAAAAGTTATTTTTGATATTATCGACGACGATTGAAACTATTACTAACCTTATTATTTTTCACATCTTTCAATCCTCAATCCCTTTCATAATTTCCCTAGAAAATATTAAAAGCCTCAACGGTAACGGTAACGTTTAAATTGATGAACTAATAAAAGTTGAAACCGGTGAATGATTTCCCCTAAACCTTAAATAAGGGTATTTCTAATTTTTTAAGCTTAAAAGTAGTAATAGTAAGCCTGATGAAAGCGGAACATTATTCATTATATCGTAGGTTTCACTATCTAGCCATTAATAAGCTTTATATAGTCTTAAAGGCGGCTGGTTACAAAGATGGGAACTTATTATCGTGGATGGAATTTAAATGACATTGATTTAATTATTGAAATTACTTACAAACCCTTTTAAAATTTAAGTTTATACTTTAGAAAAACTAGTATTACATGTTTTAAACTTCGGTACGGCTTTTAACGGCGCTAAGTTACTTAATCCCATTACAGCGAAAGAAACGGGGAAAGTATTATGTATTTTGTAAATTAATATATACTTAAGTGTTGGAATAGTACTAAAGGAAGTGCAGTAGATCAATTTTAAATACAATAAAATTGACTTTACTGTAAGTTGAGTGTATTTTTTGTGGGCTTACTGCATTGGATGTAAGTTGAGTGCAGTATACTACACTTCACACAAGGGTACGGGCTAAGCAATTGACTATACAAATTACTGTGCTGACCGGCTAGCGGTTTGCTTAACCTAGAACAATACATCCACCACGTGACCAATGTAATATTACTATTACTTCGACCACGATTCGAATAGATAACGTTGAAGCGATATAAGGCCCTACTAACACTGATCAGTACTTATTGGATTATGTACAGATTAGCTAAATATAAGAAGAAGCTAATTTCCGGTTATTACGCTCTACGATAACGTTAGGGTAGAGGAAAGATTTTTGCGAAAGGTTTTTACTATTGTGTTAGTCTTTACGGCAGTACGTAAAGAAGACCTTTGAGTTGCACCAATTTTTATGGTAGACCAGAGATAACAATGGAATCCTGATTAAAAACACCAAGAAATCTTTAATGGATCGTTTTAAAGAAGTAGAGATTGATATTTAGAAGTTTCAAAGTTCGACGAATCGGCAAACGGCTAAAGTCAATATTATTTCGGGTACTACTATTGCAGAAAAACGACCAAGTCCCACGCCAAACAGCCTACAATAACAAACGACCTTCGACCTTTCCCTTTACAACAAATCTTTGCCCCTACTTCACTATTTTTACTTTCTCCACGTCAATTCAGTCGTCAAGTTCGCTATTTTGTGCGAAAACACCAGAAATCGCCAAGTTGCGCTGAGAAAGCTACGTTACGCGACTCAATGCTAAATCGCCAAATTCCCATGTGACTTCACAACAAAACACCAGGTTCTTACACATAAAGATCACTAAGTCCCTTACCCTACACGCTCACAAAGTCATGTATAGGCCAAAACCTCAAGATATCAACCGCAAACGCTCACTCTGAAGCCATTACCGACCCTATCAGTAAAAAAGTAATTAAGGTCCTGTGATACCTTTTCACCAAGTTTTATAACTACGATTTTTGGGGACAAGACGATAATCAAAACTTTACCAAAAAACATCTTACCAACTTTTTCGGCTACTATATCGTTGAAAATAGCAATACTAACGACCTAAATTACGCCTTTAGCACCTTCCGCAACCTCTTTAGCGACTAAATTATTTATGTTTATGTTTTAATTTAAATTGGGGTCAAGTTAAGGATTAAGTCAAAAATTCAACAGAAAATAGTTTATATACCATTATAGGGTAATTCAACTCTTATATAAAAACTTATTCGACTTAACCAAACCCCATAAATGTAATTGAAATCTATACCCTAAGGGAAAAGGTGTTAAGAAACTATATAGCCCTTGTATGCGATCCATGAGACCTCTCCTTTACCCTTACCTAAATGAGGCCTCCTTATGCGCTGGCGATAAGAAACCTATTAACCTGCTTGTAAACCCGGCGCCTTTACATAATAAAGCGGAATACGACTTTAACGGTGGCAAAGCACGTAAAGCAAAAGCTACCAACGCGGCTAAAGGTATTAACGTCGGCGCTATACACCAGTCAATGAAATAAGATCTTCAGGTTTCCAAAACCCTTTAAGTACCTATCGCGTTTCAGTAATTTAATTGAAAAGCCCCTTAAAAACCTCCATACGGCAGGTTTAATTATACACGAAAACCCACTATAAGTCCTACCATGAAACTTTACTCTTCGGGTTATACAATTCTTAATTATCTTTAATACCGTACCTCAAAAGCTTTGAAGCGTAAAATTCCATAGAACAATAATCCAAACTAGGATAAATATCGCTAATTACGCCTAGAACCTGTCAAAATTGTCAATAGTATTAAAAACTTCTCACGAACCTTGCTAAAATTTAAATCGACGTGAAAAAATTGAAAGGAAAGCCTTATAACCTCTTCCATACTAAAACAATACCCTTTTTAAACATTTTAAAGTGAATAAAGGTTTTCTTTTCATGTTTTTACTTACTATTTCCTGGAATATTTATAGGGTACGCTAAGGACAACTACTTAACCTTTCTTATTCAAGTTACTACATTTCACGAAATCTATGATGGTATAAATATTCACTTCGAATATGACATCCATCCTACGTAATATTACATAAATTAGGCCACCACAAGGTAAATAATAATAATAACTAAAAAGAAAAAGAAAGAAACACCGAAAAATATTATTAACCAGATAACCGATTAGTTCGTGTTATGTTAAAAAGCAATGGGAGAAAGCATACGCTAGAGAAGCTACACTTTGCAAACAGGTATGGACAGAAATTATGGGCGTTAACGAGTTCGAATACGTTTTATAACATTCAGATACCATTTACGAAAGCTTTTTTAACTAGTTACGTTCCTCGCTCGCTACTACAATAACGCGTACGCCGAAATTTCTTAATATATACCCCTAAGCCGACAACTTCCCTAACGTAAATGAAGAAAATCTAACGGTTGTTAATTCCGTTTACCGTAAATACAGCTACGGACAACCTTAACGCCTAAGGTTTGGCCTACCGGCTATAAACTGGAGGCAACAATGACGTTGGCGCTAATAAGACCAAGATTTAGGTAAACCTACTAATCACTAATATTATCGTCTGAATAACAGTAAAAAAATATTGGATATATAATAAGTACGGCTACTGATCAACTCGGCATCTCCTTACTGAGCGAAATAACAAAAAATTAATAGACTATATCTAGTACCCTATCAATTTTAAACAGGAATATTTAAACTAAATCGCAAACTTTGAAGGTGACGAACCAATTAATAACGATAATAGCCCTAAGCAGATTAGGTGACATAGAGATAATATTTCTAACACGATCTAATAACTAGCCGACCTCGCTTTTTTTATACTATTTATATGATAAAACCTTTTACCTTTACCTTAACCAAGCTCCTTAATTTTTATATACGTTTAATCCTCGCGATATTTACGCGAAACATACGTTTCAAGGTATTATGACAGATACAGGGGCGGCAAGGTACTTAACAGGAGGCTATTTGGAATACGTAACACTACGGACGAAAAAGATTATAACCACTAAAATTAATCATTACGATATTTGCAAGGATAAAGTTGGCTTTGAACCCAGCCATTAATTGTCGTCACTATAGATAACGGTAATTTAAATTATTATAGGAGAAATTACGTTCCATATCCTTAAGTCCCTTACTCCTTTACTTTTTTACTTAATGGATATAAAAACCCTCAGCGTTAACATCAATGTTAATACAGACGAACTGGTTAAAAACGACTAGAAGTTTCCACTTGCCTTTAAGTAGTGACACCTATAGTTTTATCTTTAAAGCTTGTAAATAGTGGTATTAAACCTAACAGAGCCGGATATACGTTAACTACTTGGGGGCCTAAGCACACAACCGTTAGCAGACTTTACAAAATCCTAAAGTTTACAAGGCATAAAGACATAGAATAATCTGCCCTAAAAGCTATTGAAAGGCTTTATTACCACTGCGAAACGTATACCTAGGCCCTCCGGAAATTTAAGTTTATATTGAAAAACGATAAGGGCTTTAATTACGAGAATTTCAATAATTTATTTACTTAGATAATAAGTCTTTCTTTTACGTTATTAAGTCCGTAACCCCTATTTATGGGGTTAAGTCTTTAAAGTTCCTTTTGAGCAAACCATACGTTGGAAAATCTACGAATATTATGGATTAACACGAATATGAGTCTACCTAACGTCGTAGTCCAAGATGCTAATACAAATTTTACGGCGGCAAAGTTTTCAAAAATAACAAAATAATTGGTATTCAATGTAAGCATGTACCTGTAAAAGCCTATTAAAGCATTGGAAACGTTAAGAGGGTATATGCCATACTTTGCTGCTAAACGTATAATATCTTTACGTTAGAAATTAGAAGTTTTATAAATTTGGAGACACGTTTACAAATAGTAGTAAAAGGCTAAAACAACACTATAGATCTTAACTGTTTAGGGTTAACGTTATTGATTTTTAAAACGTACCTTCGCCCAATAATTGAATCTACGCCCTTAATAAGTACTCAAAAACGTGTTATGGTTTACGGAAAAGCTTTAAGGGAACTGCGAAAAGAATCGGCACGCTGCCAGGTTAATAATTCTTTTAACACCAGGAATAGCCCTTAAACAATCGACGTAATTACTTTACTGTTACAAAATGAAATCTTCGTGTAATAGGAGCCAGGTAAATGAAAGAGCCTGTACCAAATTTTAAATATCGCGAATTCCAAAATAGTTTTATAAAATGTTAACGGTTCTGTATAATTTCAAATCACTTAGGCTAAGTCCTATATGAAGGCTAGTAACCGTAAAAACGCTTAAGGCAAGCGACCCAATTAATAAAAACATTCTTTACATGTTGTCAAAAAACCGATAAAACGCTGCCGGCGCGGACAACCACCGAAAAAGAGGAACGTTCAAAATGAGGAATATATACTGGGCTTTATTTATAATATTACATAAGTAAGCAGAAAAGAAAAGGATAACGAAAACTTAACACTAAAACTCCGATCGAAAAAGATTATTAAAACCTTTGGCAAACCTTTCGAGAAAAGTTATAAGGTCGCGATTAACGGCCTGCTAACTTGAAACGTTATATAATTAGTATCAAAAGCCGATTTCAACCTTTAAAACTCAAACTTCACGATCTTTAAGTCGAGAATTATCCACAAAGTTAAAGGAAAAACCACGAGGTAACTGTACGAAGAGTCACGTTTAATTGCCTAAAGATACGGCGATGGAGGAAAAATATAAATTCTTCTGTAATCATACAAGATTCAAAAGATGAGTTAACGCTTAATGGTCGCTTTAATGATAATTTTATTAAATCAAACTAAAAGTCAATTTACGCTTAGTAGTCGTAATATAATGTAAGCCTATAAGTAATTAGCAACGTATCTATAACAGATCGTACTATTAAAACTGCTACAAGAATTACATGCAATTTACCTTATAGGGATAGTAATACGATATATTAAACTACTATACGAATTGGCCAAAGTAAACGTCTATTAATTTTTAATGAACCAGTCTTACTCTAAATTACGGCTAACGATAAAATCTTTAACATACTACTAAAACTTATAAGTTACGTAAAATGATAATTTTAGGCGTAATATGCATATAAGCTAATGATACTCTTTTTATTGGAACGGCTAGCTTTATCATATTAGAATAGCAGGCGATTAAGAACTTCGAATTCTGGAATTACAAGCTGTTAATAACGTTGACGAAGGGTATCTATCTTAATTTGAATGGATCTTTAATCCGTATACTTAATATTAATACCAGCCTTAACTTTCGCCAGAAGAGAAAAAGCACTGTTTTAGCTCTAACTGATAAGACTAATGTAGCTAAGGCTTAAAGGTACTTAAAATAACATACTTAAGGTAATTATGTTACTACCTTATACTAACCGAAAACCTCTTACGACCTTTTTATCGCGGCAAAAACACAATGCCCGGCAGATAAGGTCTTTGATCGGCTAAACAAGAGTTTCGAGTAACAGATACGAAACCTAGACCAAAGGATTAATATAATCTCAATCCACCTGTCAAGGGCTAAGTTAATAGTCTTTATGGACAGGTCATTTATAAACAACACCTACCTGTCTTTATAAATCGGTTTTATAATAACCCTCGTTAACGAAAATAGGCGGGAAAATAAATTCTGTATTATCGGCAGTCTAATCCACTAAACCTTCGTCAATTATAAAAGAATTACACGAAACGTATTATTTTCGAAGGTTTATGGAATAATAACGGGGTTTAACGTAAGCACAACACTATAAAAAAACTTTAACCTTATCACCAGGAATTTAAAGATTTCTTTTATCCCGGTGGTAATTTTTAACAAGTTAAAAACCCTCTTCGAATACCTTTTGAAGTTCGGAACCACCAGCGAAAAACGCCTAATAATCGACGTGATAGCGTTTCGTAAAGCCTATGAAAGCAAGGAAATTAAGAAAATCCGATTAGTTAATGGTAAAGACAATTCCGTAGATTCTATAATGGAAGTAGTGATTAACAAGGCCTTAAATAGGTTTGTTAACAGCAATAAGCTAACTATACGTATCGTGAGCTACGTTAATGGACTATCCGGAAAGCCTAAATCATGTGGCGAGGGATAAGCTAGCAAACTGAAATACTATTGAGGAAGTGAAGGAATGAATAATGGCAATCTATTGAATTAGCACGGCTAAAGTGAAGGCTTACAAAGGCTTGTGGCAGAAAACTCTTTTATAGGAGTTAATAAATTTGCACCTTGGAAAACCGGAAGAATTAAGGTCGAATGGCGTTAATTTGCATGTAATTGGGTGTAATTCAATATGGAGGTCAATTAATATTAACATGGTGGTAATAGGCTATCGAGGTCGTTTAGAGCTAGCCGGAAATCATTAGTTAACCATACTAACGTGTACTTATAAACTAAAAAGCCTCTAGTGTAAGAATAGTATTATATACAGTTTTGTAGGTCTACCTTACTTATAATAAAGTTAAATTTACCGCAATTTTAGTGTATTGTATATAGACTTACTACATTGACTGTAAGTCAAGTGCAGTACGCTGCACTTTACACTATGTTACGGGCCAAGCAATTGGTCATACAAATTACTATGCAGACCGGCTAGCGGTCAACCAAAACTAGAAAAATACATCCACCACTTGACCAATGAAATAATACTTTTACTTAGACCACAATTCGAATCAACAACATTTCAACGACCTATAGCCCTACCAGTACTTAGGTTACTAAACGTATTAATTTATAACGCCGGTATTAACTATATTTCGATAAAGATTTATGGCAAAGTTCAATCGCTAGGGATTAAGTGTAAATAAGTTTCGGTTAAGGTTTATTAGGGTATTAATAAGGTCAAACGGGCAAATAACTTTTGACCAAGAGTTCATCATATTATTATACTAAAGATAAGAAGCTTTATAAATTAGGAAAACGGTTTTAAATAGTGGTGAAACGCCTTAATAATATTATTCGCCCTAACAGACTTAAACTAATTTTATCGTTATTTAAAGCTTACCCACGTATAATAACCAAGTCACTACCATCATAAAACACCTAAAAACGCGTTATAGAATATAAAGAAGCCCAGAAAGAAACTGAGGATAGATTCGGCACGCCGCTAGATTAACGATACCATCAACACTAAAAATAAATTTAATTATAAACGTATTATTTATTCATTTTTAAAGTAATGTCCTTTTGTAATGTAAGCTAGGAAAATAAGATGGGCGGATTAAAATTTGAAGTATTACCAATTAAAACGTATTAGTTAAAACTGCTAACGATTTTATAATTTTCCGACTTATATAGGTGAAGCCGTATAAACGACCCTTCAAGTTTAATAGAAATCCTAATGTCGATAATCTTCAAGCTGCCCGAATTATTAACATAACCCTCCTAAGCCAATTATTAATAAGCTACTAGAACTTCGGCGGCAAGGAACACCACTTAACAATAAGATATACACTAAAGAGAAGAACTGAGATAGAGACTACAAGCTTGGCAGGGTATATACAACGGTATGGGTATCTTGAAAGGGAACGTTCGATAGAAAGCTTGCCTTTAAATTACGTTCAGAAGGCATTATTAGTACGCCGTGTAAATTATTCAAGGAAAATAACAAAGTCAAAATTAGCGGTATTTTTTTTTACAAAGGATTGTATAATTTAAACCGTTCACGTAATTCAATAGTGAAACGTCACCGTTTTTAAGTCATAGATAATTGGCGAGGATGAAAGTAAGACTATGAATCGGTTGTAGAAAAATTTACGGTTAATAGCTTAAAGATACAATAATAAAGGGAAGGATTAAATCCTTACTAATTCGTTTGTAATCTTGAAAATTAATGAGCATTGAATTGTCGTAAGTATTGTCAATTTAACTATGAGCGTAAAATGTTAGTTTATATTTAATAGCCGAGATATTATGTCAGCGTATACTTAGTTAGCCCCTGATTTACAACAGATTATATTACTAAAGTTACCGAAAAGCCTAAGGGATACGTTTCCGACTAGCACAGTAATACGTTATATTAAGTTTTTATACAAACTAGCCGAGGTAAACGTATACTGGAATTCAATGTACTAAATGTATTTTAAAAAAATACTACGTATAAAGATTGAAACTCTTGAACCGTATTTATTAATCATAAAAAAAAAAGACTTTGGTATCATAGATATATAAATTGATAATACCTCATTACCCACAAATTCCGTGTTTGTAACAGCAAAATAACTTATTATCAAAAGGTCAGATATCTAGAAGTAGAAGCTGAATAAAACGTTAGCTAGAGGGATATTATTTAAATTTAATATATCATCAATTCGTACGTATGGTATTAAGATCGAAAATAAACTTATATTAGCCTCCGCTAAAAACGGTAAATAATAAGTTTAACGATTATTGATAGGGCCGTCAGGGAAAACTGACAAATATATTAAAAATAAAAGCCTTATGCGGCTTATATCGTCTCTCTGTGTTATGTCGAGGCATCGCATGAACTTTCCATTATAGTATAGGTATGAAACCTATGAAAGGAGGATTTTAATAACTTCAATAAGAAAATTCAAAGGTAATTAAATTACGTGAAACGATAAACTAACATAGTTTTAATAGATTTAACAAAGGCGAAACTAATGATTTTGACAAAAGGAATATTTGCGAATAATACTAACTTTACGTTACACATTGACTTTCTAATAATATTTATTAACAAGGATAGGTTTAAAAGGAAATTTATAATTATCAGTAACCTTGTATACTAGATATCCGTTAAGTATCGGCGGGTAATTCGAAAAATACTAGATTTAAAATTATACAGTATAACAATAGGCTTTAACATTAGTATGGTAATCAATGGCATATTAAAGATTATGACTCAATACCTGTGATTACATCCGATGTTTGTAATGATATATACCAACTCCAGGAGTTTTTACGAATGACTATTCACGTTGGGTACTAATAATGAAGAAAGTTTAATGATAAACATAATAGCTTTAAAGGTGGTATATGAAGCTCGAGAAATCGATATGTTCTGGTGAATTAATGGTAAAAATAACCCCATTAACGTTATAACTAAGGCTACTCCACATACCATACTGGAAATATTTGTGGATAGTAATATGATAACCGTACGAATAGAAGCTTATATAGACCTCCCGGCACAAAAAGAAAAAGAATAGGGTTACCTTAGCAAATTTAAAGATTGTTAGGGTGGGGATATAAATAGTAATGGTAGTTAAGGCGGTAATAGCAGTAGTCTAAACTACAAGAAAAAGGTACGTAATTGGTAGCATAACTAATTTGTACAAGTTTGTGACACAAGACCTGTGTATGGGAGTTAAAGAATAGAGGTTTCGAAAAGGTGGGGAAAGGGGCTGCGAAGGGCTGTAATTAATATCGATTTTAGTGCATATTAAGCGGAATTGACAAGGGTTTGGCTTATGGAATAAAAAGGGATTTCAAAAGTTGTTACTAACTGATGGCAAGTTACGATAACGTGCTGGAACAAAAGGAAAATTCGCTAGTGTTGGAATAGTAGTTAAATGCAATACAGCCAAGTAAAATTTACTTGCAGTAAAGTTAATTATATGTACTGCAAATTGACTGCAGTTAGTGGGATTTGAATCTACTGTACTGCAAGTGTAGTGTAGTACGTATCCACTTTAGAGTGGGACATAGGCAAAAGCGTTTGGACATACAAATTAGTGTACAGGCCGGCTAGCGGTCTGACAAATTGAGAACTTACGACATCTATCAATCAACTAACATCAATTAAGCACCAGTTACTTCGACCACAGTGATTCGAATCGACTACATTGCAAAGATAAAGTCCTACCAATATTAACCTATAAAAGGTATAAAAAATATAGCTTACGAAGTTATATCATTTTGGCCACTCGAATGAAACCTATAAAAATGTATACGATGGGTATTAGAAGAGACCAGGGAAATTATGTTTCGTATTGAAATACGGTTAACCAAAGACGTTTTTTTACGGTAAATACGTGAAACGGTCAAAAAAGACAGGGAATTTTAAAAGATAACGGGTCCGGAATGAAAACACGACGAAGGCATATAGCTAAAGATGTAATAGCTTATATTATTGGAATAGTTGAAACGCTCTAGGCTCGGGCGATATCTCAAATCTGGGTAAAATCATTGACTTGGAAAAATTGCAAGCAAAAACGGGCATATAGCCCGAAATTCGTACAAACGCTTAGGGAAATAGGATGAAATATAATTACCATTTTTAAAGGCCGTAACCAATTGCCGTAATAATACACAAAAGCTAGCGAAAGATACAAACGAATTGATTTTTTAAATATACTACCAAAAGTTGTTAATTTATAGTCGAGCTTTTTGAACAATATGTTTTTAGGTTTAATATATAATATATCTCTTCATAAGCGTGATAATCCTAAGTACGGTAAACGAAAAAAGAAACTCAAAGTAATATAAAGTTAATGGAAAGATTAATATATGATATATAGGTTTTTTTAACCTATAATAAGGGGAATTCACTTTTATCCTCGTCATCTACAACTATGAAAAGGTCGTTTATAACGTAAATGAGCTATAAAATGTAGGTAATGGTAAGGTATTTGGGTACGGAAATACAGAATTCCTTACGACAAGGCTAATTATTATTACCAGAAGCGCTAATACTAATAAAGCTTAAGCTGAAACCAGTATAAATATTAACTATATTAATAAAGATAAGTTAATATGATACGAAATAGTGATAGGTAAATGAAGCCTATAGTGTAAATTGAAAGAGATAGTTATAGTTAAGGTTATTAAAAGAGACGCGATAAGAATAGGTAGTATAAGAGAGACTAGCGAAAACGAAAAAAAATGGGAGGTTTTATGAGCTACGGTAAAGGCCGTATTTATAAGTATAGACGGACCGTAATCAGTGACGGTTATACATCATATAGCATGTTAAAGGGCGCGTTATACGAAGTATGCGACGTAGGCAACTCTGTGCTAAAACTGTCTATATGTTATAATACACAATAAGGGGCGCGTTATATGGCGCCAGCGACCTAAGGTCGAAACGGACTTTACATTATACGGCATGTTAAGGGGCATGTTATATGACGCCGACGGTCTGGGGTCGTAATGACCTATATGTTATACAGCACATTAAGGTGTGCATTATATGACGCCGGCAGCCTAAAGTTAAAACGTCTTATACATTATACGGTATATTAGGAGGCACATTATAAGCCTGCGTTTAGTTCGCGTCCGGCTCGCGTACTAAGTTGATACGGCACGTATTTAATATTGAACCAATAGGATACTGCAGCCTAAATGGCTTTTAATAAAAATCGAGGCATTCAATAAATTTAGGCCATTAGCTATTAAATTTATAGATTACGTAACTGTATATGTAACGGGATATACAGTAGCCCGCTCGAGCTCGGTCTGGGTATACTCTGCAAGCAGCACGTACGAGGGTACGTAACGGGCTGGGAATAGACCATAACCATGAATCCTATACAAAGGACCACTGTAGCCTCTTCTAGTCTCTCGCCTGTACCTCAATAGTAAACTCCATTTGGCACCTACTTGGCTTACTATCGTAGGTTGGACCATAACATAAGGTATTCTACATCCTTAGTTATATAGTTATATTATTTAAAGTGTAAGTTTAACCCGGTATTACGAAAACTTCCTAAAATCACACGAACTGTCGTCAGAGAATCATATTTGGTACCGGGGAAAAAAGACTGCGAAATCGTCTAGGTAAGCCGTAATAAAATTATTTTAAATATCCGCTTGTTGGCAAGTCTTTAGATTGTTGCAAAGTTGTCGATTCGATTGGTCTAAGTAACAGTAGTATTACATTGATCAAGTGGTGGATGTCTTGTTCTAGGTTTGGCAGACCGCTAGTCGGTCTGCACTGTAATTTGTATGGCCAAATGCTTGGCACATGCTCTAATGTGAAGTGCAGCGTACTGCACTCGACTTACACCCAATGCGGTAAGTCCATGAAAAATACACTCAACTTACAGTATAGTCAACTTTACTTACAGTAAAGTGAACCTATTGCATTGCATGCAGTACTATTCCAATACTGGCGGCTTTTTAGTTTGTATATGTACGCTAGTATAACTAACTAATCTTTTCCAGTTATTATTGAATTGCCTCCTCGTCAACTGACCGGATCCATATTAATTCTAGTTGACTTCCATACTGACTTGCACCCAATTACGTGCAAATTAACCCTATTTGACCTTAATTACTCCGTCGCTCCAAGGTTCGAGCTTATAAACTCCCACAAAAAGTTTTTTCGCTACAGGTCTTTATAAGCCTCCACATTAACCGTGCCAATTAAACAAGTCCGTATCGTTAATTCCCTGGCAGTATTCCAGTCTGCCAGCATATTCCTGTCCGCCGTCACGTAACTTGGGCTTTCCGGGCAGCCTATTAACGTAGTCCTCGATACATATAGTCAGCCTATTGTAATCTATAAACCGTTGCAGAGACTTATTTAACATTACCTTCGTAATAAAATCTACGGGATTATCTTTACTATCAATTTACCGGAATTCCTTAATCTCTCTCCCTTTGTAAGGTTTACAAGGTATTATTACATGGATTATCAAGCGTTTTTCGCTGGTAGTCTCGAGCTTTAAAAGGTATTCAAATAAGTTCCTTAAGTCTGTACAAATTACCATCGGGATGAAAAGAAGCTTTGATTATCTAGTAATAAGATTGAAGGTCTTTTATGATGTTATGTCCAAGTTTAAGCCCGTTATTATATCGTAAACCTCCAATATTAATACGTTTCATGTATTTTTTTATACATTATCAAGGTTTAGTGGATTACATTACCAATAATATTAAATTAGTCTTTCCGCATATCTCAGTTAACGAGGATTAATTAAAAGCCGATTTGTCAAGACGAGTTGATGTTATTTATAAAGGAAAAGTACATGAATATTATGATTACAGCCCTCTATAAATATATTAAAATCATATTAATCCCGTGGTCCAGATTTCGCATCTATTATTCAAACCTTTTATTTAGCCGGTAAAAGTTCTTATCTATCAATTCTTATACTTGTACTGCGATAAATAGGTTATATAATATCTTCGACTAGTATAGAGTAACGATATATATGTCACAGGTACGTCATTTAAATTACCATTAAGCCTTAGTTGTATTAGTTTTATTAATGATAGTAAAAATAATGGCTCGGCTCTTTGAACGAAAGCTGAAACCGGTATTAATAAAAAGTATACGGATTAACGATCTATTAAAATTGAGTTAACTGCTTTTCTTTAATGTTATTAATCGCTCATAATTTTATAATTGAGAGTTTTTAGTTGCCTGCTGTTTTAATAATATAAAACTAACTGTTTCAATGAAAAGAGTATCTTTAGTTTATATATATATCACTTTGAAGTCCTTTTTTTACGTTATTCATAACTATAGGTTATATATTGAAGATTTCATCGCTAGCCTTAATTTCAAGTACAACTAGTAAATTAGAAATTAATATATGCCTGTTTTAGTTAGCGCTTGTAATAGTTTGATATCTCGCATTCCCGTTTCTCAATAGTAAATAACACGTAGCTCCTATTGCAGTTTTATCAATACGATCCGCTATAGGTTTATTGCTAACTACGTATAGGCTTATATTATATTTAGGTAATGAAACGTAAACTTCTTTTCAATTTTGACTAGTAAGTTTGGTATCAAAGCAATAACTTAGCCTTAGATAATCTTTCAATTCGTTATCGAGTACGTAAATACTTAATCCTTGCCTTTATCTCCATATTCCTAAGCGATTAGGCGTGACTTTTCGTACGAACGTCCCGAAGTCTTACCTTTAACCTTTTAAATATTCCTCGAATTAAAAACCGTAAATTTTGGGTTTTAAATGTTAAAATCAGTTTTCGGCACGAATTATACAATTCCTTAAGTCAGTAAGCCGTCAATTTTAACCTTATCTCTTTTTTAAAAGGTTTATCGAAAGTTTTAATAATTCTTTATACTTAAAGCTTTAATGTTAAGTCTTTATTATGCTTTTCTTTTTTTCTTACCTAAATAGTATTGTAGATACTGCCCGGTGTATATTCTTCCTTTTTAACGTTTTTATTCTTCGGGGGTCGTCTGCGTCGGCGGCGTTTTATCGGCTTATCGATAACGAGTAAAAGAGGTTCGTATTAATATAGTAGTTTTACTTAAACGTCTTGATCGTTAATAGCCCTAATATAAGGCTTCACCTAATGAATTTAAAAAGATATAAGACCGTTAACAGATTTAACACTTAATTTAGAGTTCGTAATACTTAATTTTTTTATGGGAAATACTTTTTTACACGGTTATCGCTATATAAGAACTTTACTTTGTAACGGTAAAGCAAATACATCGATTATTGTAGGGCCGTTTTTGGTGCTAAAAGCTTTATTAATCTGCCGGTATGTCGATATTTTTCGTAGGTCACTTAAAACTTTGCTATAGGACGTAACACGTTTTTAAGTACTTGCTAAAATCAAAAACATTATCGTTAGACGTAGTTCTTTTTAAAAACGAGTTATGTTAGTACTAAGCCGGTAGGGCCTACAGTATTGTTTAGACTTTTCACTAACATCTATAGACGTATCTCCGGATCTATAAAGTTTTCAATTTTTATTGTATGGATATTATATACTCAGTGAAGTAAGGCGTATGCCCTTTTAACCCTTTTAATATTTCAGTAAGCTTTTACTAGTACCTATTTACATTAAATACCTATTATCTTAGGATTTTCTTAAAACTCTGTCGCTGTAAAGTTCGTATAGGCGTTATAAACGACGACGTTAGCTGGATCCAGGCACATATAAATTTACATTATTTTTAACGTTTTCTATGTTATTTTTGGTGAAAGAAACTTGAGAACCTTAACCGCGGAAAAAAAGGTTACGAAATCATCGATGTAAAATATAAGCTTATTGTCCAAGTAAAACACATTGATAGAGATCTAATAATCAAAGTTTTTGTCATTTTTTAATATGAATTTAAAACTCTAGGGGGTTTATGTATAAATTTTGTAGTGGTAACAACGCCTTTCAATAACTTTTAAGGAAAAGTATTTTATATCTCTATGGTTCACGGATCTCAGGACTTTGTATAGAATGGAACGTCTTTATAGTTAGAGCGCCGGTGGAATTAACGTATCTATGGTTTTGTTAGGTTTAATACCATTATTTTTGGGCTTTAAAATAAAACCATAGGTACCCACACTAAAGGCAAGTGAAAACCTTTAGCCGTTATTAACCAACTCGTCTACGTTAACATAGATGTTAACGCTAAGAGTTTTTATATCGTTTAAGCAAAGTAAAAAAGGTATAGGAGACTTAACGACATAAAACGTAATTTCTCCTATAATAATTTAAATTACTGTTATTCTTATTAACGATACTTATTCACTTGAGTTACAGCTAATTTTGGCTTAGTTAATATCATAGCGATTAATTTCAATGGCTGTAGTGTTTTTCCTCCGAAATATTACGTATTGCGAATAGCCTCTTATTAAGTACCTTGTTGTTCCTATATCTAGCATAATACCATAAACCGTGTAATCCCCGTAACGATCGTGAATATTAAAGATATATAAGGGGTCAAGGGTTAACTTAAAGTAAAAGGAAAGGTTTTTACAATCCAAAAGATATAGGCAAGCGTGGTTGATTAGTTATTTGGACGCGTTATGAGTAGTATTTTCGTATTACTTAATTTGCTTAGAGTAATTGACGTCGTCAATCAGCTTGTCGCCCTCGAAGTCGACGATTTAATACAAATAGTTATGTTTAAAAGTAGTAAGGTATAGGGCGTAATATACTGCCTTTTTATTATTACGCTTAGCGGATGGGTTCCAAGTTAACTAACAACTAGTCTTATTACAAATCTAATATCTTTTGACAATATTACAACTATATTACTTACGTTTAATAGGCCCGCTTAAATGTTAGCCTTATTAACACTAGCGTGGCTATTACCTTTAGTTTGTAGTTGGGAAATTAGACCTTAGGCGTTGTAGACGCCTATAGCTATATTTGAGGTAGACGTCATTATCTACTATAAGGTCTTCTTCATTAACGTTGGAGAAGTTGTCGGCTTGAGGGTATATACCAAGCGATTTTGGTGTACGTGTTATTACAATGGTAAGCGAGAAACGAAACTAGTTAACAAAGACTTCGTAGGTAGTATTTGGGCGTTATAAAGCGTATTCGAACTTGTTAAAACCCGTAACCGCTGCTCATACCTATTCGCGAAGTATGGTTTCGCAAAAGTGGGCTTTTCTTATTGCTTTTTTGTATAGTATTGACTTGTCAAACATCTAGTTAAGGTTATTTATTAGTGTTTCCTCCCTTTTTTTTTTTTTGC
The DNA here is from genome assembly GCA_038502455.1 of Anisogramma anomala. Classification (NCBI taxonomy): domain Eukaryota; kingdom Fungi; phylum Ascomycota; class Sordariomycetes; order Diaporthales; family Gnomoniaceae; genus Anisogramma; species Anisogramma anomala. Next base: position 964,158 of record JASMMZ010000010.1, on the reverse strand, counting down.
CATTACAATAGTTTACTGCTTTGTAACCCAGTTTATATGGTATTACGTAAGGTGGACATCGTATTCGAGGTAACCTTTTATGCTATCGTAAATCTCGTGGAGTGTAGTACCTTTAGTAAGGAAGGTCAGATAGTAGTCCTTAACGTACCCTATAAAGATTTCAGGAAACATTAAATAACATCCTAAAGGAGGAACCTCTATTCACTTGAAAATATTTAATAGAGGCATTATTTTAGTGTCTAAAAGGATATAGGGCTTTCCGTTATACTTTTACATCTTTCTAGATCTTGTCGAAATCCATAAGGAGTTTGCAATTAATGTAAACAATTTTGACAGGTCTTAGGGTAAGGTCGCGATAATTATCCTAGATTTAAATGGTATTTACTAGTAGTTTACACCTCAGAGTTTACGAGGCACGTTGTTAATTATAATTTCCAGTCGCTTGGCCCAAAGGGTCAGAACCTATGTTAGGACCTGTAGTGAGCTTTCGTACGTAGGCAAACCTAAAAGGGGAAGGTGTTTAAGGGAGCTGTCGAATAAATTGCTAGGACGCGATAGGTGCTTAAAGGTTTTGAAAAGGCTGACGATCTTACTTCATTAACTAGTGTAAAATATTAACGTCAATATCTCTAGCTATATAGGCGGCCCTGGCTTCACGCGATTTACTACCACTAAAGGTGTACTTCGCGCTATTATGTGGAAATGTTAGACTACCGAGAAGGTTGACAGGTTCTTTATCTCCAGTACATAAAGAGGTTTAACTTAGCTAAGGTTAAAATGAGGGTCCTTTAGAACGTATATGTGGGCGTTAAAATCCCTTAACGCCTTTCTATTTTTCTAGAGAGTTTTAAAAATCAGGGTTTGAGGGAGGGTCCTTTTATTAATCCAGTTAGAAAAAGATTCCCTCAAATTCTAGTAGGGTCTTTTTAAGGATTTAAATGTCACGGTGAGTAACCTTCTTTTTTAACCTGGCCTTAACCGTGAATTGAATTATCTTCCACATCTTAAAAGTCTAGTGGTTAAATAATTGGCAAACATTTTGGAAAGTGCGGGCGCTGTGATCGTATTCGTCACCGGGATCCGCGTCGATAATTTATTAGCAAATATAATTGGTTGGATAAACTTTAATTAATGTTTCGTTAATATTCGTTATCTAGAGTTTTAAGGGGTAGGGGTTGGCGAAAACTGATTCGAGGGTTTTAACGTTCTTTATGTATCTCTAACTCAAAGCCATTTTGGCGGTTAAGTCTGTTTAGGACGTGTAGGTCAAGGGACTTGGTAAGCTTGAGCGTAAGGGACTTGGTGTTTTGGCATGAAATCGTGTGAGAACTTAGCGACTTGTCGTTAGGTTGCGCGGCGTGGCTTTTTAACGCTACTTGACGATTTTTGGTATTTTCGCTTCAAATAGCGAATATAACGATTGAATTGGAGTATGGAAAGTGAAAAGAGTGAAGTAGTAGCAAAGGTTTGGTGTAAAGGGTAAGGTCGAAGGTTATTTGTTGTGGTTATTTGGCTGTGAGACTTAGTCGTTTTGACAGTATTCATACCTGTAGTAGTACTAACTTAGCCGTTTCCTAATTTTCTGAATAAAGACTTTTAGCGGTCAATCTTAACTCTTTTTAAAAAGGAATAATAAAGTTTTTTTCGTGTTTTTAATAACGATACTATCGTTACCTTTAATTTGCCATGAAAACTGATGTATTAGTATAGGCTTTTCGTAAAAATCTTTCGTTTACCTTGGTTTGCTACAAAGCGTAACTGAAAAGAAGTTTTTTCTTCTATTTAGTTAATCTATACTTAACCTAATAAGCACTGATTAATCTTGGTAGATCTTTAGATTGTTACAACATTGTCGATTCTATTAGTCGAAGTAACAGTAGTATTGTATTGGTCACGTGGTAGACGTCTTGTTCTAGGTTTGGCAGAACGCTAGCTGGTCGGCACCGTGATTTGGATGGTCAATTGCTTAGCCCGTACCCTAGTGTGAAGTGCAGCGTACTGTACTCAACTTACACCTAATTCGGTAAGTCCATAAATAATACACTCAACTTGCAGTGCAGTCAACTGTACTTACAATAAAGTTGACCTACTGCATTGTATGCTGTATTATTCCAACACGCTATTATACAATTAATATACCAGTAAAACTTCGTTGAAATTTTTTTTAACTTAAAGAAAAGTAATTAACCATTGGAATAAATGAAAACTTATATAAAAAGCCATTAGCCTTTCCTATTTAGGAGTAATCCAAATACTTTAAAAGACCGTTTAAATATCGAACTTCGTAAATCACGTTGACTTCGATAATACGTATAGGATTTCCATAATTAAAGGTAAGTCAAAACGATTTTACTTGATAATCTTATTTAAAGCCCGGTAATAAATATAAAACCGTAATCGCCCTTTCGACTTAGAAATTAGTAATACCGGTGTTACAGCCGATACGAAATTCGTGTAAACTTAACCATTATTTATTAATTTTATAACTGAACTTTGAAATTCGAGGAGTTGATTCCATAATAACGAATATAACAGTCTTTATAATTTGTCCGTTTCAAATCCATTTTAGATCAGTTTAATATAAATATAGTAGTTGAGTTTTCCCCGGTGCAACAATAAAGGCATAAAATTTTTTCTATTAAGTGAATTACGAAACTTTATTAACTGAGGTTAAAAACTTAACTAATCCTTTTTCTTTGAGGTGATAGGCGGCGTCGTTAACTGTAAAACCCGTGATATCCTTTTCAAACTTTTAATAAAAGCTAGTAATGACTAATCCCTCATACATTATACCAACCGTAAATATCGTATTATTAAACTAATGAAACCTGATCTAATAACAGCCAAAATATCTTACGGCCAAACCCGTGTGATTCTTATGTCGATAATCAATTCTCTTTAATTGTAAATTATTACCCGACTATAGTTATCATTCAAAATTCTTGATATTATATCCATAATATACAAAAAGTGATATTCCGCATTATTAAGGGAATAATACATGTTAATATCAGATTCGACTATTTCTTAATATCTATACGAAATTTTGCTATTTGAGTAATACGTATATTTCAGCGTTACCCTAATAACATGCCGAATTTTCGAAGTTATCATTACCAAACTTACTTTATTTTTAATTTTATACCAAAGTTTCGCCAATAATATAATAATTGTTGGTAAAGCCTTAGTCCATTGCAACATTGTCGATTCGGTTGGCCAAAGTAACAGTAGTATTAAATTGGTCAAGTAGTGGATATATTGTTCTAGGTTTGGTAGACCGCTAGCCTGTTAGCACAGTAATTTGTATGATCAATTGTTTGGACCGTGCCTTTGTTTGAAGTGCAGTGTACTGCACTCAACTCATACCCAATGCAGTAAGTCCATACAAACAATACACTCAACTTGCAGTATAGTTAGTTAACTTTACTATAATTAAAGTTGACCTACTGTACTGTATGTAGTACTATTTCAATACTGGCGGCTTTTTAGTTTGTACCTGCATGTTAGTGTGGTTAACCAATCTTTTCTCGTTAGTGTTGAAAGGCGGCCTCGTTAACTTGACAACCCTCTGTTCATTCCAATTTACTTTCATACTAAGTTGTATTTAATATGATGTAAATTGAGGCCATTTAACCTTAATTGTTCCGTCGTGCCAAGGTCTAAGTTGATTAACTCCCACAAAAAGCTTTTCCGCCACAGGCCTTTGTAGGCCTCTTCTTCAGTCGTGCTAATCATAAAAATCCTCATTATCAATTCCCTAGCAGTATTTCAGTTGTCCAACACATTCCTGACCTCTACCACTTAATTTGGGCTTTTTGGGCGGTCCATTAACATAGCCCTCAACGCGTATGATTAGCCTGTTACTATCCATAAACCTTTCCAAGGCCTTGTCTCAGACTGCCTTCGTTATGAAATTTGTAGGATTGTATTTGCCGTTAATCTATCGTAATTCCTTACTTCTACCTTTTTCATAGGCTTTGAAGAGTGTTATTACGTCGATTATAAGGCGTTTTTCAATAATGGTTACGAGTTTCAATAGTTATTCGAAAAAGAATTTCGAGTCGATACACATTATCACCGGGATAAAAAGAATTTTTAATTACATGGTAATAAGGTTAAAAGATTCTTTTAGTATCATACCTACGTTAAAGCCCGTTATTATACTGTAAACCTTCAAAGTGAACACGCGTCGTATAATCTTTCTACACTTAACGAGGGTTTGGTAAATTATATTTCCGATAATATTGAACTATTTTTTCAGCTTGTTCTTGTTAACGAAAATTATTAGGAAGTCTATTTGTAAAAATAGTTCAGTAGTATTCAAAAAAAACCCTTCCGTAAAATTTATACTTAGCGTTCGATACGTCGATTAAAACTATATTGATCGTTCGATTCAAGTTTCGTATCTATTACTTGTGCCTTTTGTTTAACCCTTTAAAGTCTTTATCTAATGGGTCTTATACTTGTGTCGTGATAAAGAGCTTGTAAAAGGCATTAAGTTAATATAAGGTAGTAATATAGCTTCACGAAATACGCTATTTCAAGTACAATTAATCCTTAATTACATTAATTTTGTCGATTATAACGAAAACAATAACGTGGTTCCTTAGGCAAGAACGAAATACAGAATGAATATTCAATATACGGATTAACAATTTATTGAAATTAAGTTGGTTACCCGTCGTTAATATCATTACCGGCTTATAATTTTGAAATTTAAAGTCATTAATCTCCTGTTATTTTCATATTATAAACTTAGTTGTTTCGACGAAAAGGGTATCGTTAATTTGTATACCTATTTCAATGAAATTCCTTTCCTTCTTTATGAACAAATAGGAGTTGTACAATAATTTTTTTTCTTGCTAGGCTTCATTCATAATACGCTTGATAGGTTAGGAACTAATTAATATTTGTTTCAAATAGTTCGTATAGTGATAGGATGTACCGTATTACAGTCTCCGAAAGAGAAATAATACGTAGTTACTGTGACAGTTTAAACAATACGATCTGTTATAAATTCGTTAGTAATTATGTATAGGTTTAGGTTTTACTACGGCTATTAAACGTAAACTTACCTTTAATTTTAGTAAAGAAACTGGTTGTTAAAGCGACTACTAAACCTTAGCTGATCTTTCAAATCGTTGGCGATTATATGAAGATCTAATCTTTACCTTTATCTCCGTATCCTTAGGCGATTAAGCGTGACTTTTCATACGGCCTCCTCTTTGTTTTACCTTCAACCTAGTGAATAATTTTCGACTTAAAAATCGTAACGTTTAAATTTTAAAGAGTAAAATCGGTTTTGGGTACGAATTATACATTTCCTCGAGTTAATAAACCGTTAATATCATCCTTATTACTTTTCTTGAAAGGTTTGCCAAAGATTTTAATATTCCTCTACCCTCGGATCTTCAATACCAAGTCTTCGTTATCCTTTTATTTTCTCCTTACCTAAATAGTATTATAAATGTGGCCCGGTATATATTACTTTTTTTTCACATTTCTCATTTTCAGGTGTAGTTTGTGTTGGAGGCGTTCTATGGACTTATCGATAGCAGGTAAAGGAGGTTCGTATTAATTCGGTCGTTTGATTTCAAGGTTTTCATGGTGAGTAGCCCTAATATAAGGCTTAATTGGAATGATGCCGAAAATTATGGGATCATTAGCAATTTTAATAATTACTTCAGAGTTTGCGATACTTAAAATCTTATACAAGCCCTATTATTTACCCGGCTTCCGTTACATAAAAACTTCACTTTATAATGGAAAAAAGTATAACTACTATTATTAGGCCGTTCCTGGTGTTAAGGGGATTATTAACTTAGCGGCGTAACGATTCACTTCACAGTTCCTTCAAAGTTTTGCCGTATATCGTAACATGTTTCTAAATACTTTCCGAAGGTGGAGATTCAATCGTTAGGCGTGGGTACGTTTTAAAAACCAACAACGTTAACACCCTACCATTAAGACCTATAATGTCGTTCTTACCTTTTATTACTATTTATAAGCGTGCCTCCAGATTTGTAAAGCTTTCAATTTTTAATGTAAGGATATTATACATTTGGCGAAATAAGACCTTTGCCCTTTTAATATTACCAATACTCTAGTAAGCTTTTATAGGTACCTATTTATACTGGATACCTATTATTTTTAACATCTTTTTAAAACTCCGTTATCGTAAAGTTAATAGTGATAACGTGGACAACGACGTTAGGTAAACCGAGATACGTGTTAATCTATAATATACTTAAAATTTTCCACGTATACTTTACTGAAAGGAACTTTAAAAACTTAGCCCCGTAAAAAGATTTTGCGAAACCGACCATGTAAAAGATAAGCTTATTTTCCATGTAAAGCAAATCAACGTAGATACTCAAATTAAAATCCATATCATTTTTTAATGTAAATTCAAATCCCCAGGGGGCTTAGGAATACGAGTAATAGTGGTAACAAAGTCTTTTAATTCCTTTTGGGGCAAAGTATTTCACATATTATTACCCTAAGGATTTTTAAACTTTGTATAGCTTATTAACGGCTATATGGTTAAATCGCTACTATAATTAACGTATCTCCGGCTTCGTGAAGTTGAACACTATTACTTCCAGACCTTAAATATAAAACCATTAGTAACCCCACTTAGAACCGAGAGAAAGGATTTGGCCATTTTGAACCAATTCGTCTGTGTTAATATTAAAGTTAACGCCGAGGGTCTTTATATCCCTTAAGTAAAAAAGAAAAGTGATAAATAACTTAATGATGTAAGACCAAATTATTTATATCATAATTTAAATTTAAGTTATCCCTAATTAAGATATTTATGCGCCTAGTTTCAAAACTATTTTAGCCTTGCTAATATCGTAAAGATCATTCTTAATAGCTGTAGTACTTTCTCCTCGCAGTATCACTTACTGCGAATAGATTCCCATTGAGTACCTTATTACTCTTGTATCTATTGTTATACCTTAAAACGTGTAATTCGCGTAACTATTGTGAAGATTAAAGGTGAATAAGGGGTTGAGAGCTTGGTTATAGCAAAATTAAGGGTTTTACCACTTAAAAGGTATGAGAAAATGTAGTTAGCTAGTTATTGGGCCATACTAGCAGTAGTATCTTTATATCATTTAATCTGCTTTGGGCTATTATCGCTATTGATTGGCTTGTCTCCCTTCAAGTTAGTGATTCAATTTAAGTAATTCTGTTTAAAAGTGATAAGGTACTAAATTTAGTATATTAACTTTTCATTATTTCGCTCTGTGGTAGGGTGCCGAGTCAACTAGTTGTTAGATTTTCTATAAATTCAACATATTTTTTGACTATTACGACCATTGTGCTAACGGTTAATAGATTCGCCTAAATTTTAGATTCATTAGCGCTAAAGTAATTACTGCTTCTAGTTTATAACCAGTAGGTCAGACATTAGGCGTTTAAAGCGCCTGTAGCTGTACTTGTAGTCGATATAATTAACCACCATAAGGTTTTCTTTATCCACGTTAGGGAAGTTAACGGCTTAGTGGTATATATTAAACAAGTTTGACGTACGCGTTATTACAATGGCGAACGAAAAACTTAACTAACGAAAAAAGCCTTCGTAAATGGCATTTAGGCGTTATAAAGCGTATTCGAACTAGCTAACGCCCGTAACTGATATCCATACATACTCGCGAAATGTAACTTCGCTAACGTGAGCTTTCTCCATTACTTTTTAGTATAACATCAATTTGTTAATCATTTAATTAAGCATATTCGTCGGTATTTTCTTATTTTTCTTTTCAAATATTATCGTTACCTACCTCGTAATAACCCAATTTGTTGGGTATTATGTAAAGTAGAAGTCGTAGTCGAAGTCTCCCTTTATGCCGTTATAAATTTCGCGAAGCGAAGTGGCTTGAGTAAAAAAGGGATAGGTAATAGTTTCGAATGTGCCCTATGAAGATATCGGAGAATAATAAGTGAAAACCTAAAAACGGTACCTAAATATACTTACAAATGTTTAAACAAGACATTATTTTAGTATCGAAGAGGTTATAAGGCTCTTTGTTAAACTGTTTTATATCGTTTTAAATCTTGGTGTAGTCCGTAACAAGTTTGTAATTAATTTTAACCATTTTAATAAGTTTTGGTGACAAGTTGTAATAATAATCCTAGTCTTAATTAGTATTTTGAGTAGTTTAAGCCTTAAAACTTTCGAAATACGGTATTAAGGGTAATTTCTAATTATGTAGCCTAAGTGGTAAAGTCTTATAATTAGACTTGTTATAGGTTTTCGTATGAAGGTAAACTTAAATGGATAATGTTTTTAAGGGTTTACCGATTAAATTACTAGAAGACGATAGGAATTTAAAAGTTTTAGGAAATCTAACGATTTTGTTAAATTAATTAGTGTAAAATGCCAACTTTAATACCTTTAGCTCCGTTAGTGGCCTCTAATTTGCGTATTCTATCACCAGTAAAGGCGTACTCCACGCTTTTACGTAAGGGCGTCTAGTTACTAAACAGGTTAATCAGTTCCCTATTGTTAATGTGTAAAGAGTCTTAACTTAGTTAAGGGTGAAGGGGAGGTACCCTAATTCGCGTGTAAAGGCGGTAAGGTTGCTCAATAGCCTTTTCCTTGGGGTATGGTTTTTAAAGGCGTTACTAAAGCTAGGTTAGGTCGAAAAGCTTTTGTACTAACATTGTAATACCTTTGAGTAATATATAAACCCTTTGCCCTTGGAGTTAGGCTTTAATCATTAACTGAAAACCTTTTGAAATTGAAATATACGAATTTATAGTTTAGTCGCTAAAAAGGATACGAAAATTGCTAAATGCGTGGTTAAAGTCTTTAGTATTATTATTCATAACGATATAATAGCTGGAGAAGTTATCAAGGTATTTTTCCGTTAAGTTTTCATCGATATTTAGTACTCAAAGATCTTCGTTATAGAACTTGGTAGAAGTAGTTCCAAGAGCTTTCATTATTCCATTCCTTTCGGAGTCGGTTATACCTTCAAAATAAGCGTTCGCGGTAGACATTTTGAGGTTTTGGCCTGTATAGGAGTTAGGGGTATATAGGGAAAGAGACTTGGTGTTTTGGAGTAAAGTCGCGTGTGAACTTGGCGATTTAGCTTCGAGTTGCGTAACGTGGATTTTTCGGTACGACTTGGTGATTCTTGGTATTTTAGCTGAGGATAGTAATCTTAACGATTGAATTGGCGTAGGAGAAGTGAAAAAAGTAATGTAGTGGCAAAGATTTGGTATAGAAGCTAAGGTCGAAGGTCGTTATTGGTGGTAAAGAACGAAAGTTGTTTGTTGTTTGGCCGTGAGACTTAGTCATTTTTATTGTAGTAGCACTAATAGTTGAACCAACTTAGCCGTTTGCCAACTTGCCGAACTTTAACACTTCTAACAATTAATCTTAACGTTTTTAAGAAAGATCTAATAAAGATTTCTCGGTGTTTTTAATAGCGATGCTATCGCTAACTTCTAGATTGCCGTTGTAATACTGATAAAATACAAAAGTTTTCTCTGTTTTCCTGCTATTATAAGACTGAGATAGTACTAATAGAGGACTTTTGCAAGAATCTTTCCTCTACCCTAGCAGCCGTAGCCGTAAATTGTAACCGGTAAGTAGCTTCTTCTTCTACTTAGCTAATCTGTGCTTAATCTAATAAGCACTGATCAGTGTTGGTAGAGCCTTAATCCGTTGCATTGTTGTCGATTCGATTAGTCGAAGTAACAATAGTATTGCATTGGTTAAGTGGTAGAAATATTGTTTTAGGCTTTGCAAACCGCTAGTCGGTCTGTACAGTAATTTGTATGATCAATTGCTTGGCCCTTACCTTAGTGTAAAGCGCAGTGTAATTCACTCGACTTACACCCAATGCAGTAAGGCCACACGAACCACACACTCAACTTGCAGTGCAGTCAACTTTACTATAAGTAAAGTTGATCTACTGCACTACATGTAGTACGATTCCAGAAATAATAATTATAGCCAATATCTACTTAGGTGTCTAAAAAGAAGGTGTTATTTAAAAACATAGGGATAAGGACTAGATCTCCATTTATACGTATTGGAATTAAATTAAACTCCGGGTAACTCAATGGTATATTTACTCCATGAAGGTTACGTAATTTTTAAACGAAAATATATTTATAAGTTAAGCTTTTCCTATCGCCGATAATGGAAAACCTTTATTTACCTTTTCTACTTAAACTGTTAACACTTACATCGGGAGAAAAGCCGGGCGAAATCAATAACCACGTTCATTGTAAATCGTTGAGTTATAACGTAAATAACGTCTCTGTTTGTAAGGCTTTAGATGTTGCATTGTTGTTGATTCGATTGGTCGAAGTAACAATAGTATTGCGAGGTCAGATTTTGGATATATTGTTTTAGGTTTGGCAAACCTCTAGCTGGTATTTACTGTTCTTTGTGTAGCTAATTGCTTGGCCTATGTGTTAGGCTGATGTGGGGCCATACTGTACTTAACTTGTAGTCAATTATAGTAAGCCCATATACAGCAATATATTCAACTTGTAGTCAGTATAGTCAACTCTACTATAAGTAAAGTTGACTTACTGTATTGCAAATACTAGTATTTTCATAAAAGCGGCTTTTTAGTTTGTACGCGCAAGTTAGTGCGGTTAACAAATCATTTCCGGCAAGCACTCAACTGCGATTTCTCTGATTAGCTAGACACCTATCAATTTCATTCAATATCCGTATTAAAATACATCCATTTGTATAAAAATTGACTCTAGTTTACGTTAATTACCTCACGGCTTCACAGTCTACCTTTATCGACTTCCACAAAAGATTCTTTTGCCACAAACCTTTATTAATCTTTACTTCAACCATATCAATTAACTAGGTCAACATTATTAATCCCATAATAGTCTTTTAGTTTGCAAATAAAGTTCTGACTATCGTCATGTGATTTAAGTTTTTCGGGCGGACTATTAATGTAACGCTCGATCTGTATAGTTAGATTATTGCTATATATAACCCTCTTAAGGGACCTATTCAATAAAGCTTTCGTTATATTATTAATAAGATTTTCTTTTATGTTAATTTATCGGAACTTATAAATCAACTTTCCCTCATAGACTTTGCGAAATACTATCACGTCGATGATGAGGAGTTTTTGACGGGTAGTTCTAAATTTCGAAGAATATTTGAATAGACTCCTCGAGTCAGTATAAATTACCGTCGGTATTTTAGGAATCCTCAGTTATCTAGTAATAATTTCAAGGGTTTCCCATAATGTTATTCCTCCATTATAAAGCCTTCCATTATGCCATAGACCTCCAAAGCTAGCACGCTTCGTGTAATCCTTTTACATCGGACAAAAGTCCAGTAAATTAGGTTGCTAATAATACTAAACAGCTCTTTCCACCTTTTTTCGTTTACAAGTGTTATTAAAAAGCAGATATGTAAGAAAATATCGGTATTACATATAAAAGACCTATTCGTTAAGAATATTGCCTTGACTCTCGATAAGTCAATTAGGACTATATTAATCCCTCGGTTTAAATTCCGTATTTATTATTCTATCCTTATACTAATCTATTTAAAGGTTCTACCAATAAAGCCTTGTACTTTCAATACGATGAAAAGGTCGTAAAGTTCCTCCGCTTAGCATAGGGTGGTAATATAACTGTGATAGATACGTAATTTTAGGTACCGTTAGGTTTTAGCTACGTTCAATTTGCCCATTATAATTAAATTAACGCTCTCACCATTTTAATAAAGCCTATAGCTGGTGTTAACACGAAATATACGGATTAACTATCCGTTAAAATTAAATTAATTTTATTCTGCCAAATTTTTACCCAGCTTACAATTTTCAAAATTAAAGTCCTTGATCGCCTGTTTCCGATTCTATAAATCTGGCTGTTTTAACGAAAATTGCATCGTTAAATCGTATATCTATGAGGTCGAAATCGTGCTCTTACGTTATTAATAGACTCGAATAGTATGTTAATGATGTTATATCTAGCCGTAATTTAAAATATAACTGGTAAGTAAGAAACTAGTAGACTCCTGCTTCAGTTAATATGTATCAAAGCTTAATATGTTGTATTAACGTGTCAAAAGGATAAATAAGACGTAATTTCTATACTAATTTCAGCAGTATGATCCGCTGTAAATCCGTTTATAATTGCGTTCAAGCTCGCGTTATATCTCGGCTTTTAAACGTTAATTACCTTAAGCTTTTGGATAGAAAACTTGTTATTAAAACGACTACTAAACTCTAATTTATCTTCAAAATCGTTAACGAATACGTAAGGATTCAGGTTTTAATTTTATCACTGTATCTTTAACAAATTAGTCGTAATATCCAATACGGTTACCTTGTAATCTTACCTTTAACTTCGTGGATAATACTCGACCTGAAAATCGTGATAGTTAGGTTTCGAATATTAAATTCAGCCTTCGGCACGAATTCTATAATTCATCAAATCAATAGGCCTTGAATTTCGACGTTATCGATTTCATTCCAAGTTTTGCTGAAGGTTTGAAGAATACTTTGTATTCCAAGCTCTAATACCGAGTTTTAGTTATCCTTCTTTTTCTTACTTTTCTAAGTAGTATTATAATTATAGCCCTGTATGTAGTTATCCTTTTTAACGTTTCTTTTCTTCGGGGGTCTTCCAAACCAGAGCTGTTTCATTAACCTGTCGATAATGGGTGATGGAGATTCGTATTAGCTCGATCGCTTAACTTAAAGACCTTCATCGTCAGTAGCACTCATATAAGGTTGAACCTGTGTGGTTCGAAAAAATACAAAAATGTTGGTAGTTTTTACAAGTACTTTAAAGCTAACGATACTTAAGTTTTTAAATATCTCCTTTCATTTACCTGGTTCCCGTCATATGATGACTTTACTTTGTAATGGTAAAGTAAATACATGGATTAATATAGGGACGTTACTGGTATTAAAGGTATCGTTAACCTGACGGTGTACCGATTCCTTTCGAAATTCCCTGAATGTTTTGATTTAGGTCGTAGCTCACTCTTAGGTATTCGATAATAACAGATATTTATTAGTTTGGTGTAGGCACGCTTGAAAGACTAATAGAGTAAGTATTAGGCTGTTAAGGACTACAGTATAGTTTGTGCCATTTACCTCCATTGAAATGTATGCCTCTGGATCTGTAAAACCTTTAATTTTCAATGTCAAAATATTATACGTTTGGTGAAGCAAAGCGTGTACCCATTCAACTTTTTTGAGGCGGTAACAGACCTTTACAGGTACCTGTTAATAATAAATACTCATTATCTTAAAATCTTTCTAAAGATCCGCCGCCGTAAAATTAGTAGTGGTATCGTAAACAAAGATGTTAGGTCGGTCAAGGTACGTGTTAATTTACAGTATCCTTAGTATTTCCCACGTATCCTTTGCTGAAAGCGAGTTTATAACCTTGTTTTTATAATAATAGGTTACGCAATTAACGTTGTAAAAAAGAGGCTTATTATTTAAGTAAAACTCATTAATAAAAGCCACCGAGTTGATGTTCTTATCGACTTTTTAATATAAATTTAAAGTTTCAGAGGTTTTAGCTTTATATTTAGTAATGGCAATCAAGATTTTCAATAGCCTCCAAAGCAAAGTATCCCATATATTTATATGTTACGGACTTTAGAACTTTATATAGCCTTTCAACGGCTGTGTTATTAAAACGCCCGTGTAATTAATTTATGTTCGGCTCCGTTGGATTTATTACTACTTATTTAAGGCCTCGAAAATAAAACCATAGGTATCTCTATTTAAAAGCCAGGGGAATCCTTCAACTATTTTTAACCAGCTCATCGGCGTTAATATTAACGTTAACGTCGAGAGTTTTTATATCCTTTAAGTAAAGAAAAAGAAGAGGAGGGGACTTAAGGATGTAAAGTGTAATCAATTCAATAATGATTTAAATTACCCTTATCCATAATAGCGATCATTATCTACATAATCCGAAGTCCATGTTAGTTTTATTCATATCGTAAGAATTAATGGTAGTAGTTATAAAAACTGTCTTTCGTAATGCCATGTACTACGAATAAATTTATGTTAAGTATATTATTTCTCCTATATTTGGAATAATACCTTAAAACGTACGGTTTATGTTACTATCGCGATGATTAAAGATATATATGGGTTTAAGAGCTTAATATGGGTAAATACAATGGTCTTTACCGCTCAAACGGTACAAAAAGTCGTAGTTGGCTAGTTATTAGGCTACGGCGAAAGTTGTATTTTTATATCATTTAATCCATTTAGGGTTTTTATCGCCGTCAATTAACTCTTCGCCGGTGAATTCTATAGTTTAATCAAAATATTCCTATTTAAGAATAGTAGGTTATTAAATGTAATATATTACCTTTTGATTATTTCACTCATTAAGAGGGTATCGAGTTAATTAACAACTATAGTTACTACAAATATTATATCTCTTACTACTATCATGATGATAGTACTTACAGTTATTTGGTCCGCTTAAATCTTAGCCTTATTGGCGCCAACGTAGCTGCTACCTTTAATCTAAAATCTATAGGCCAAACTTTAAACGTTAAAAAAGCCTATAACTGTACTTACGGTCGACGTAATTAACCACCGCAAGGTCTTTTTCATACACATCAGGGAAGTTACCAGCTTGGAGGTACATACCAAACGAGTTTAGTATACACGTTATTATAGTGGTAAAAGAGTAACGAAACTAGTTCAAAAAGCTATCGCAGGTGGTATTTGAACGTTATAAGGCGTATTTAAACTTACTGGTACCTGTAACAGCCGCTCGTACCTATTCGCGAAGTATGGCTTCACCAACATAGGCCCTCCTCATTGCTTATGAGCACAATATTAACTTGTTAAGCATTAAATTAAGCACATCCATTGCTATTTCCTCCTATTTATTTCTCAACATTATGGTAGTCCACCTTATAATAGTCCAGTATGTATAATATTAGGTAAAGAGGATGTGGCATTCGAAGTAGCTCCGTATACTATCGTAAACTTCGCGAAAAGTAGTTGCTCGTGTCAGAAAAGTTAGGTAGTGATCTCTGACGTATACAATCAGGATTCGGGGAAATAATAAATGAAAACCAAAAGGAGAAACCTCCATCCACTTACAAATGGTGAAAAGGGGCATTATCTACGTATTAAAAAGATTATAGGGTTTCTAGTCATAATTCTTTACATCTTTTCAAATCTTAGCGAATTCCGTAAGAAGCTTGTAATTGATATTAACTATTTTAACTGGTTTTAAAGGCAAATAGCAATAGTTCTACCAACATTTATTAGTGTTTTTTCCTGGAAATTTAAACCTTTGGGTCTCTGAAGCGCGGTGTTAAGGGTAATTGCCAGTCGACTGGCTCCAGGGATAAAATCCTGTGGTAAATCCTGTTGTTGGCTTTCACATGTAGGCAACTCTTGCGTAGAAAGGCTTTTAAAGGGCTTGGCGATTTTAATTAAAGTATTAGGGGGGAAAATGGACCTAACGGTTTTAAGGAGCTTAACGATATTGTTCAATTGACTGGTATAAAACGCCGATGTCAATTCTGCTGGCTGCATTAGCGACCACTAGTTTACTTGCCTCACCTCCGCTAAGGGCGTACTCCACGCTACTACGTAAAGATACTGAGCTGCTGAATAAATTAACAGGTTTCTCATCGCTAGCGCCAAAAAAGACATAACTTAGCTAAGGGTCAAGGGGTAGTCCCCTTAATCGCGTATAACAGCGTTAAGGTTTTGCAACACTTGTTTTTTTAAGGCATAAGTCTTAATAGAAATTTTTAAGCTATGTCAACTTGAAAAGGGTCTTTTCCAACCTGGTTGAACTTTCCTTTAGCACGTATATCCCTAAGCGTTCAAGTTCAGCCTTTAATGAAGACTTAACGGTCTTTTTGGTTGCCTTCCACATGCTAATTATCCAGTCGTTGAAAAATTCACGATACTTATGGAAAGCGCCGTCAGAACTTTCGCCGTTATCGTGTTTAAGAATTCAATAAACGACAAGGTTGATTAAGTACTTTTTCATTAAGTCTTTATTAACGTCTTATCCCTAAATATCGTGGTTATAGTGCTTGGAAAAGGCTATTCCGATGTTTGATATAAAGTATAAAGTCGAAAGTCATTTATAACTGTAAGTTATTTCGCGTGAGGACTTAATCATTTTTTTGTATTGATAACCCTGGTGGTATAAATAACTTAGTCGTTTGCTAACTGGCTGAACTTTAAAACTTTTAACATTAAATGTCAACGTCTTTAAGAAAAATCTGTAAAAATATCTGTGTGATTTTGATAACGATACCATCGCTACCTCTAAGCTTCTCTGAAAACCGGCGTAGCTTGGAATTATTCTTTACTTACTGCCGTGAAAACCGACGCAGTTCGTAAAAGCCTTTCGCAAGAATCTTTCCTCTACTCTAACCGTCGTTTGATGTAGAGCGTAACCGAAAAGTAGCTTCTTCTTTAACTTAACTTATATGTTCTTAATCTAATAAGCACTAATGAGTGTTGTTAAGGCTTGAGACGTTACAATGTTATCAATTAGATTAGTCGAAGTAACAATAGTATTACGTGATCAGATAATAAATGTATTGTTCTAGGTTTGGCAGACCGCTAGCCGGTCTATATAGTAATTTGTATTGCGAATTGCTTAGCTTATGCCCTAATGTAAAGGGAGGCCATGCTGCACTTAACTTGCAGTTAATTACAGTAGGCCCGCACAAAGCAATACACTCAACTTACAGTAAGTATAGTCAACTTTACTGTAAGTGAAGTTGACCTACTACACTACAAATACTTCTATTCCAACAGTCTCATAACTTATTTCGCTCGACATTCCATCATCATTATCTATATTACCGACTGTCTTCGGTCTTTAGTGTATTTCGAATAAGTTTGTTAAGATAACTAACCGCGATTACCGCGGCCTTTTAACGAAAATACCAAAAAGGCATAAACTTACTGTAGATATTACTACATACCCTTATAGATAGTATACATAGAGCAAGTAGCAGTGCACTGTATTGTAGGGTGAACTCCTGTAGAGTGCACGATAACGTGTCACACTGCAGGCTGCATTCGTACAAAACGCAAAGTGCTCTATGCATGGATCGGTCTAGAATGACTATTCCAGACCGAACGAAAATGCATGAATCGGTTTGGAATGACTATATCAGACCGAACGGCAATATGTGGAGTGGTCTAGAGTAGTACTATCTGAGTGAGGACTTAGAAACCGACACCTATGGCGTGCTTCTCTAGATGCTCCTTCATATCATCATCTTTTATACTACAACTACCAATCTAATGATTACTCTTCTCAAGACCTTATTTTCACGTGAATACCAAGGCTTGAGATCTCATCGACACTTACGTTATAATTGTATTTTTTCCCGGCCATTATACTTAGATGGGTCCCGATAATGGTTGACCAATACTTCTCTTTAAATTTTAAAACTTTCACTTGTTTATAAGCTCGCGGTGCCTTGCTAAAGCTGCTATATAGTCAGTACGGAAAACGTTTACTGTAACATACTTTTCTTCAATACATAAGGATATGCAAACATGTAGGTAATTACATTAAACAGCGGAAACTCAGTTTAAACTACTTCTTTAGATTGGTAATCTTTTGAACTTAATAACAAATAGTAACTATAAGTTTTGGTTATTTATAAACAATCCCGTTGACTCGAGTGAATATTTATCCGTGCTATGAAGATCGCTAAAAGCAGCTTTGATATAATTGAAAATCTTGTTCGTATCATATATTACGTCGTGTCCTCCGGCTTCGTGATATGCTGTAAAACATACTTTATCGCTGGCGTATAACCATCATATACGTAAAAGATCATGTATTATCATTTCCCGATTCATATTTTATTCGATTTTGATATAAATTTGATTTTTTGACGCGTCGCCACCTATATAAAGGCATATTTATCGAATTATAGTTAGTTATATAGTTATCAGCTACCTTGAAACGTTAATTAACCAACACAGATTACTGTTGGATTGGTTTTGAGTTTCTAAATCTTAATAACAACCTGAGCCAAGTTAGACGTAAGGTCAAAAGCGAAAGCCGATTAATTACGTTATGGTATTTTCTCTATAAAAACGCGATATTTCCTATAGTATACTGTAAACGAAATATATCAGCCTAAGTCGGCTAAGAAGGGGTGGAAGCTATATTTATCAAGGTAAAGGACTGAATATGCGCTGAGAGTGTATTTTCCCCAATAACGCCAAAGTATCACGTAAAATCATGAATATTTACCATCTATTCTTCTATTATAATTAATATCCGTTTCGAAAAATTCAATAAAAACCTTCATAATATATTATGATTGAACTTATGTTAATAAGCCAACAATGATCCAATTGAAGTTTACTATAAGTGTAGAGGCGGCAGACTAAAAAAGGCTACAGTAGTTCTGTATACAGGACTTATAGGCATGGTCTGTACACAGCCCGTCACGTGCCTTCGTACATGCTGCTTGCGGACCGCGCCCGAGCCGCGCCTCGGTCCGGTACTGTATATCCCGTTACGATCATAATCACGTAACCTATAGACTCAATGGATAATGGCCTGATTCCATAATAGAGTACTTTAATGTATTAATTGGAAAGCTGGCTTGGGGTAAGATTCCTGGTAAAAAAAAAAAAATTGTATTTCTGTTCCATGGGTAAAGGTTACGAATTTAGGTAATGGGAATTCTTTCACAGGTATATTGAGTCGAATGTCTTCTATGAAATACCTAGTAGAGCCAGTTATCTTTTATGTGACACGTGGATAAAATTATATAAATATAGTCTATATTTGTAGTCTCTGATAAGTTTATGGTACGTAACGAAGATTAATATCGTTGATTATACGACCTAAATAGAATTCAATATATACGTATAAAATATTGCCAGAAAATTGGCCACAGATGTTAATGATTAGGTTTTCTACTTTATATATTTGTTTAGTTTGGGATATATTTTTTATTGGCTATACTTTGTTCAATGGACTATACAGTTTAACTAAGAAACTTAAATTTTTGAATCGAGTGGTTATTGTAGGGTAGGAACACTCAAGTTGCGAGCCTTCACACTGGCATTTGCGTGTATCTTTCACATTAGCGAGGGTTACACTATACTAGCCATATAGTGAGCACTGCCCAGTGATAGTAAATAAATAAAAAACGAATAAATCCCTATCATTAATAAATACCTGGCAGAGGGCTGAAGTATATGGTAAATTCCCAATGTAACTATGGAAAAGAACAGCACGACGTTGAAACAATAATTCTTTGAACACTAAAATCGACCCCATGAAGATTAAATCATTATCTTTATCATTTCAAATTGAAGTCCTAGTTTAACGAAAAAAAAGTAAATAAGATATTCTATTTATAATCTTAAGTATCGCTAACCTTGAAATAATTCTTAAAACTACTAACAATGCTGCTACATCTTGCACAAGCTAGGTTAAACCCTACATCAGATCTATAAGCGGTAACAATAACGATAATAATAAAAATACTCAAAACAAACTAATTAACCAACACAATCCTTCCCCTCTTGTGTTCAACAAATCAATAAAATGTTGATGACGAAACCGACTACTAAAAATGGGAACCATTAAGAATAAGTAATACATTCCAGGCTTGATTTATTGTGATACTTGATGAACATGGGAAAAAAGGTAATTTAAATTTTGCAGTTAAACCTCATGTACAAAACATCATTTAAAATTCAGGTTACTCTTTTTAAAAAAGCCGTAACGTTTAGATGATAGAATTATTACACGAGAAATAGTATACTTTACGCACAAACCTAATTTTAAGCTTTAAACCACAAATGTCACGATTATTAAATCGAGGAGTATACACGAGGTTAAAAGTAAAACCAGAGGGATGCGATACGAAATGTCATGCCTAATGTTTTAAAGACACGGTAATAAAAGTAAATACTGGATTCATACGTAATCACCAACGATTTTGAAAATCAATTAATGTTTGGTACACGCATTAACAGTAAGTTTGCTAGCTAAGCCTAATAGAAGAATCATCCGTGATCGCTGTAATATCACCTATATATAAATGTTATTAGAAACTAATCTATAATATATTGTTTCATTTCAACTAATACCATAACTAAGTATTTAATACCTTTGGGGGACGTTTATACCATGTGTTAACCCAATATACAAATAATCTAAAATAGGTGTAAATTAATTCCTAATATACTAATGGCGCTTTGAGTTAAAACTCGGTACCCAAGCTTTAAACTGCATTTCATGCTTACAAATCTCGTAAAATGATAATTTTAGGTAGATGGATATGTAAACCAACGATACCACGTTATCCAAAATTTCTCTCTTTGTAGCATCGGAATAACCAACGATCGAAGACTTAAGTTCTAAAACTATAAGCTGGTCGCAAATTTCACGAGAGGAAAATATTTAAAATTTGACGAATCTTTCATCCGAAATCATAGTGTTACGGATATTAATATTTACTTTAGCTTAGCCACAATTAACAAGAATGGCGTGGCCGAAAATCAAAGGTATCTGAAATAATGCGCTCGTAACAGTTATATCACAACCCTATACAAGCCGAAAACATCCTACGATCGTTTGATTGCAGTAAAAATTCAAAACTTAACAAAAGAAAAATAAGATCGATTAAAAAGGAGGTTGGACTGGAAACAACAACACTTGGGCCGCGGGATCAATATAGTCTCGATAGACTTATCGAAAGCCAAATTGATAATCTCTACGAACGGCTCCTTTACAAAGAATACCGATATATCATTACAAATCGAGTTCATTATAAAAATTGTTAATAAGTACAAATCACAAAAAGATTGGTTTAACATTATAGCAAACCTAATTCATTAGACTTCTATCAAATGGAAAAGTATTACCTTAAACGTATTAAATTCGGAGATCTACGACATGAGAAACAGCTTCGATATAAGTATAACTATGTAAAAGTAAACTCCTAGCATCGTTACCAAACAGCTGAAATTTCTACCTATCCTGCTAGTAATCCATACCAACTTGAATAGACTATTAGAATAACTTACGAAATTAGGAGCAACTAGCGATAATAGCCTTGTAATTGATGTAATAGTACTCTGTAAACCCTATAAAATTGAGGAAATCGAGACGTTTAGCTAGATTAACGGTAAAAACATTCCAACTAATACCATAACAAAATCAACATCAAACAAGGCCTTAGAGAAATTTATGAACAGAAATATTGACCATACGTATCGAAGGCTGCGTTAAAAGGGTCATCTAGCAAAGTAAAATAACGTGTTAAAGAGCAAAAATGGAAAAAAAGTACTTTGCCACACTGAAAGATTACCAGGAAATTGGAATTGAAGACCTCGGCTGAATTAATAAGAATGACTAAATTGAAGGTTTACATAAATCTGTGTCGAAAAACTTATACACGGGAATTGATAGAGGTGGTAATCGGAGTCGTAAGATAAAGGGAGGTATTTGAGGTCAATTTATGTGCAGAATAAACATGGGTCTCTCCGGTTTATGAAGATAAACTTCAAATGTTACCGAAAATAAATGGTAGAATACACTAACGTATGTGCAAAACTTAAAAGCAGTCAATGTTGAAATAATAATGATTATGGTATAATCAGCTAACTGTTCTATCAAGTAAGTTACCTATACTAAATACAAGTTAAGTATATTGTTTTGTAAGTTCACTTTAAATTTAATTACTGTATCTATCCACTTCATACCATGAAACAGGCCCATCAATTAGACACACACATTATTGTACAGACTGGCTAGCGTTCTGCTGAATCTAAAACATTACATCTACTACTTAACTACGCAATAATAATATTACTTCCAAGAATTCGAATAGATAATGTTACAACGTCAAAAGGTCAATCATTGACAAAACCGATATATAGAAATCGTATAAACCAGTATAACATGAGTGCAAATGGACTTCATTAAGATTAAATCCTTATTTAATGATTTTTACTGTCGAAACTAAGAATATATGTTAGACATGCGGTAAAAATTATCATTATATCCAATTATAAGTATTTAATATATGACCTCAGCTCGCCATAGAGACGATAATTAATTTTATTGAGTGAATTAGCTTCCAAAGCAAAAACAATAAGATAATAATAAACCTGACATTAGAAATCGGGAATTTAAATGCATTTTAGGCAAACGCTTCAACCTCCAGAGCTTCCCTGACCACCAAATATAATATTAAGTCAAATTGCAAGGTTGCCGAAGTAAGGACGATAAATTTGAACATTTGATAGAATCAGAACATTAAAAAGAACTTATGGAAGACTGTGAACGAATTTTAAATGTTAAGAATTAAGTCTTACAAGATTTAGTACTGACGTGAAGGTATTTTAGACAATCAGAACATTGTAATTATTTTTGAGTGGGTGGAATTTGCAGTTTAATGCCCATTACAGTGTAATTAATTGTCTTTTGCACTATAACTTACCAGTAGACTTAGTCCATATTGGTTTTTTTTGTATCTATGGTTCAAACTTAGTCTTTTTCTCTTAATGTTTTCCTCTACTACTTCAATAGCAACTCTTTGGCTTTACCATTCACACTACCAAACAAATTTAAACCTAAGTTTATAGTTACCATCCCTTGCAATCAAAACCGAAGTTGAAAAGGCTATAATTATGTTAATTGTATCAGCATCCATTGAAACGATATGAACAAACGAAAATATATTGTAGTAGATATTCTTATCTATAATTACCTATAAATGTAGATACTTATCTAATGGAAAAACCTTTGAGTCACTTATATCATACTATGCAAACATACGAAAACTAATATCGAAACTTTTTACTAGAAATCAACATGAATGTCTCAAACTTGAATATTATGCAGTTTATTTCCAATAGAAATACAAATTATAATGATTGTATTGAACTGTTCCTTATCATCACAAAAATTTCACGTTAAAAAAATATCTTAAATATTATAGTACTTCATGATTAAACTAGCAACAAAACACTAAAACAAATTGGTCCGAAATCATCATTTACGCGGAAAAAAGGTATCCTTCTAAAGAGGTAAATTATGAACTATTATTAATTGAATATAATACACTTTGTTATATAATATTGACCTATAATCATCACTATTTTCATGGATATATTTTTTAGTATATTATGCACGTATATATAATTCCTTTCTTTACTCAATATATAAATTCTGTAGTTATCTAAATACTACATTTTATATGTATTTAATAACGAAATCCCGAATAATTTTATTCATTCTTATTTATTTAGGGTTAATAGAACAAAATGGTTTTTCCTCTCTCTAGCAAAGCTACTCCAAATACTCATTTAATGATACATGATAAATAATTTTGAATGTTGTATTCTATTTATCTATTCAATGCGTAACACCATTAATATTACCTATCAGTTTCAACGTGTAAACTACTTTTGTCGAAACACGAGATAAAAATGAAACTATTAAATTTAAATTAGAATACAAATAAGATCTAGTACTATTAATAATATGATCGTTAATCACAAATGTGATAACTCATGATTCTACTCCTTAAAAGTCCAAAGAAATTACCAAACGCATAAACAACGACTTTATAATCAACGACTACATTATCGCAAAATATTTTACATCCATATGTCTTTAGTCATTTTTCATAAAAGTTTCGAAAACAAAAACCCCGTCACTATCATAAACACCGCCTGAAATGAAAAACAATAACATGATTCTTTACTTTAAATAATGGGATTCTTATCTCCGGGATTCAATATTAATTACGCTGCAGCTATCGTTTGGTCCAAAAAACCGTACAGCTCAAATTTGTGACAAAAATTCTACCAAAGTAAAAAAAAACCTGTGACTCTAATAAAACATTCCTTCAACACAACTTTTCCCATGAACACAGAATGGTATCTCTTTTCTTGTATATGGAAACCAGATAATATAAATAAAAACCAACGCTTCGATAGAAATCATTTTATAAACTTCAATAGAGCACTCCTGGTCTTGTGAAAATTCGAAAAAACTATTCAAGTAACTTCCACAAATAATATTGATCCTATCAACATGAAAGGACTCCACAGCTTAAACAAAAACAATTGCAATTATTATCAGCCTTACCTTGATAATATACATAACGACCTAAATGAATATAATATACCAACTATAATCAACTACTATTCATAATATTTACTGAATTATAAAAAAGTTATTGGTTACGAATCTTTTGCAACTTTTAAATTTATAGCATATCATCATAATCTCTGTAACAATGAATGGTGTCCAAAATTTCAATTAAATAATTTTCAATGACTAATATCGATTACTATTTGGCTATTTATATACTAAACTAAATGAAAACCTCGATACGAATAATTCATACCCATTCATCCGACATGTTTTGTTGTATATAATCATTGAACCCCAATTAAAATGCTATCGCTCATTACCTTAGTTACCCCCCACCCCCCTATTATCCCTTTGAATCTCAGAATATTCGACCGAATGAATGAGGAATACCACGCTTTGTGCAAATCTAAAAATAACAATATTAACTAAATCGCGAACGTTTCACATTATTACGTGACTAAGAACTCTATTTACTATATATTAATTCAAACAACCTGAATTTATTGGACCAAAATCAAGAATTGGAAATCATCACCAAGAGTAGCATTGACAATACTTTTCGTTACTTGGAAAAAAAAGTCCGAAACAAATATCACCGATTTTTGAACATAAAAGAAAATAATTTAGCAAAAATAAATAGACAACTTCCACAAGAGTTAAGATCTTCATAATAACTTCTTCCCAAAATGTTGCCTGCATTTTATGACTTGATAAAGTTTAATGTCTAATAGCTAATTGAAAACTCATGATGTTTCAGATAATAAAGTTGTGAATTTTGTTGATAATTTATGAAAACTTATCGTTATAATAAGAATCCTGTCCATAAAAGAGGTTTATTAATAGTTAAGTTATACGATATACACGAAGATAAACTTTAATCATAAAATAACAGCGGCACTAAAAATGATATTAGTACCGTAATACTAACTATTGAAAACAGTGCACAATAAATATGAACCCTTCAAAGCTATTAACGACATAATCTACATTTGTAATAAAGCTTTCATACCATGTAAAAATAGGTTATCAATTTATTAATATATAAATATAATACGATTGAGTCTTGGCTAATACGCTATATTGTATCAAAACTATTAATGTTACTGAATTCAATTGCTAATGTTGGAATATTATATAAAATGTTATGCAATAAAATGACATATATCAAGTTGAATCACGTATAGAAATACTACGATTTACACTCCTTAACTCTCTTTAATACTTATCTACATTTTTCCAAATGAAATCCAAGCCTTTAACAGATCAAATAAACTTATCATCACCTTATCATCACTAAAAACGAATATAATTGTACTCTGTTGATCATTCATCATTGAACTCAAATATAGTTCGGTATAATAACAACGGAATTAATACCACTCAAAATAATAAATGCCTTTATATATCATGTTTACTACTGTTACAAACACTCAAATACTATAAATTTTAACCACACCTTTTATTTCATTTCAATATGTTTCATACTCAATTCACTATTTCAATGTGAGGCTTTAACTTAGAATGGCATTTTACACGGATTTTTATTATTGAACTCGAAAAGTCGATACTATCATTCAACAATATTTACGAATATTCGTATAATACACGTAAGATAATCATTTAAATATCTATTGTTTGCAAAGTTTCCGTTTCGTGGCGGAATTTTACAAATTATAAACGTATTTGTTGTAATAGTACTACATTCAGTACAGTAGGTCAACTTTATTTATAGTAATGTTGACTGTACTGCAAGTTGAGTGTATTGTTTGTGGACTTACCGCATTGGGTGTAAGTCGAGTGCAGTACGCTGCACTTCACACTAGGGCACAGGCCAAGTAATTAACCATACAAATTACTGTGCAGACCAGCTAGCGGTCTGCCAAACCTAGAATAATACATCCACCTTTTGACCAATGCAATACTACTATTACTTCGACCACGATTCGAATTGAAAACGTTGCAACGATCTAAAGACCTGCCAACGCAAGTTTTTATTTCCCGTTATTAGTAAATCTACATCAAACATTATTTTTTTGTATTCCAAACATAGTATAGCAATGTATTCGATATTTACGAATACTATTAATACCTATTATATTCAACAAATATAACCAAAACGACTTCAGATACATAGTAAAATATTGTTACTACATTTCTACGTAATTACTCTCCTTCATATTGGAATAATCACGAATTCAATGAGAAATATTACAAGAATAATCCAAATAAATTCAATGAACTTGTATAAATACAAGTACACACCGATTTCGGAGATATGAGCAAGCCGAATTTAATATTGAAATAATACTTTATAGTACCACGGAAATTGGTATTCAACCTATTTAGGCCTAATCACACACTCACTCAATCTATTCCCAATTGTATACTCAATCTTATTCTTATACAAGATCAACACCTAACCAAATTACAACGCTATAAGTCAAAAATAAAACAAAACTCTGTCGGTAGAACTCTATATGGAATAAAAGTAAATTCATAGTTGTCAAATAGATTTCACATTAAAGTAACCTAAAAATAGTATTTTGAAAAACAGTCTAAAGGGTTATGATTTTGGAGGTGACAGATAGTTTCTGACTTATTAATAATAGAAATACTATTAGTATTTTCCCATTGACTATTAAGAGCCTAGGTGACAACTATCACTTAAGGTGGTCGAATACTGTCTATAATCTTCGATAACAAAAGAAGAAAGAAACTCATGCTAGGGAACTACTATTAAATTACAAAAAAGGGGAGGCCCGGTTATATGACACGTGTAAGGGTATGCTCAAAAACGGCCCCAGAACATCGTAGGGGCATGGTAACCTCTAGACATAAATTCTTGGTAAACATTAAGCTAGGCACCAACCTGTAATATTACCCCTAGCTAACCCCCCTGAAAATATTTCAGCGCCTTGTAAAACACTATAAAAGGCGTTCACGATATGTAAAGGGTAATAAAAGGTACATATTTATCGTATACCGTTTTGAAAGGTGCGTTTGGACCACGCCTGATCAGCGTAAAACGTTGTAGTAACGAATAAAAGGTGTCTACCACCGATTGTTTTGGCACATCATGAAAGGTACCGGTGTTAGTTTCCTGTCGAAATTTTTAGAAATAATCCCCGTAAGACCTCTATTTTATTTTCACTTTTTCCCTCATTGACAAATACCTTTTAGACATAATAGCATCATATCGTCTTATCTTACATAGTATACTATCCACCAGTCCAAACTCCGTTAACTGGGATTTTTTTTTATAAGTGTTGTCAGTTTTGTTTTTCCCCTAAAAAATACACTTTATCATATTAACCAAAATTCACGACGCTATTCACGACGTAGGTTTAGCTTTTGTTTAGCTGCTAATCCATTATTAATAAGTACAGAGTTTCTACATATCCGTCTTAACGATATATATCTCAATAACACCTGAAAGTAATGTATTTGAAGTACTTTTACAGAAATTATATAATTTACATAAGCTTTATTGGGAGACCAAGGGTGAATGTAAGTTATGTTAACGGTCTAAAACCAGTTAATAAGTAGTTAAATAACAGAGTAAAGGATTATTTTTACGTTCTTAACATTATATGCCGGAGTTTAGGTTACGATTACACCCCTAGAAATCTTACCCCACATATAAGAAAAGCTATTTAAACTTTCGAAAATATTTCTTATGTTAGATACTGAAAACTGAAGTAAGTGGTCCGGTATTTAAGTCACCTTTATTGCTACCAATGAGCGATTGAAAAACGTATAAGCCTAGAAGGTCGCCAAGGAAGAATCTCAATGAGTCCGTCGTATTATTTAATGTAAAGTTTATACGCGAGACGGTGATACCTCTGTACCCCTTACGCTCGTATGTTTTAGTGGTTTCTATTCCATGTAGCTTCTAAAAAGAGTGTGGTTACCAAGTAATAACAATGGGTATTTTAGTAATAATTAACGACGTCGCGGGTAACAAGCAGGTAGAAAGCATGGATGGAAGCTACCAAGGAGCTAGTTAAGGTCATTCTGAATATTAATGGCAAATTATATAAATTTCTAAGTATGAATGATAAATTTCTGGTCTGAAAGGGTTCAAACACAAATTCAAACGATAATAGTAACGAGTTAAAGGGGGTATTTTAGTAATAATAATCGTAATAGTGATGCAAGTTTCTGCGTTGTATTTGGCATCCGTGAAATATTGCGTTTTGAAAGGATTAATAATTTATTGAACGTAAAATAAAATGAAAATTGTTAGCGGGTTGAGTGGGATTTTCTAGCATCATTTTCTATCGTGTTATAACGAGATAAGAAGGCATCGAGGGCGACAGTATCAGAAAATTTTCAAGAAAAAGTTTAAGTTAGTTGTATGTAACTTTTGTATTTAATTTAAATTTGAAGTTTTCGCGAGTTTTCAATACGGGGGTAGCTTGTTTGAGATTCATTTCGTGTTTGTAAGATGTTTTCGACACGGTGTTCGGATTTTGTGCGGCTATCATTATTGTTAATGTATTAATGGGTAGTAAATAATGAAGAATTGATTGGTTGGAGAGCAGATCGAAATTGTTTCAAATGAAACAATTAACATGAAATTGAACGAGTTTTCTATACGATTTATTAAATCAGATGAAGTCGGAATCAATAATACGTATAACGAGATATTCATTGTAAAATTAACTTAGGTTTTTTGAAAAAAACTTCCGATTTATAAGTATTGAACAGGAGTTAAACGTCGTCAACGACCTGAAATTATTTTCAAGTAGTACATTGCTAATTAACCGCTTTTTCATATACTTTTACTATGGATATTATTATGTACCTTCATAGATAGTATATTTAAGTGGTAGTATATTACACTATAAGGTACACTCTTGTAGCAGGACACGATTACGTGTTATGCTAAAGGCTATACTCTTGCAGAGTATATAATAACGTGACAAGCTGCAGATTATACTCTCATGCGTGGAGCGGTCTAGAAGCAGGTATTCTAGAGTGATATGCTTTGAGCGAGGGCTTATAAGCCTTCACTTGTAACGTACGCCTCTAGATTCTTCTTCTTAACTTATTATCTGACTTTATACTACAATTACCAATTATTATGATCAATTTTCAAAGACTCTATGTTTACTTGAATATTATATACTTAAAACCTTACCGATACTAATTAGTAGCCAACTCGATCGACTATAGACAGCCTAGGAAAGAAGGAAAAAACATATATTGAATACTTATAGTGGTATGCTATACTGGTACTAACTACCTGTGCTTTAACACTACGTCTTATAAAAACTATACGGGAGCGTGGAATTACGCGAGAACGCTGGGAAACCCGAAGCGTTACAAGACAAAAAATCCAAAGTGACTTCAAGAAGATTAGCCTCGTTCCATTAACTGTCAACTTGTATTGACGCTTTGAATGATCAACCCGGGCCCTTTTAAGGGCCTCCTATTACTAATTAGGCCACGCAAGCCAAAACACCAAGTATCGGAACCCTTCTCTGGGCCTTATCGGATTTTTTTTACGAACCACACGCTTTAGCAAAGCTAAGATCGATTCAACATAAATAACCCGATTGCCCCACCAAGATGAGCTAAATACAACCAAACAACCCTATCGCCTTAGTAACATCGGTTGCACACCAAGCAATCGACCGATCCCTCCATCAAATTTCTGTTACGGCCTACACTGGATCAAACAACTACATTCCATTTTGCCCTGCTCACTTTCCACGTCCGCCTTGTGCATTCTAAGTTTAGTACCTATAAAGTTTTGAGTTTTAGTAGCTTTAGAGTTTTACGAACTACTTCAATAGTATAGCATTACCAACGCTAAACAAAAACTAATTTGAAACGCGTAACTAATCTATGGTTATGCCTTATTTACACATTGTTTGAAATTGGTTTACGCTAGCAAACGTTAGTAAGTTTTATTCCGACCGTTTTTATTGACTTATTTCCTTAACATTTCACCACATTACCCTGAACTCAAACCACCATAAATTACACACGAACTACCCTTAACGTACATATAATAGCCCTACTAGTAACAAATATGGAAAAAGCCAACGACTATATGGACTACCTCTTTATACACACAT
The DNA here is from genome assembly GCA_038502455.1 of Anisogramma anomala. NCBI lineage: Eukaryota > Fungi > Ascomycota > Sordariomycetes > Diaporthales > Gnomoniaceae > Anisogramma > Anisogramma anomala. The sequence continues at coordinate 933,940 of JASMMZ010000010.1, read as the reverse complement.
CGTTCCGAAGCAATATCCTTAAACATTTTGACCTTAACCTTTAGGACTACAAGATCGAGACTTTATTGGAAGATTTTAATCACTATACGACAAATACATATATTACGAAAATGATATTTAACTACTGTAATAGAGACATTAAAGGATGCGAACTATTTTATGACTTTACAAAAAACTTTACCCATTAGACGTTAAATATATGGCAAATAGTGGATGGAACAATTGAAAGAATCCTGTGGAAACAATTGCGAAACATAGGTATTAATACACCCGGTAAAAGCAACAGCCGTATCGCAAAAGCCCTGTTTACTATAGTCCAACTTATACATATAACAAAACAAACGGATAAAAAAATCATAAAAGGAGAATTTGTAAATCGATACTCCTTACAAAAACGTAAGAAACATATAATTGAGGCTATAAACCGGAATTATAAAAAACCACCACAGATTGAAATACGGCGTTGATTAAGACTTAATGCTGGACGAAAAATAGAAACAAAAGAATTAGAAAGAATAAGAGGAGGAGAAGGAAGGGTTGGCTACGTATTCCTGGCCACGACTTCAAAAGAGGGAGGGGCCTGGCACGCAGCCCGGACCACAGCCTTAAGACGAAGGAAGGATGCGAAAGAAAAAGAAGGAAGTCCTAGATACATAGTCTGGGCTGCAGCCGCAAGGAGTAGAAAAAGGGCTACAAAAGAAGAAAGGGATGGCTAAACATTCCTGGCCACGACCTCAAGAGAAGAAGGAGCCAGGTACAGAGCCCGAGCCACAGCTTCAAAACAAAGGAAGGCTGCAAAAAGAAGAAAAGGAAGGCCTAAATACACAGTATAGGCCGCAGCCGCAAAGGAGAAGGACAAGGATTACAGTAGAGGAAAGGCCTGGATACTACACGCTTTAAAAAAAAGAAAGGAAAAGGACTATAGGAGAAGGAAGGGCTAGATCTGCTAAATACGCAATTTCCAACCGACCATGGATTACAAGATCTGCCGCGAATACAATAAACACACCGCTCGCTTAATGCAAAATCGGCCACAATTATAACACTCACGCCGATCGCTTTAACAAAATCTTTTACACTACACCAATTCGAACCGATACTTTAAGAAGAGGAGTAACCAAATGCTTTATATACAACTAGGCCTCCATAAGAAAACAAAAACATTCCTGCCACCACTTTCACTTCCACCTACATACAACGCCCTAAAGTACGTATTCAAAACATGTTCGTTGCTTTTGACTCTTGTTACGATTATCGACGTTACGAGAAAAGTCATGCAACCTAATTTTCAGAAATGTTACTACTTTACTATAAGCAAAACAAACGAAGAAAAAGAAAGAAAATTTACCTGAAATAACGGCATATACCACTATCACTATTTATTCGGAATATTTCTACTATACAATTAATATGGACCGCACCACTTATACTATCACTACTGGATTACGAATACGAACCAAAGCTATAATATCACTACTAAATACGTAACGCACAAAGAAAGAAGAAAAGATTTCCTGTGTATATATTATTATATACCTTTATAGATAGTATATTTTGGTGACAGTACATTATACTGTAATGTACACTCCTGTAGTATAATACGATCACGTGTTATGATACAAGCTGTACTCTTGTAGAGCATATGATACCGTGATACGCTACAGATTACACTCTCATGCGTGGAGCGTTCTAGAAGCAGGTATTCCAGAGTGGTATGCTCTAGGCGAGTACTTATAAGCCTTTACCTGTAAAGTACATCTCTAGATGCTTCTTCTTAACTTATTATCTTACTTTATACTACAATGTTCAATCATTCTAATTACTATTCAAAGACCTTATTTTCACGTGAATATTATAGGCTTGAGACCTTACCGACAGTTATATAACCGCTATTATAACTTATTCGAATTACATAATATTACAAATGTGTTCAGCAAAGTCCTTATCCTTTATAAGTGGTTTGATGGTTGGAATAAATTAATGGTGGATAGGTTATAGGGGGTCGATATAGTAATTATATATTATAAAAACCGGTTTACTACCAATAATGGTAGAATCTGTGTTATTTACCTCCAATTTAAAATTATGTAATAATCGGCCTTAAATAAATTAGGTGTATATAACGAAAAAAGTAGGTACGTCAATACTTTTGAATTGGCGCTTACGGTGACACCATTCGTCTTAGGGTGAAATACGGTGTTTAGGCGTCGTTATACCCCTATTAAGTCTTAAAATAATTTCGAAAACCAATCCTTTTGATTAGAAAGTCGATTATGAAAAATAGAGTAAAAAAACTGGCAAAATCTTGAAAGGAAATTTAGGAATAACTTTTCGTAAGCTTCGATACCTATAAGTTTTATATCTTTAAGAGTAATGAATTCACTTAAAACTTTTTAACAACAATAAAGTAAAGTAGGTCATCTGATTTTAATCAGGGAAATTAATTATTAAGTTCATTAAAAACTTAATTTAAAACTGTTCAAAAGTTGATACGAGTTTAAAAATGTCCTTTTCAGCAATGTTTTCAATAAATCGTCAGCATAAAAAGAATAGACTTTTAATAAAATCGTCGGATCGTACGATATAACCCGGGCTCAAAGTACATTTTGATAAAATAACGATGGTAAAGTTACAGCCTGGGTGGTCGGTAAACAGCGAATCATATGTAATTTATATTAATGCCGTGGTGAACGACTTGTATGCGTGAATTGAAATACGGTGATGGAATCTTAAATCACTATTTTCTTCCATTGATAATTTCGAAAATAAACCCCTAATATTTTAGTCATTATTAATACGAATATTAACGGTAAAATTGGGGTTATTTATACGTATCGAATGAATTACACTTGGATTGGTAACGTCCAAAAATGTAATAAGATCCTGATTACTTTAATAGTTATCATTAGTAGAAAGTTTTTAATGCTTTGAAATAAATTTGTCAATAATAGTAACTTGGAAAACTTACGCGTTGAGGAGCGGTTTGTAAGCGATTAATTGAGGGCGAAAGAGTCATAATCCCCGGCTCAAAATACAAAAGTCGGCAAAGTTTTTACAAATATCCTCATTACTTTAAAATGATATATAAGGTTGTATATAATCCACTCTTAGATTATAAATAAGTTGAAAACGTAATTAGGAAAAACGTTTCAACTAACGGATTTGTTATACAGAAAGTCATCAGGTTGATGAAAAGTATTCCTAGTTTTCATGATTTGTAAAAAAAAGTTAACGAGAGAGCTGTGCTTTGAAGCTTCGCGTTATAAAATTTCAAACAATTTATATCCCCTAGAAGTTTCTTGTCGTAAATTTTGTAATTGTATTTAACAAGTAAACAGTAAGGAAAGTAATATGGTATTTGGAAAAGATTACCATAGGTATCACCCTAAAGTGAATAACCTTCTAAAGTTCAATTTAAATAGTCGGTTTTTCAAAAGATTTGGCGGTCGAAGTTCATTAGTCGAGGATAGGTTTCAATTGGACGGAAAAGTTAATTCGTTTAGAATTTTATTTTTCCCAGGGCTTCTAATGGTAGGCGACGCCTTTCAATGAACCGAATTCAAAGATTGGTCGTTGCGAAATAATTCCAAATAAATTACGGATAAAAATGGATAAAGTTAAAAATACATTATACTTTCAATACGGACGTGAAATCCGCTTACTACTAGATAATGTGTAGCTTCTCTGGGTTCATACGTACCTTGATTCCCGCTTTAATAAAGAACCCCAAATACTTGCTTTTTTGAATGCTAAACTCGTATTTCGATATATTTAAGTTTAATTCGGTGGTGTATAGGGCTCTTGGTACCTATTCGAACTTCAAGTTATACTTTTTAGAAATGTTATTTATGTTCATTAAAATGTCGTCGAAGCAACAAAAATGAAAAATATAAACAAATGAGCGTAAACAATTATAAACATTTTGTTCAAAAGTAAATGGTATACCAAAGAATTTGAAATTGGTAATTCATTATTGAAGAAGGCCAAAACGTATATGGAACGAAATTTTACACTCATCAACCTTTTTGATACTAAGTTTGTAAAAAAATTCCTTGATTTCGAATTTATTAAATTACCTAATACGTGAAATATTTGTAAACTTGGTTTTAATTGTGGGAGAAAGATAATGGTCGGCTTTTGTAATAACATTCAATTTACGGTAATCAATACAAAAGTGTAAACTTATCTCGGGTATCTGAACGGAATATACAAGTGTACCTGTTAAAACTCAACTTGCCTTAATATATCATTAATCTAACAGTTTAATTAACGTGTTTCGTAAAACTCAAAGTTACTTTTTGTTGATAGGCTTTTATCGTTGCAATGTAGCCGATTCGAATCTCTGTGGTCGAAAGAACTAGTGCTGCATTGAAAGTAGTTCACGAGTTGTTACTTCCAAGTTTGGAAAACTGATAGCCGATTTGCACGCTAATTTATATGGCCAAATGTTTTGGCCTATGTGTCACTTTGAAGTAGGTACCTACTGTACTAGTCTTGCAGTCAGTATAATCAACTAACTTTAAGTATAGTTGAATTGATAGTACTATAATTAACTGCTATTAAAATACTTCCGTAATATGTTATACAATGGGCCGCAAAGGGGTTTTAAAATCTGGTTTAAATTTTTGTTTCTAAGGATTCCTTTATCAGTTTCATAATCGAAAAAATGCCACTTGTCTCTTAGTTTTTCGTTGAATGAAGTCGTGAACTATTTTATGATATTAAGAAGTTTATTACTAACCGTAACGGGTAGTTTCGGTGTTAATGTTTCATTAATATTCATAAGAAAGACGGCAAAAAGCCGCGTAATAACGGCTCAATATTTTATAGCTTCACGGAGCATAGTATGAAAAGTAGTGCTACTAATACCCTTAGGTAGCTTTTAGGCTGGAGCGAATCCCAGTTACTATACGGAGTGGTTTCCCGCTCGTCCAAAAAGGAATATATATTCCGGAACATCATGAATGACTTACTTGTACTCAATCCAAAGTTTACATAAAATAATATCATATTATAAATGAGAAATAATATGAGCCCACATACGATACCGGTATCTGACGAAGTAAACGTAGAAATTAATTATAAATGACATAAGTTGTGAATGAGATTTCCATATGCAACAGGTGATTTCTTTAAACTATTGCAATAAAATAAAAAAATTCGGTAGTTATTATCAGCAAATAAGTCATTTATTTATAACGGTATTATATGAATTTTGGGTATTTACGAAAGCATTAACTAACTAAATGGAGTTTCAAAGTAAATTAATTACAATTGAAAAGCTGTTGAGGACTTGTTTGTAAGTTACTGGGTTGAATTAAAGTTTTCCAACTTTTACATCCGACTATGTACAAGAATAACGTTTTTTTCTCTTCCGAAAATTGATAAAGTCTTTAGAGAAGGTAAGGTGGATGCTTGTAATAGTTTGAGTGCTATGAATGTTCGGGAGTGATAAAAGATAAAATAAATACGTCCGAAATCGATAACCGTTCACGTTGTACCCAAAACATAAGCCAGGATTTTTACGACGAGAAAGTTCGGTATAGTTTGCCCAAGTAACACGCCGTTCAATACCGGCGCGAAAGGCGTTGTCGCCAGTTATAATAATATATAACTAACAAATACGGGCGGTCGTATCGCTATTGCCAACCCTCGTATAAATAATACCACCGTTACTAGGATTATTAATGTGATCAGAGTTTTCGTATCGAATACGAAGGTTGTAAAGTTGTCTATTAATAAGTTTGGCACAAATAACCCATTCATTATAATCCAAGGGTATTTTGAATAGGAAAAACATTTTAATTACTGTGTCGTTAATTGATTTTATATAATGGTGAACTTAACGGCAAATTTCTAGGTCATATTGGTAACTTTGGCAAATAAAGCATCCCAAACTTTCGAAAAAAACGTAAAACAATTTACGAACCCTTTATTTAAAATGCTTAAGCCGAGAGATCACGGCTTTTTTCGTGTTTAGGTTGTAGTAATACATATAAAAAATCACTTTAAAAACTCTAGTTTTGTGATTATCACTATCACTACCGTGATCGTGATAACTTTCCTTAATTGTTTTCGCCAACATATTGAATTATTCAAAACATATATAAAGAATCTTTTTTATATAGATCAAATTACAGATCTTATGTAATTTACGTAACATAGTCATTACCTATACCGCATAAAATAACTTAAAACCACGAAATTTACTAGCTAGTAGAGGAATTTATATAAATTTTGTTCATAATTCATAGTATGTGATAAATCGTTAATATTGTAGACTAAATCAAAAGTATTGGATCGTTGTTGTCGTTATTGAATAAGTTGATGCGGGTTATTATAGAAAACAACGCGGTAATTACGTCTTTCGTAGGTAATGTGAAAAAGAATCCTTTTAAATAAATGGTTCTTACGAGAGAGTAAACGTACCAATAACAACTTTAAGCTGCCGGATTATATTTATAAGCGTAATCAGTACGTTGTGGTTTCGTTAATTTTAATATTAAGCGTATTTATAAAAGATTAAGTTCCGTTTAATGAATTTCCTATGTAAGGTTTCAGTAAATCATTCGTATTGGTTAGTTAAATGGTATTGTTACGTTTCTAGGGCACCTTAAGGATGGTTCCGTACGCGAGCATCTAGGAATTGGTCCAAAGCCTCCAGGTCTACGTTTGAAATATCGGAAAACATAGCTATAAGCTATAGCCATTTGTAAGTAGTAAAAATACCGTTGAAAGAAAAGTATCAAGGATTATATGTAAAGGGTTAAGCCAAAGTTATTGCTTAAATAGGTTAAATACTGCTTATAATCCTCGATAAAATGTGGGAAAAAACACTTATTAAGTGAATATGATGAAAATAGAAACAGGGGAGGCCTGGTTACAAGAAAGGTATAAAGGCATGCTTAGAAACGACACCAGAACATCATGGGAGTATGGTAACAACCAGGGCTTGATTCATGATGACCACTAGCTCAGGAACCAACCTGTGACATTAACTCACTAATGCTGAACATTAATACTTTCAACCGTTAGTAAAGATAGTTTCATTAATTTACTACAAATTTCAATCAGTTGTTAGAGGTGACGTTAGTAACTATTTAATGTACTAAAATTCATTTAGTTGTATTACGCGAAATTAACTTTATATTCAATTATATTACATGTAACTGACAAAGGAGTTTATATTCCACTACTCACGATATTTCTATTTTATAGATATTCTACCTTTGCGAGTGTAATAATAGGTGCATCAATCGTCCAAAGAAAAAAAGAATAATACTACAATCACAAAGTTAAATCGTTGACTTATATATGTAGAAAATGAGAGTTATACGTTAAACCTCATTTCGAAATTAATAAATTTAATCTTGTCAATGCTATAAAAGGCGTCTTTTTAGTATGAGGTTACCTGAGATGCAATTCTGCATTTCCACCTACGTTTTATATAGATTGTAAACGTATACATCCGAATTGAAAAACATGAGCATATAATATTTTAATTTGAGTAGAAGTTCAAACTTACTTTTCCTGTTAAATAGTATCGCTATTGTAACCTCGAAACATTATATCAACTATAATTTGCTATTTTCTTCAAATTCTACATATAATAAAGGCCTTAATATATGGGACTAAAGATACAAAATAATTAAAATCGTTGCGTTAGATAGGATGTTTTACAATTAGTTTTAGAGTCGACGGGCTTGATAAAGAATTTTGGCAGAGGTTTTTAAGTCGGTATTTATAAATCGGGAATATGATGGTAGCATAGAAGTATCGTACGTGTATAGGAATATTCGTTTTCCTCATAAGACTACTTATTAGAGTATTTTAATTATTTATCTTTTTGTTTTCTACAACTATATTTTTTTTTCTCGTATAATTCATGTCTCATACTTTTATGCTATCTGTATCCAATCTTTATCGGCATTTATGAAAAATTTACTAGTATTGTTTTTTATATTATTCTTTTTATTGTATTTCATCGTGATTTTTTTAATTTTTGAGACTGCTCATATTGAATTACAGCTTTTGTCACATTTAAACAAGTTATCCTACGGACCAAAAACGCTTAATCATGTGTGAAGAATATATGTATGTGGCTATCTTTACGTCAAAAGAAATCCAGTTTCATATTGTTATAAAAATGTCATGTCTTTTTTTTTTTTGGTTATTGTATTGTCATTTTTATATATTTATAATATTTTTGGTATCTTCATTTAGCTTATTCAATATTATTTGTAGCGGCTTTCGATTATATCCTTTTTTTATATCTTATTATTTCACCTTATCTATATCTTCTTCCTGCCCTCCTACCAATCATTTCTTTATATCCGCCTTTTTCAATGGGTTATTCACATAAATCTCAACGCGAATGATTGAAGTATTATCGTTCATTAACCTGTTGGGAGACTCATTTCGCATCCATTTTGTAATAGTATCAGCGTGGTTTTCTTTTCCGTAGATCCAAAGAAACTTTCGAATTTCCCGGTTTCATTATACCAAAAGAAGGTCTATTACGATAGTTATCATCAGTTTTTGGTTCATTATATTTAATTCAAAAACAAATATAATCGTGATATCATTTTCAGTTCATATAAGTGATAATAGATATATGTAATAGTTGATGTCATTCAATAATCTTATCAAGGGTATTTGTACTAGTTATATAAACATTAGAATCTGTTATCATATTATAAAGATTTGACGCTGGTACATTCCAAGGGATCCTGATGCATTGAGAAGAATTCCATGAAATAATACAATTAGTCATGATGAACATACTATAAAGGTTGTCTTTATTGTCGATTGTTATAAAAAAATAGATTCATGAAATTAATTTAACATCATTCATATAAGATATATATATTGAATTCATTATCGTCTTATTTATTGTAATTCCATCAAAGAGGGTTTTTCTTTTTTAGATATTGATCATTTTTCATTAAAGATGTTTATTCATCTGAACAATGCGTTTATTGGTTGGATAAACAGTTTAATGACGAAAAAATATCGTAACCGACCGTATTATGTTCGAAGTTAGTAAGATAATCATGACAATAACACTTTTCAACGTGATTATGGAACTTTAATTCAATTATTTCGTGAATAATTTTCAAGTTAGCGCTCGGACCTTGCTACGAAATATTGATAGGCACGTCATTTGACGGTTAATCCGTACATAGTAAAGTGAAAGCCGAATAACTTGACTATCTTATTGTTAATGATAAAGTAAAAGTATAATATAGCTTGAGTATGATTATTGTCGAGTTCGCAAACTTTATACCCATACTGATTACTAACGTCTTAATAAACTAGATGTCTCATTGTCCGAATAATTTGATAATGTTGTGCTATCTGTAAGTGCGAATATATGTTGGTATTCCGGTTGGTATTTTAAGGTTAAGACAAAACTGGTGGTAATCTATCAGATCACGATAACAATATGTACTTATGAGAACAATGACTAATGAGAGGGCGCACTCATGAGTACGCAGTTTCGTGAGAAGGTACAGGACAAGAAAAGCCAAGGACCCCCCTATGGCACAACAAATGCCGATACAAAAAAAGAAAAAAAAAGATGTCCTTATTATTCAGCAGCTACAAATCTCCCAGTAATGTTCCCATTGTTCCTCATAAAGGTCTCATTTAAATCCGGGAAATAAAATTCTAATACTGATTTACATTCGTCGTTACAAGACATGAAGCCTTTTCATTTAAAAATATATTAAACTCCATCACTTTTGCGGAGGCTTCGATCCACCCGTTTAGCTAGTATACGTTGCGCTTCCTAGTTTTTAACAACTTATACATCGTCCACATATTTGACTAGCTTAGTCGGTAGTGCAGTTCTGTTAAATAGGTCGTTTGTAGGGTTACGAGAAGGTAATAAATAAGTAATATAAAAAGTTGGGTAAACTCGTAAGTTAAGTGGAAAATACGAGATAAAATCTAAACTATTAACTTTTTTCACAATTGTATATGGCCCTATATGTGGTGGGGATAATTTTTTAATTTCTTTGAAGAGTTTCGTATGCTTTTCCCAGCTTTAGCCACACTTTGTCGTCCACAGAAAATTCATCAAAACGTATTTACTCCTGTTTGCGAGGTATAATTGTTATAAGACGATCTACTGATGCCGTAAACTTAAATCTGAACAGATACTAGTAAGGACTAGCTTTCAAGGTACGTGAGTAGGCATTGTTGGGGTTCCATTGCAAAGCCGGTACAATATCAGCCAAATGTTGCTTAGGGTGTTCGGCGACGAAGTGGTGTAAAGCTAATTTGACTGCTTGATTTTTTCTCTTTTCTTATCCGTCAGCCTGTGGATAATAGGCTGTTTTTATTATCTAACGTGTTCCAAATCTTTTACATAAGCTTTTTTAAAAGGCTGATATATATTTAATATTCCTATTTGAGATAATTTGCCCCGGATAAGGCTAGTTATACAATAGAAATTGTCGAATTAAAACAGCTACTCAATCACCAGCTGTGTATGTCGTATATCTAGAAATTTGGAATGTTTTCCTAGATATTTAACATGTGATGGGTATTTCGGCGTCAAAAGATTCCTGACCCAACAATATACAAGGTATTTCTTTAAAAGGCCCTGTTAGTAATGCGATTAAAAAATCTATTCAGATAGCATATATTGGTTTCTTAAGTTTTTAAATATGTTTTAGGCGGCCGAGTGATATTTAGTTTTTATGATGCAGTTCTCCATAATACATGTAGTTTTTGAATTATACTTTCACAAGCTTACGTTTTCAGAAAAAATATACTCTGCTTAAGGTAGCTATTATTCTCTTAGGTCCGAAACTGTGTTTTTGATCATTTGTTTCAGCGAGAAGTTCGTATACGAGTGTTGCAAGAATTACAAGTCTTTTACAAATACTTGTATCGCAATTATTAACAAGCAGTTAAATAGTTGAAATGTGTGTTTAAGCTTAAAAGTATTGAGAGGCATTTACTTATCGTTTTTGTTATCCAAGAAATCTTAAAGAATTCTATATTAAACCTTATATTTACATTAAGCAGGTGAAAAATTGAGTCGTATATTATTATCGATGTAGGCCTGAAGAAGGTAAATCTTAAAATGGTAATGAATACTTCTATTTGCCAATATATTAAAGATTTGATTCAAAACCAGCATATTAGCCTTGTAAGGTTGTCAGTCCTCGTTAAAGGGTAAGCGACTAATGGTATATATTACTAAATTAAGCCGTTTTAATAAATAAATTCCCTCTAAAGAGTATAAGGAAAGGTAAATTAACGTATCAATCAAACGCTAATTTGCCTCGTCCGTAAATATCGTATTGAGTAAAATTTTATTTATAATGCCTCAAGTAGTTTTATAATCGAGAAGCATAATAATTGGTCAATGGTTACTCACAAATGTCGTTGTTAGGTGTTTGTATAATTATATAATACAAATAACTTTTTATTATAAAGGACTATAGTTGAATTGAGCTCGTGTTATTCGAAAACATCAAACCATCATTCGTTCGATAATATTAGTTAGAATAGGTTGCCCTTGTTTCCAAAAATAACTCTTTTGAAGGTAAAAATACATAACGCATAATCCGCGTTGAAAGCTTCCGTTAATTTGAATAAAAGGTTGAAACGTCGGATCTGAGGAATGTAAATTAAGATATTCACTTAAATAAGTTTGTATAGCTTTAAAAGACCTTTTTTATTTAAACCTAAGATAAATCGCTGTAAATTACATATAATGCAGTTTTTTCCACGATTACTGACTTCAAATCATTCTTTTCTTTTCCTTGTGTTAACAAATATTTTTAAAGTTTCTAAAGTAAGCCTAACATTTGGGCGTAATAGGGTATTTTTAGCCGTAAAACCCCTATTATTTACAGGTAAACTTCGAGTGTCCTAAAGTTATGAGAAAACGAAAGATTCCGAAAATATTAAAATCATTTCCTGGTAGTTAAAATTCCAAGGACTTTTACATAAATTCTGAAAAGTTAAACTCATTGAAAGTTAATATAAGATTTGTTTAATGACGAAAAGACGCCTTTATTTGAAAAAAAAAACTCAAACACTGCCAGTAAATAAGTGAGGTGTTTTTAGAAAGTATTGGAAAGAATAATAATCTAGTCGAAAAATACATGACAAACAGGTCGAAGTTCTTTTAATGTTCGATCTATAAAACGTTGGGTCTAGGATAGTGAATTACGAAAACCTATAAGACTAACTTTACTTTGTTCTAGTTCGCGGTAACTAACGAAAGTATATCGGTTACGGAAATCTAGATATACTAAAAGTTAAAGGTCAAACTTGGTAACGTTTATAGTAGTAATTTTTATTCTGCTCAAAAACCAAATAATATCTTCTTATAAAGGTCACGAATAGGAGTTCAAAACGGCCCATTTGTTATGTAGTTATAAGTCTATGACCAACCAGTCTTTGTCCACTTTTTGGACAGTTTTTTACACTATAAACACCAGTAATACAAATAGCGATATCGTGTATATTTCTATATACCCTTATAGATAGTATACATAGACCTAGTGGCATTGCAGTGTGTTGCAGAGTGCACTCCTGCAGTATGTACGATAACGTGTCACGCTGCAGGCTGCACTCTTGCAAAACACAAAGTGTATTATGCATGAATCGGTTTGGAATGACTATACCAGACCGAACGTCAATGCATGGATCGGTTTGGAATGGTCATACCTGACCGAGTGGCAATGCGTGGAGTGGTTTGGAGTGGGACGCGCAAGGCGAAAGCTTTAAGCCCTTACTTGTAGCATACAGCTTTGGATGTTTCTTCTTGAATTATCTTTGACTACAGTAATACTAATCTAATGATTACTTTTCTTAACACCTTGTTCTACGTAAAAAGGTTAAACACCTTACCAATACTAATAAATAACCAACTCAATTAATGATAGATAACCTAAGAAAGAAAAGATAAATATAAGTTAAATACACATAACGAAATGTTATAACAGTGTTAACTTTTTGTATTTCAAGACTTCGTTTTTATAAGAATTATACGCCAATATGTATAAAGACTATGAAAACTAAGTGACTTGAAAAAGGAAAACTTTAGTACGATACTATTAACCCTTATTTAGCGTTTAATCTGATAAAAGCCCCGTTGCGCTACTATTAAACCGTATTTAACGTTTTAAAGTACCCGGGCACTTTTTAAAAAGCGTCTTATTATGTATTAGGCGACGCAACCTCCAAGTTTTGGAACCCTTTATTAGGACCTATCAGATTTTCAACAATCCACAACGTTCGCTTGAATAGGAATGGTTATGTATAAAGCAACTAAACCGAACACTTTACCAAGTTCAGTTACGAATCAAACAATTAAATCAATCCCCATAGGAAGTTCGGTTACAACACGCCAACCCGGACCGATTACTAGACACCACATATTATATATGTTTACTACCTACATTTCTGTTACCCTACCTACTTTACCCACATTCGCTCTTTGTATTTTAAGCTTGCATACGATTTGCCTTATGTATTTCAAGTTTAGTACTTGAAACGGTTTGAATTTTTTAAGCCACTTGCCAAGTATAGCATTATTGAGCGTAAATAAAACTAATTTAAGACGTTTGAATAATTTGCGGTTACGTCTTAATTACGTATTATTTGAAATTTATTCGTATTATGAAATGCTAATAAGTACTATTTTAAGTATTTTCATTATTTTATTCTATTTACGTTTACCATTTACAAGGACCTAAATCTCATTTCGGCCCGAAGTTACTAACTTACACCGTTTTAACATATTGAGTAAGTAAAGAAACCATTATCCCCAAACACCCCGAAACAACTATAGCTATAGTTCCAAAAACAATTACACTAGAGAAAGCTAACGTTAATTTAGATCACCTGGTTGAGTATATGAGAATTAGAAAGGCTATGTTATATGAAATAGATTTAGGTCATGGGGATAATACCATAGATTCGATAGTACAGGAAATAGATTCCTATATCGTAAATATATACATTTTAACTTTTATTATTCGCTATGAGAATGGGAAAATCCAGTGACCTAACTTATTACATGATTTCTATAAAACAATTCGAATTAAAGGTTAGATATATAGCAAATAGTAAATTCTATTATTGCCAAATCCTAAAGTATTTAGTTAAGAATTAAATGCATTAATACCCTAGGGGGAAGTAATGACCGCCTTGTAAAAACCTTATTCGAAATGACGTAACTTACCGACGTACTGGATTAGGAAGATAAAAATTTATACCTGACGGAATTTGTAAAAGGGTTTTATTTTACGGAATAAAAAAAGACTATTTTTGAAATAATGGGGACGAGGCATAAAACAACCTGATCTTATATTTGAACCATATGATAGAAGTTAAAATTAAGAAAAACAATCATTGTTCTTATCCATTACATAACTCACAAATACCCTTCTACCGATATTTACTGTAAAACAAAACCAAATACCAAATTACTCCCTAAATACTGGAAATAACCGGTTCGAATATAGTGGAATTAACTGAAATAAAAAAGAATACCCTATTCGGGAAACTATGATCGACCTGAATATAGAAAATAACCCGATTTAAGACAAAAAAAGCGGCGAAAAGATTAATATGTGCCTTACGGACCCATACCTACTAATCACGACCCTTACCGTAACCTTTTACCGCACCGCTTCCCTATTAATAAAAGTGACTTTACGAAACAAATTGACTTTACTCAGCTTTGAGATAGTACTAAAAAATTTAACGGTATACCATAAGACATGTTTAATAATGAAATATATGTTATGCTTAACATATGTAAAAAATTGAATATCGAAATATTTTCATTTATGCTATTTTATTCGTTATTTTTTTTTGTGTAAGTTAAGGAGTAGTATATATACTACTTCTCAAAAATTAATACATTCTCGAAATATTACAATCGCTTTCATTTTTACTTAGATATAAAATTAATCACGAATTTTACGATAGGGATTGTACTACTACAACTTTTGAATTAGTGAAAAATTAATGGATAAACGCCGATAAAACCTTATCAGAAATCCTCATCGCCTTATTAACTAAGTTCCAAAAGTACTAAGTAGCCCTTGAACCGCAATACAAAGGAGATAAACCATTTATCTAAGTAGTAACAAAAGCCTATCGCGAAAATCTAGATTTAGACCTTATACTCTTTAATCTGAAAAAGAATTTAAAGGCCTTTTAAACAAGTTTTAAAACATTGCTTAAAGCCTTGATACACCGATAGGCAAGTCTTGAATTAGCATTTGCAGTTAATAAAACCAAAGGCGAAAGCTAAATTACCAAAGTAAACCTCGCAGAAACTATTTACTAGGTTTTCAATTGAAGATTTAAGGTTTACTCAACATAAAACGAACTCTTAAAGTATAGGAATAAAAAGGAATCCATGGTAATAAATGGTAGGGGAGACCGAGTGAAAATGGAATAAACGCACCAAAACCACAATAGTACTTACGAAAAGATATATGAAGCCCTATAGATTTATAAAAGCAATATATCGTATATGGTAAAGTCAGCTGCTGGTTTACAAACCACTCTATTTATGAGTAAATTCGAATTAAACGATAATTCTAAATCAATCTCAAATTCAAAAATCGGATAAAGACTTATTTTATAATATATATAACCTATTATGAAGGTATAGGTAACGAATTCGATGCCAACCCTTACGAAGATATATTTGGAAAAGACAACCTTAAGTATAATAATGCCTACTTATTAGGTTAAGACAATAAAAATGCCTAAAATATATTCTCCGACTTATTAAACGTTTCTTTTGTATATATTGGAAGTTTGGAGTAGGTTAACAAAGCGTTTAACGCCCCGATAATATCGTAATGCACGCTTTTTAATAGATACGGAAACAGGCTCCAAGGTATTATGCCTAATACTAACGTAGTTGAAATTTTAATAGCATAAAAGCGGTAATTCGACGCGTTTACGGCGAAGTTTTCGAAATTTCGGTTAAACCGAATAGAAAAATACCAAAAGGTCTCATTTGGTAAAAGCAAAGCGTCGTCGCTCAACACGGTCGTTGTAAATACGAGTTTCGAACAGATAAAGTTTTACGTAATAAATATTAAAATACTATTCTTGTTTTTATTGGATGATATGAATAATTTCGGAATCAATGTTCGGAATATGACTAATTAACTTGTCCGCGCTTCAAATAACGTATCTATACGGTTCCAACTTAATTTCGTCTACTTATGATTTTCCCCGAAACACGTATAATCAAAGTTACTTATTTAATTTAGACGAAATTACAAACTTCACACGGATGATTCGGATACCCGGTTGTAAAACGTTTTTTTACGCTTATGTTACATTGTAGGCTATACGAATATAAGAAAAAACGCACTTAAAAATGTCGAAATTATTTGTATAAATACTAGTTACACTTATAAGCCTTAAAACTCTTTAAAAATCGCCTTTAAAACGATGTAGACTTCAAATACGAAGTAAACAATAATATTTTATATTTAGATAGCCAACTGGTCCTTTATGTCGTCAATGCGGTAACATGATTTTAAGCCGTCAAATTTACACGAAACGCTTTCGTTACAAACGATCAGGATGTTTTAGTCAATTGTTAATATAATATCTATTTAAGGTCTTTAAATTGAATTTTATATCACGTCAATTCGACCCTCAACTTTACGTAATGATGTACCAAGGTTCGAATTACTGGTAACGAGTTTCAACAAATCCAAGTAAAGGCTTAATAAGGTATTGGAAAGTGTAAAAGATATCGTGAACCGCTTGAAAAAGCGTAGATAATATTATTAAAAAAAGCTAAAGGGTCCTAATTTTAAGGAGTCTATCCTTTAAATAACGGTTAACGCTGTTAATAATACATTTAACCCAAATAGGCTTATCTTTACATTCCTTGTCTTCAATACCTACCCAAGGATTTATATAGACTTTACCCTATTATCGTTTACAATACAGAGGGCCAATACTATGACGGAAACTATGGCGGTATTACGCTCCTTATGGGTGAAGAACGAAAGGTTGGAAACGTTGGTTGTAAGGAATAGTCTACATAAAGCTAGTGTTTTAAATTTACCATTATGATCTAAAGTTTTGGTATGGAAAACGAAGGATAAATCAATAAGCCATTAAAGAATTAAGGGATCAAGACGGAATAATATGCCCGTTAACTTACTAAACGGAATGAATTAGTTTCGCTAAATGATAGTACGCGAATACAAAAGAAAGGTGAAAAGGATCGAACCGAAACCATAAACAGGTAAAACCGTCTATAAGATATTACCCAAAACGGAGAATTTATGTTGAACCTAGTTTTAACCTCACCCCTAAAACAGGATATCGACCCGACCACTTTAAATAAAAGCGGCTTATTTATATTAATCCCACCTAAACTTCGCTGCCGAAAACGACCTCTTGGCTCGAAAACCATGCAACGTTCTAAAACCTTTACCACAGACTTCTTTATTACGTAAAAAGAAATGGCAAACTTTGAGCTTATTTTAAACCTCTATTATAAGGGTATTATTATTACCTTAGATGCCCTATTCAAAAAATTTACCTTAATGGAAATCTTAACTTTAATCGTTTAAGACGTATTTAGTTTTCAATTCTTCGTCCCGGTTATTTACGGTACCTATGAGAATTTTCCAACCCGACTCGTTTACGAGGTTAGAAATAAAACCTGGAAACCTTACTAAGAAAAACCCCGCTTAATTATTAAAGGATATAACAACGAAGATAAAAAGAATATTATAACTTAATCGTTTACCTTATGACTGGTCAATTACCGTTTCATTTTTATACTCGCGGAATTTTTCAACGGATCGTATAACCTATATATCAAATTCGGAGATATTGCATAGGTCTAAATTTCGTTCAAAAAACGGTTTAAACAACGAATTTACTCCGATATATCAAAAGATTTTAGGTAATATTACTTACACAAAACGATTTTACGTATTATAAAACTACTTTACGATTGAACTAAAGCTGTTATTAACGAATATAATATTAACTAAATGTATTATAAGGAGTTATTCGAAATAAATAACTTTATCTTTATCCTGTGCCTATTGGTATTAATAACCCTATCGAAGAACTTTGTACTAATAGGCATGTAAACGTATAATATTTTAACGTTATATGACATTTAGCCATCCTTTTTTAAAGAGAGGAAATTTCTAAAGTCCGGTTGAAAAGCGAAGCCCAAAAAGTATCTAATAAAAAAATACAAAATCAATTTCAATAGCGTTACTATTACCATTCGGAACGGCGTTTTGAGCCTTGTTCAAAAGGGGTAGTTGAACAAAGTTACTTTTATGATTTTGAATATTATAAAACTGGCTGACGAAAACAAATGCTAACATGTACTCGGCGTTTAGGTCGCTTTTGTAACATAACTAAAGACTGTATTCAACCTTTATATAGCAGCATAAATTCAAAACGAGCTAACGGAAAATATATACAAGAAGTTTAATAAATGTATTTCATAGTAATTATAAAATTCAGAACGAGGTTTTGAAGTAATACCGCTGAATATAAATATTACGAATTTATTTTTAATAACGGGGTTCTCGGTAATAATAGCGATTATAATGTATAAATAGGCTTCGTACTAGTCTCCGGAAACGAAACACCGGCCCAAAACGACATTACGTTATATAAAAACATTATTTATTGAAGCTTTACTGAGTATTAAACTGTTAAAAAAATTCTTTTCGTAGAAAATCTATAATATAATTAAAGATTTATATTTAGGTATTATTATGGCAATAACGGTCGGGATAATTATTTCCAACCTTAGTTTACGCCTTATCCCACACGTTATTTATATCATATCCTTTTCTATTTATGAGTTTGGAGTGAAATTAGGTATTACGAACGAAAACAGTTCAATTATTGATATTATAGCCTCATGCGAGTTATATAAACGTTGTAAAATCGAAAAAAATAAGGTAAATTGACGGAAAATTTAGCCTAACGAATACGGTAACTAAGGTTATACTAAACGGCGTATTATAATCATTTACATCGATAAGTATACTATTTATTGGGATAGTTAAAAAGGTTTTGTGACCTTAGTAGGCAACTACACCACTTTTTGCCAATTTTAATCGGCCCGTAATACACCATTCGTACCGATTCGAGATTTTGGTAATGATCACACTAAATACCCGTGAGTATATAGAAGGTGTTAGAGGGTTTATGTTATCAAGAAGGTAGCAGAGGTATTAAGTGAACAATATCGCAACCGTGCAAGTAATGATCAAAAGCAGTGAGGCTATTCAGAATATACTGAGACTGAATACTTAGATTGACAACTCAAGAGCTATGAAGGAAATACTATCTATGTGGTGCTGACCGTGTCCTTATATCCCTAATCTTTCATACGCCTTCAGTGCTAGATCATGTGAGATGGAAACATGATCTCAATAATCCTTAGTGCGTAACCCTAACCCTAATGTTGCTGACATAATAGATATCCCCACCTGATGTGTTGGACATCAGGTTCTTAGTGGCTTAGCCCCATACTGGCCTGTTTTCTAACCCTCCGATATTCTTGAATCATAACAGTAAGGCGTCGGTAAAGCGTTCGTATTAAACCGTATGATATTCATATTAAGCCGATAAGGCGTTTAAGAAATACTTTTTAACGCGTATATCAAAACATCATTTTAGGGAATCGGGGTCTAAATTTGAAGGATCGGAACAGGATAACATATAATTAGGTAATAGCCGTTATCGAGTAGTTAAAACACCCTCGGCAAAGGACTAGAGGTTTATATGTAAAGGAATTAAAGCCAGAGTTGTCGTTTAAAGTGGTCGGATTATGTTTATTAACCTTGATGAAGAAAAAAAGAGAAACTCCTACTACTAAGCTGACACGAAGCTGTGAAAAATGTTGTTACCCGGTCACATGACGTGTGGGGGCATGTACCCATGCAGTTTCCGAGCGGCTCCCGAGCGCTGTAGAAACGTGAACAACTAACAGGGTTGGATCCCTGGTAAAACAACTAGGCAGACACTAGCCTATAACATATAAACTTGAATAATTATGTTAAGAATTTTCCTAAAGTTATCCTGGTATATTAAAAACTAGTAGACACTTATTTAGGCATTAAAATATGGTGTATTAATACATTTTATAATGTTTATAGGTGTATAATTCCTCTGTAATTTTACCGATAGATTGCAAAGGTCATAATTATTTAAGCTTTTATATAAAAAGATATTTCGTAAGCTTTCACATTTAAGTATTGTAGAATCTACATATAGGAATTGATATATTATCAAGTGTATCCTCATAGTGATCTATATCATCAAGGTCGAGACTCTGTACCTGTCAATACTATTTTACACTAGTAAATACTAATTCCTCTGAACTCGTGAATACGAGTCCAGATAGTATTGCCGTGCTGATCCACCTTACTCGACAATACTAGTACTTGAATTAGTAAATACCAAAGACTTTTAAAGATATTATGACTTCCGATGAATTCCTTATTCTTGGTGTTAAAAGGTATTAACTATTAGAAGTTATATAAAATAAGTAGATTTTTATTTTTCCGGGGACCCCGTTGAACAAATTTTTTTTTTTAAATTTTGTTATACGGGTAAGAAAAAACTTGAGGACAAG
Organism: Anisogramma anomala; assembly: GCA_038502455.1. Taxonomy (NCBI): domain Eukaryota; kingdom Fungi; phylum Ascomycota; class Sordariomycetes; order Diaporthales; family Gnomoniaceae; genus Anisogramma; species Anisogramma anomala. The sequence continues at coordinate 913,296 of JASMMZ010000010.1, read as the reverse complement.
TGCTCCTTTTTTTTCTCCGAAAAAAAAGGGGAACTATAAATAATAAAAATAAAATAACCAAAATTATTTTGGCTCAATCCGGTGTTATTAAAGATAAACACACTAGATAAATTGTTAATAATAAAGATGGGTTTACTTAAATTTTTTGTAAATTTATATTATTGCACATTAAAAATCTTTTCGGGGCAGGTAATGTTAAAAAACAGGGGATATTGGAGTATTCAGATTTAATATTTGTAAGTCCAATTCCATAACAGTTAATTACTTCCTAGCTTATAAACGTGAATTGAAAAGAAAACCAAATTACCGACGACGTTATAAGTAACAATAGAGACGAAATGACCGTTAGACTTAAGAAAATATATAATGAGATCGAGACACTCGAAACTAACCATACGCTCCGATCCGATGAATATCAGGAATACAAAGCAAGAAATACATTTGGTAACACCAACAGGGAGAAAATAAAAGATAAAGCCATGTGACAGGATATCCTGGAAGAAAGTGGTCACAATGTAACTGATATAATCATGAGGGTATGGGCAGTGGAACGGTGTGCTAGGTCTACCATAAAGGTCAACTTAACCACGCGGACATAAGTCGTTATACGGGTTAACAATRACAAGTAATATCAAGTTTAGATAAGAGTCGCATCTATTCACGGTGAGAGCCGTATGATGGGAAACTATCATAAATGAAACGCGCAAACCAACGCTATTTTCCCTGCTAACTTAACTTTGTAAGAGTTCGGAGGACGCAAGCTCCGGGTAGCTAATCCCTGGGATGCGACGAGGATAAATTGAGAACAACCTTCTCAATTACCGTAGCATACAAGCCTAAAGGCAGGTTTAGCACCTCCATACGGCTTTTCTGTACTTACACGTATAGGACTATATACTTTACAATCATCTGACTCTGATATGTCGAGATATCTAGGTGTGGCTGTTTATCTTAGTTAAATCCAGAGTATAAAGCATCAGCCGGAAGTCTTCATAATATTATGAAGAGAGGTGGTCTGTACAAAGGTCTATTTTGAGTGCGTTATCTTGTTCAAAATGAAGACAAAAAGGAATAAAGTAAATTTTCTTGCTCTGGATTACGCTGTAAGTGAGGTTTAGCGGCTCCGGATCATTTTAATAATTTTTTATTTTTTATTTGTATGGTAAACTTGATGAAGTGGTACAATTAATCAGTCAACTAAGGGGATATTTTTATATAAATCCTAACTAGCCCCGTTGTTAAGTATAATAAGTGACCATAACAGTTATTTTTCACACACTCCATTAAAACATACTGTCTACTTATGAAAATAAGAAAAGAAAGAGAAGTAAAAGTAAAACAAAGGGTGAAGTGTGAATCTAGGTAAGCAAAGTGTGGATAAAAGAAAATTTAGCAAATATAAAAAGTATGAAGACTTGTGTAGTCTGATTTGAACCTATAGCCTTTATACAACTTCATCAATATTATAAAATTTGTAGCAAACCCACTTTCACACTACGTGCCCACAATACTACATAACGTAACTTGGAGTACGAAGGTCTATAAACTGTACCATTCATTTGAATACAGGTTAACTACATCAAGCCGTAATATTATTAATTCTTGTTTCACCTTCGGCAGTATCTTTGTTAACTTATCAGCTAGTTATTTATCCGTAACAACCTATTTGATTTGTATAATACCACGCTCTACTTGGTGGCTTACGAAGTGTTTTTAAGAGTTATATGTTAAGTTCGTTGGTTATACATGAAGTTTCTAGTTAACTTGATGGCGTTTTCATTATTACGGTGTATCTTAACGATAATAGGAACACGTAGATTTGTAAATAAGTTCCTCATCCAAAGGGTATTTTGAGTAGCCCTCATTATTGATCCGTTTGAAACATCTACAAAATAGAGGTATATTCTAAATTCTAGCTTGAATACACAGTAAACCGTGTTGTTGATGATATAAACTATATATCTATAAGTTGACTTTCCATTGGCCTTATCCCTCTTCCAGTCGAAATTTCAGCAGCTCTTAATTTATAATTTGTAATCTTTATGATGATTTTGGGTAAAATATGCAACGTTTCAATGCCGAAGTGCTCCTAATTATTCACTAACATATTGCCTATGGTTTGTTTACCATTTAAAATATTCGACGACGTAACATACGAGTGTAATGTTTTTATATGAATTATTGTAGCAAAATTGTGAGAATACTGATATGAGGAAGGCAATATCTGGCCTAGTTTGGCATGTTGTATAGTAAAGAGCGCTAACATTAAACTATCATTCTCTAGTTTCTGATATATTGGTCAAAAGTTCAAAAAGGCATATGAATGGCGTAAATAAATGATCCAAAGTCAATAATGATACAATCCGGACGTCTGTTTAGGTCCTTTACCCTGGATTCTGTAAGCCTTTAGATATACGCATCTTGTGTTGAGATGATTGTACGTGTATCCCTATTACTTAAAAACGTACACCTATAAAGTGCTATATATATTCTTGGTTCTTATACTCAAAATGCTTCAAAATATCCCTCTTGAAGACCATGTTAGCCTTTGCACTATGGACTATTACGAGAAGATGGTCAATTTAAGTGTTAATATTGAGTAACTAGCGACAGTTAATTTACATGATGTTTTCAAAACTCAAAATGTTGAAGTTCAGTGTATGACAGTCTGCTTTCAAATTTTTAACCATCATTTTCATGCTTTTTTAAAGCTTGAATTAAGAAACAAATAATTGTGAAACATGTTCAATTTTAAGATTAAATTCCGTATTATTCTCTTTGATATATTCACATAGTAAAAGAGCTTAATAGTGTGTGTCATTTCCATTAAAACATTGTTTTCAAATTCCCCATTTAGAAAAGCCGAGTCGATGTTAATTTAGTTAATATCCAACCTTTAGGAAGCGGTGAGAGGAATGAAGATCTTTCAGATGCAAGATATTTCTGTTGCGATAAAGGATTCAATGTAATTCACACCATTTCTTTGTATTAACCCTCATATAACAATTTTGATCTGATACGTTTCGGTTTGACCTTTGGAATTTGTTTTAACCTTGGTGATTTTTTTGGCTGTTAGGGAATGGTGATTGATATCCTTTTTGACTAATTTCAAGACCATGAGCGATAGTAGGCTCTAAATTTCACTGTGGAAGGCATTTTTTCCAGTGTTTAGCCTCCCGGCTCTTTAGAGTTTTCTTCATAGTTATTTGTTTTTCTTGATTAATGATTGCGAACATAAATTATATTATTTTATCATCAACAAAAGCCTCTACTTGTATGATATTTGCTGTTTTTATTTCTGTATTAAGTATATTACTTCTGGTTTAAAGTTTAGAGCGGACGTTGTGGTATTATAAGAGACACTAAATTCTATTCATGTTGTATTATTTTCTCCTATAACAGATTTACGGGGTCTTGTAATAGTTTTTTTTAAATACCTTTAATATAAAAGTACTTACGATTTTCAAGGTTAGGTTTCGTTGCTTGTTTGGTCAATAGATCATGAAGATGTGATAGGTAATTATAATATTATAAAACTGCCAAAAAGGTGATTCCCTTTTTCTAGTTAAATTAGTTCTTTCAACCTTTACTTGTTATAAAGAAGGTATGTTGATAATAACGTAAAAACCAGGAATAAATGTAAACTTATTGTTGGGTCTATGATTTTCATGTTCTTTTACTTTATCCTAAAGACATTATAAGATATAATATCCTGAATGCTCTTTCGATTGTTAACAATTAAAATAGCTGAAAAACGGCTACATAAAATAGGTAAGGATATATATAATCTGGCACCTTGTGGGCAACAATTTAAACCTTTCTCTTTTTCAAAAATGCTTCATTAAATCGTTGAGAAATTCAATTTTCTTTAACGGTATAGAGTAAAGAAAACTCAAGGGTAAATACTTTGTTAAAAGATATTTTCTCTAAATAAATACTAGATGAATTCGTTACTTTCATAGAATATTTTAAAGCTCATAACCTATATAATGGGTTCGACAATCTTGTTTACTATATGATAAGCAGGTTTTAGTACCTTTTTAGAGGATATAACAGCTGTGATATAAACTTTAAGGATATATTTGACCTTATTAGTCATTAGGTTACGACGTTTGCCCTTTAATTCTATAGTTGTTTTGAGTAAGTTTTTCGAAGTCCAGATAGAGTCTTATTTTTCCGTAGTTTGTTATAGAAAGCTTGATCATTATACAGTTCTTTTGAAAATCATATAATTATCACAAATGCAGTCGAAAATTCCTTTTCCTGGTCCTTCTTAGGGTCACCTAATAACTGAAGTGGTCTTTTTACTGACTTTAGGTTGACATACCTATCTCTACTATTTCAAAGTGAAGTTTCGAAGTATTCCATATTGATAATGACGTGATAATGGAACTATTGTATAGCTTGTATAATAATACATTCGCTGGCTATGGTGTCGACTGTTTCTACGGTGAATAAGTTAATAAAAAACAAGTTCCTAACCCTAAAAAATGAGCTAGAAAGTTTCAAAGAGTTTTTTAGGTTGAGGACAAACTTAGGGTAATAGAAACAATTTCAAATGGTTAAGTTATTACAACTTTTATCAGATTTTACCAATATTCATACTATGTCTTGTCCTTTATGTTAAACTACATTATCCTTCATTTGTAATCCGGGTTATTTTTTTCCTTGCATTTCTAAATGAGAAACCTATTTCCCATTATTATAAATATGGCAAAAGCGGCCTGAATCAGTTTTCGTAACGTCTCGAAACTGAAGTTTATGAATTGTAAAACAATGTAATAGTGTGAAATAAAATGAGAAATTAATAAGACTTAACGTTAAGTTTTAATAGCTAACGTTGAGAACAAGGCTCGTACAGCGATATTAACCTCTTTTGATACATCCTCTAATTGGTTGTTTCGACGAATTAAATTGACCTAAATAGGGTAGCTTTTAACAAATAAAAATTTCATTCTTGAAGGTGGAGATGTTGATGTCGACAATTGATTTCTTAACGCTGAAAATGAATATCTTCAAGTGAGAATACCCTTGTAAGATACGGTCTCAAATAATCCAACATTCTCTAGTATATGGTCCTTTGTAAAGTTTTATGTAATAGACCTGTCAAATTAAATATCCAATCATATTATTATGAAAGGCAATATTATAAAGTTATAGTATTTAATATAATAAGAGTTTTTTATATTATCATTCTTAATTGCAACAGCGTCCAATTTTTCCTCCTTTTCTTTAATATATTTACCAAAATAGAAAGGTCATAAGTTTGTGTTAAGTTCCTAATAATCCTGTATTTCATAAACTGTATAAAAGCCGGTAAAGTCATGCTATCTCAATCTACTAATACGATGGTTAGAGTTAATAGGCTTATTATTCGGGTTTTTTTATAGAATTGAATTTATAGTTGCTTTTCCTCCTTAAAACCAGTTTCGTTTTAAAAATCTGACCATAGTTTATTTATTATTAAGGGAACATCTTTTTTTCCATTCACTTCGAGATTGAATTATATAGACGAGAAACTTAGGCTTAGTACAGGTCGAAGACTAAAAGAAATACTCAATATCCTTAACCTAATTTCCTTCATGAACTATACTACTTCTGGTATTTTAAACGTTGTTATATAAAGATCAATAACGTAATAATATAAGCGGATTAATGAACAAAGGTTTTTGTATCAAGTTCTTTATAATAAACAGGTCCAGTACTTTGGTATATACCAAAAAAACTTCAAAAGAACCTTACACAACTCCTAAATACCAACGATAATGGTTACAAGTTCTAAAGTAATAAGAGAAGATATTATCTGATAAACCCGGATTTTTATGAATTCAATTTAGGAGGTTTTTGAAAGATTGTAGTAGATAGATGTAAGTGAGTAAATATAGTTAGTTTTTAATCAAACTATATTGGTCTTATCATTCAAAATACATTTTTAAGTATGAAAACAGTAAATATAAACATTATATATTTTGATTACTGTTAGCCATGTGTTTGAATTTGTACAGGCTAATATTTCAAAGCATTCAAATAGTCGTAATTTATGTGTTAATAGTTTTTTTTTTTTTTTTTTTTTTTTTTTTTTTTTTTTTTTTTTTTTTTTTTTTTTTTTTTGAAAAGGGGTTTCTAATGTTTCCTTCCTTCTCCTTTCTTGGTATGGTTATTATCGACGTAATTAGTTCTGTCTTTGTTGTTTAAGTCTTTTAACACGTTTCTCAAGCTTACTGGTTGGTCCATTATATAATTCGATAACTAACCTACGGTTTTCCTATTCCGGGTAGGCCAATATATAAGTAACTTTCGGTCTCTCGTTTTCATGAGTAAAATAATTAATATTAAGCACATTAACTTCTTACTTGGCTCTAACCCTCAATGTATCACGAGCTACCTTCCTGTATTTCCTTAACAAAGACTCAGGATCTAACACCCTTGAGGCAACGTGAATTGCTTTAAAGTGTAAGAATTGAAAGGATGAGGATTTATCCGAGAGAAATAAAAGAACCTGTAGGTACAGAGGAACCAGATGGGCCGGAAACAATGACAATCCTTTGAAGATGAAGACTATCATCACTATAACTGATGTAAGATAGACCTGGTGGTAGAAAAAAACTACGTTCTAGGGATAATAAAAGGGTATGTGCAAAGTTATCGAAAGGTTCAAAAATAAGTAAACATTTTAATCTATATAGAAAAAAATATAAAACATATTTAGTAAAATGGTAAAATAGAAGGGCACAATCGTACTAATGATGTGTCAAAGTTACTATACAAAAAGATGTTATATAGGCTTATGATTTCAAGTTTTCCTAAATGTGCATAAAGGATTTGATATACAATGAAGTGTATCCTTATAAAGATTTCGATTATAAAGGTCGAAACTCTATACTAATGAATACTCGCTCAAATAGTATCTCCATACTAATCCTCTATACTAGTCAGTACTAGTACTTGCACTAGTCAATACTAGTGTGCTCTTTAATGAAGTCCTTATCTCCGGTGAATTCCACATAATTAGTGTTGAGACGTATCAATTACTTGAATTTGTACCAAATACTAACTGTCCCTGTTGTATTTTCAACAATTATCCTTAAGGGTGAAGGCACATTCAGTGGATTTTTGTGTGATATTATAACCGTTTATAATGATTTTCTTCGTCATGTAGGTTGTTATTACCGATTTCATGCGTTGAATTATCTTTCAAATAATAAGTAGCTATATAAAGACTAATTTTCAGTTTCCGTCGCTATACATTTAAGCAATAAGCCTTTGTTTTTAGAGGGTCTTTCTAGTTTACATGCTTATCTATTGGAATACTATTTTTGAGTTAAAACAGTTTTCGCCTTTAGTTTCTAAAGAATTTCTCCGTATAAATTATTGGACTCCGCGTTTGATAAGTCTTTTTATCAGAGTTTTGTCGTTTTTCTCAAATAAATCTCTAGTTATTTTGATGTTTTCATTTATATCAAAATTGATAGTAGCTTTCGGTCGTTTTTCTGTTTTCGCATGACTTGAATCTAAATCTATATAATAGATCAATACTCGTTGTTATCGCTTTTTATATTCTATGTGGTGAGTTAAAAAAATCATTCATGAGCTTTATTTTTCTATGTTGTGCATAACACCATCACTTCATACCATTGTTAGGTCTGATTTCAAGGGATCGTGTTAGCTCAAACGGTAAGATACCGTAATAGTGAGTATAAGTTGCATAGTCGTGGTTATATTCCCTTTGTAGTTGTCAGTGAATTTAAATCATGGTTTTACTCTTATCTTATGACATTTCAATTAGTCGTTTGCATTTTTTATTACCAAACCTCGTTCGCGATATTGAAAATTCTGTAAGGAATATCCCATCGTTCAAATTCATTTGAAACAAGAATTTCTCTATACAATGATGAAGAGTAGATATTATTGTATACAGAACATACTTAATATTCAAGGCGCTATAGATTTGCTGCTGAGTCCAGAGTTTCCACAATTAATTCATGGTCTTTAACTATATCTTTCATCATTATAACATTTACTATCAATGTAGGAACCCCGGAATAAAACTAAACTTCATTCTGAAGATTGTTAAAGTTTGCAATGGTCCATCTGATCTAATTATATCATTAAATACTTTACTGTCATCTCCAGCATGTTTTTTGTCTCTATATGTACCAATATCTTTGGTAGAAATATAGCGTAGCCTACGAAGATTATAAAGAGCTTCATCTAAATTATAGACACTATAATGAGCCTTGATGTCTATCTCTTTGAATTTCATTTCAACAACAATAGCGTCTGTATTACAACTTATTACGATAAATCTTGTCTCTCAATCGTCAGTCCATTTGTTAAAAGGTCCAAAATAGGAGTAAATAGGTAAACTTAGTAAATTAGACCGTGTGTTTTAGCCAAAATCAATTTTAGGAACGAGATACGGCCAAAAGATGTTGTATAGCTTAAAACTTCAAGGATGAAAATATATTGAAACAGAATCCATCCACGCAAGAAATATTGATAAAGTTTGCTAAAATTGTAAATTAAACTTGAAGATTCATGGTAATGAAATACAGATTTGATAATGGTATGTAAATCAATTGTTTTGTTTCCATATTTACTATCACTGGGAAGCGCTCAATACTTAGTGAGTCACTAGCTATTACGATATAGATCTTTCAATTTTGGTGGGAGAAATCGCAACTACTTAGGTGCATAAACCTTAAGACTATTTCTCCTATGGATAATTTAAAGTATGTAAACTAAGATATTTTGGGCGGTAAAGAGCGGTCGAATTTATTTACACCCGGAGTTCTGTCACATCGAAGATAGAATTAAATGAGATTTTATGAAAGGGATCCTGTAATATGTTTGTATTGAAATAGAACTTCAAACCAAGTTGTAGTAAATCGTGGTATATTTACGTCTGTCTGGTTAAGGTTTTTCAACCGAGTGTTGTTGTGGGGAAATCTTTATACACCGGATAACCCGTACGTCATATATTTAAAATGAAGGTGTCACAGGTTATTGTCCGGCTAGTGTTTACCAGGGATCCAACCCGTGTTGATGTCACGTTATTACATCGCTCTAGAGCCGCTCGAAAGCTGTATGAGAAAAGTTTCCTACACGTCATATGACCGGGTTATATCATATTCCACAGCTACATACCAGCTCTCTAACACGGGTTTCTATTATATTTGTTATTAAGGTTAATAAATAGAATTAGACCACCTTAATAGATAGCTACAACTTTAATCCCTTTATATATAAATCTCGAGTCGTTTTTCAAAGTTTTCTTAGTTACTTATTAACGGCTATAGCCTAAGGTTATATTATCTTTCTCTGACCTCCGAATTTAAACAACTAAGCCTTAAAGTAATTCTTCAATATACGTGTTAATGAATAGGTTCAAATTATTTTAACGGCATAGTAGGATTTTTTTACGACTTAATATAAACGTTCAACCAACGTTGTACTTACAAGGCTTGTTAAAAGAAATTAAGCTGTTCAAAAATACGTTTTGCACCCAAAATAACGAAATATTAACGTATTGAATAAGGTAACAAATATAATCCGGTAATTCCAAATTACGCATATTCCCACGTTTTTAGGACAATACCCCTATTAAACGGTTTTCCTTACGTAATTTACGAACGATATAGCTACCACACCGCTCCTTATTAGGGAAATCATTAACTTTTTAAATAATGACGACTAGAATTTCTTCGATTCTGACTACGACACCGTCAACTTACTTGACGGACGTTAATGACTTCAAGGCAATCCCATTAATTATTCGGTTAAGTGTTTCGAAGTTAAGATACGATTTCCAAGATAAAAAAACCATGATATTAAATAAATTACGTAAATTTCCAAAGTTTATTAACACTAAAAAAAATACTTATATGTTTTTTTCCCATAATCAGAAGGCTTTGCGAAAAGAGTTATAAAAAGATACAACGCTTACAGTAAAGAAGGTATTAAAGAACTTAATACCTTTGTAATTATATTTCGCGAGTATTATTATAATTTGACCGCAGCGAAAGCCGTTATCGCTCGACTTACGAGTATAAAGAAAGGTGTCTGCGAACAATTTTTCTTCTTTTCCACGCCTAAAACGCTTTATTCGCGAATATTCGCGGTATAACATGAAAATATGCTTCCAAGTTTGTCATTTTACAAGGAATTGTTAACGATACGTTAACTAATACATTTTTTCCATTGAATATATTTGTAAATTATAACAAGTAAGCCGTTCACGTTTTACTTATCGATATGCGACTTTACAACTTTAGTATTCGTTACTGTTACACTAACGTTATTATGAGGTATATTTTACGTAGTTAAAAAAAAAGAGTAGCGACGTGCCCGCTCGTAATAACTAGGGTAAAGTTATTATAATTGACGTAAATTCCTTTCTCTCCATTTTTAAGCGATGTGTTACCATGGTTAATCATTCGGAATTATCTCGTTATAATGACCTTAGACTACATTTATAATACGCGGCGGACGGTTATAGTATCCTTATTTACTTATGAAACCTAACGTAGCGTCCGAACGGCTTTAACATTAAGGCTATCATAGGAATTTACTTATTTCGGCCGAGGATTTTATTAACTTGTAAAGGGGAAAAGAGTATTTCTAATACATATTTTCGTATTGGAGTTGGAATGACTTTAAATAGACCTAGTAACTCCATCCTAAGGTTTCAATAGCTTTCTATTTATAATAAATTTACTTTGTACTTTCATTTCTCCTTTTTTACTTTTAGATAAAAATAAGTTATAAATAGTATAAATTTGCGAATCAATATCCTACTAATCCTTTAAAGTTACGGCGTATCTCTATTATACCCTAACGACTCGATGAAATCGCGTATTACGTACCTAGCTTGACCCTACGACTTCTTTTTGAAAACTGTTTGAAATATCAACTCTGATAAGTAGAGTTACCGAATATAAATTTATATTATGCTTTATTTATAATACAAAGTTTTCTTCGATATATTGCAAATAAAATGCTAAGAAGTAAGTTAAGTCGTTTCGAAGTCTGTATTACTTTTGAGACGACAGGGTAACCATCTTGTTTGGAAACGATGGTTTACGCCTATGTCAAAGGCGTCTAAAGGAGTCGGCGCCGCCACATTTTAAGTTATCTTGCAAAAATCCCGCAAGGACCAAGTCTTTACTACGCGACTCGTTGCCGTCTTCCTTAAAGATATTAAACAAATATTTACCCCTAAACTACTCGTTTTCGTTAACGATAAGTTCCCCAACGTGTTTAAAAGATTTGCCTCTTCATCCGATAAGGCCCTTGGAGACAAGTTGCCCCTTTACCGTTCTAAAATAGATTATGAAGTCGTTTTTGACAATGATAACCAGGGCTAGTCTTTGGGAATTTTATAATGCCTATTATATGGTATATTATAAAAGGAACTCCTTATATTACGAAAGATGTTGACGTATTGATTCCACCAATATTACGTTTAAGCGAAAGTGAATTTCATGGATACCACTATACTTTTCGTTAAAAAACCTGCTGGTAGCTTACGTCTTTATATCAACTATCTTCGATTTAACGTTATTACGAAAACGAATCGTCAACTGCTCTCACTTATCAAAAAAAAGTTCATGAATATCTGATAAGTCAGGTAATTTACTAAATTCAATGTTTAACCCTCTTTTCATAAGCTTTATATTAAGGAAGGAAACTAGTGAAAGACCGAGTTTCGTATACGTTTTGGACTTTTTGAATGAATTATCACTCCTTTCGATCTTTTCAATGGGTCAGCTACCTTTCAACGGTGAATTTACCATTTTTGATGTCTTCTTATCAATATTTTTTACTTCGTTTACTCTAACCATATTTCCATATACTTGATTAATACTTTCAATAATTATAAAATAAGGAGAATTCAATATTTAACGCTGTTAAGATTATAGAACTTGACCTCAATATATTCAAATGTAAATTTGACGTTTATGAAACCAGGTACATTGGATTCGTTATCTAAGTTAATGCGTCTTTATAGACTCTAAACAAATCCGTGTTATCCGCAAATGAACGGCATTCATATTAATCATAATATATAGAGTTTATTGAGGTATATTAACATTTTCTGGCATTTTATTCACGAATTTTATTTTTATTTTTTAGAAGTTAATTTATTTAGTTTAAAAAACATCTTTTTCGGTCCAAGGAATGAGTAAAAAGCTGTTTTCCAACGCCTCACATATAATTTTCTTTTCGAACCCATGTTCGTTTAATAAAATCCTATCCGTAACACCTTCTTAAAAGTAGACAATTTGAATGAGATGTTAAGCGGCGATCTTTTTCAACGTGACGACCGCGGTAGACTATGCCCATCAACGTATTACTATAGTCACTTATTTCCCGCTGAGAGCTACTTAATAAATTCATCATAAGAAATTACTCGACATCATAAGTGGCTGAAAAGAATGTAACACAAATCTCTGAGGCAGGGCGCGCTTGTTTACGATTCTTACAGATTATAAATACTTAAAACATTTCATAACCATAAGATGGCCTTTTAAACAATAAGTCCGTTAATTGAAGCGCCTTTTTAGTTTCATCACCAGTTGATTTATTATAAGGCGGTTAATTATATACGACCTAAAATGTGATTACGGCGAAATCAAGATATTGCGAAAGGGTTTTAAAACTTACGCCTTTGAATTCGGGATTTTTAACTATGACGCTCATAATAGGAAGTTTCTGAATCTCTTTCGTACATATATATCTTCTGGTTATCGGTTATCATTGGATGTTTTTCAAAAAGTCGTCAGAATTTTACTAATATCGACCTTTAGAATTGTTGAAACGCCATCATTACCTGCGATATCATTTTCCTCTGAATACTTTGTATCATACCTATAAGCAACAAAATTTTTTCCATGAATATTTATACTGACAACAATCAGGTATTAAAATTTTAATTTTGAAATACTTAATGAATGACGATAAAGTTTTACGATTTCACAACCGTATTTAGATGCTTGTTTACGAGTTGTTTCTTAAAGTATTCATTTAAACTACACACGATTTACTCCTTACTAGTAGCCCACGCCGCGACGTTACTATTACTATCCTTTTGAGGACATATTTTCAAACCGTTTTACACTATATACTCCGTCGTTTTTATCGGTACTATAACATTTGTAAACGTAAAACCTTTTAAAAACACCATCAAAAAGAACTTTTCAAGCACCTTTCGGTTTTCAACCTGTTTTGAAAAGAGGTTTTTATCGACTTTATAATTTATTTACCTTAAAAACGTACCGGCAACCTATGTAACCTTATAATTATTACACCTCGTTTAAACGAAGCCATTACTCTCGAGGCTATCATTATCATAAACATTAAAGCTTATATATTGAGCTTTTGAAGCTACTATTAGAGATCTTACGGATTTCTATATATCATTATTAAAAGCCGAATGTTGAATTAAACCAATGGGTTTTAAAACCGATTTTACAACTTAACGAGGGTAAAGTAACACTCAAACACCGTTTTTCACCCCGAAACCGACGTTATAACCTAACATACTAATTAAATGGTCTTAGCTTACCTATGTTTTTCATCCTTTATATATAACTTAACTCAAACATAATATTACCTGATTATTAACAAACGTTAAATAAGTAAAATACAACCATTATCGGTATTAACGTATTTTTATAACCTTAGATTACCATAACAACCTTATATAATGAGTATAACGCCATCTCGATTTAGTTACGAAATTACGTGAAAGGGTTATGGATTTCTTCCAATATATTCGCGATATTATAAAGTCTACATAAACCGGATTAACAGCAATGGACGAATACATCAAAAAAAAAAAAAAAACTTGAAAAACAACGTTACCCTTCGAAACGTCTTGGAATCGGTAACGACATTTATCTTGTTAAAAACTACAAGCCGGATAAGGTTTTTAAAACGTTGAACTAACTTAATAATAAGTATAGTATAACAAGTATAATCGATTTCTTTATTACCGAAATTCAATTAACAACCTTAGTTTTATGTAATTTAACTCATTCGAGTCGTTTTGGATTCGTTACCAAGTTAATAAGCCCGCGACTTTTAACCGTATACTATTAATATTATCAGCTACTAAAACAAAACGAACCTGAAGTATCACGTTAAAAGTATTTTATAAGGTCGAAATAAACCTTAAGTGGGCCTCTCCTGAAGTAGCGACTCACCGGAACGGCAGGTTTTAATTAAATTTGATGTTAAATACACACAATATAGAAACCGCTTTCAATATTTTCCAATATCGCGGTCTTCGATATTTTGAGATTGCATTATTGATCGCCTAAATATACCGACGGGCCTTTTCGTCTATTCCGTACGCATGTTGAAAGTATCATACTATACGTTATCAAATGACATAAAATTTGTTTTTTTATGTAGACTAATCATAAATGTAACATAGTATTAACGAAGAGCCAAAGTTATAAAGTACTACTTGAATATATTTTTGAATTTATCGTTTTCGTTTTTACAAAAAAGAAATTCTACCCGTTTCTACCCAGCTACCAAGTTTTATACTAATACGAACCAGTTTCCCATTAATACGTTCATATAATTCCAAAAAGGTTTTCATCGCTTCAAACTATACCTTCTACCCGCTTATTTGCACTTATTTATACGTTCCCTTATAATATGTAAATGTACATGAAAACTACGCTCTTTATTCAAAAACTGTACGACCCGAATACCGCCGGAACGAATGAAAGTAACGGGTATAGAACCCGCCCTGCCAAGAATATCGTCCTTTCTCCACGTAACGCGCCGAACCCTTATTACTTTCTTTACAGTAACGACCTATACTTATACGCTTACTTGCCGCTTATTAGCGCCTAAAACGCGGTTTACGAACACCTCGACTTACTTCGATCTTAAGCGTCGAATATTAATTAAACTTTAAATAATTTCTTCATAACTTCGTTTACATTAGTATTTAGATCTAAAGGCGTATACCGGTAACTAGAACTTCGGCCTACAATACAAAAAAAGTAGAACCGATATCTGGCGCTAGTATTTAACAGCTTTTTAACGACATGTTCACGGCTATAAAGGTTTAATTTACCCTGTGTCTTCAGGCAAACTTCCTATAATTATATACTATATAGTAAATGAATTCAAAATATGTTAACTCGCGTGTCCCATTAAAATACACGTTTATAGCCCGTAGGAACGGGAACTACACGCTCGTTAACAAGGATGAAACAGATTCCGAACGGTGTATACTTACATCTTCAATAGCCTTATAGAGTTTCATAGCCAATTAAAGATTTATTTTGTGAAAGGGAAGTCACGATGATGAAAATAAAGAGGTCAAAATAAATAAGGATATAAATGACATATTATCGTTGGGGTCCAACATTAGGCCTTACTATAATATTAATGCTGCATTATATAAGGAATATTTTAAATTTTCAAGGAGAGGTGTGCGAAATTATTTACAGGAAGATGAGCGCTAGATCTCCTGTTGCGTAATGCTAAATTATTCAGCTTAAAACCTTTCATTCGATATTTACATTTTTCAAGCCGCTTCAAACGGTCGTTTCGCACCTATCACCTACCATCATCTTCCCTTACATTCTCCACCACCGTGTAGAAAAAGAGAGGCGGAGGGGGGGGGGAGGGTTTAAAGGGTTTTAAGCGTATTGTTTACTTTTAAGCAACCACACTTATCTCCACCATATCGACCGGTTTCGTAGTTTAGTAGTTAAAATACCTGTTTTCCCTAATAAGGGTCCTGGATTCGATTCCTGGCGTAACATTTAACACGGCAGACTTAAATGTAGTTTTCATTTGGTTGATTTTTTTCAAGAAGGGTAGGGGGTATGCCGAGAGTTAATGTTACAAGCTATTTACTAGATAATATTTACTGGGGATCCAATCATAATTATTGTCAAATTCTTATAAAGCTTTAAAGCCACTTGAAAGTTGCTTAGGAATAAGTCACCACACGTTATATGATGTGGCTGCACCATCTTCCACAGCTTCGTAGCAGATCCCTAATAGAAGGTTTTCTTCTCTTCTTCATCGAGGTTTAAAGATAGAATCTGACCTCTTTGAGCGACAGCTCTGGCCTCAGTCCCTTTAAATAAAGTTCTTCAATAAAAAAAATTGAAAATGAAAACTTGAACTCTGTTTTATACCACTTTGATTTTTGAACCCGAAAAAAGTTGACCACTTTTATTTACCGAATTTATCGTTTGTTTGGGACTTTGGATTAACGTAAAGAGCGATTTTTTTAAGAAAGTAAGTTGAGTCCCACACGCGCATAGCCGCCATCTATGTTACGCATCTGCATTGCTAATCGATTTTTCCAGACCCCCCTAAACCGTTAGTGCCCCAACGTTTCCTTCTATTCCATTTTCTTGACCCCAACCATACTACCTCCAATTAGCCCTCCTGTGGCAACCTAATTTTCACCTTTCAAATCCAACCCTATAAAAACTATATTAATTCCCTTTTAACGGAGTCGAACGACAGAATTAATATAAAGGGTAGTAAAATGAGAAAAAGGTACACCCGTTACGTTTTTAAAAGCCTTCATTAATTACGTACAAAACCTTATAACTATTATATAATAATTAAGAAATGTAAAGACGGATGTATTCACGTCGTTACTACAACCGCTTATTGCTTAGCCGCTTATAACGTTAAGGTTGTTGCCGAAGTCTCGGCTAAGGGTTTGAAAACCCTTTGAAAATTGTTTCGTGTTGTTATTGACGCAGTAAAGTGAAATGCGGTGCAAGCTTCCGCTGCAGCGGATGTAATGCAACCAAAATATAGTATTAATAAACTTGTTTTTCTTCGGTGGCGGTAATGGTAGCGATAACAATAACGTTAACGATAGTAATAGCGGAAACGATAGCGATATAGGAAACAGTAGCTATAGCGGCAACGATACAGGCTTTCTCCAAAACGAATCTGTTACAAACGAACCCTCCGTCGCCTTTGTTACCCCCTCCCTCTCCCCGCCGGTTCTACCGATTTCTCCCGCTCAGCTTTATCCATTTTCAACTGAGTCGGACGTAATAAATACCAGTCAAAGAAAAAATAATGAATCTTGTGGTAAATTTATGTAATACCCAAGAATTAAAATTTGTGAGTTTTAATAAGGTTTATGTCATTATGACAACAACGTTATCGGAGTTAATAATAATGGTTATAGCGTCAATAGTATGTTTATAATTCACAGGAGTAAAACTTGAGAATTATTTGAGAACGTAAAATGATAATATCATGAGTAAAACTTAAACTTGAGCCTATATAAGCTTTCATTTAAATTATTATCATTAAAAAACTAATAATACGAATATGGTCCACATGTAATTGAGGTACTATAATAATTTACACAAAGATGTTACGGGTGTTCACTGATTTAGGGCGTTTGAGGTATCTGAAACCATAATCTTTAAAACATTCCAAACTCCGAGTAATGAACGAAATGTACGGTATCTTGATTTTTTTTACACCGTATGTAACGTCCATACGAATTAAAAAATATAAAGCGCTTATAGTACGATAAAGAAAATCTTCAAGCCGAATATTAACGCTAAAAATTGGTATGGGAAAGGCCATAATAACAATAGTGGGGAGAAAGGGGAACTTTTATAACGAGTTTTATTTAACTTGTAAACGGGTTGAAATAAGTACGTAAATATTTTTCGATTATATAAAACGGACACCTTTTTCATTTTAAGTTGTATTACTCCGTTGTTAACATCTTGAGCTTCTATTTTACTGTAGATTTAATATATTGTTTCAATAAATGACCATTATCATACAAACAGGCATGGGTATAAAATTGTATGTATAAAAATTTATCAATGATTAATTTTTCGGCGAAAGTTATTGTCCTAAGTTTTTATTTTAACGTTGAAAGTCTACGTAAAGTTTCGGTCACAATATGAAATCGGGTACATGCTTATTTGAAAAAAGAGGTAGCATAGTTTCTCAAAACCAATATTTTCCTGGTACTATTAACGTATATTATGATTTTTCGCAAGGAAAAGATTGTGATTGTTCGAAACCTCGAAATATTACTATAACCTCCACGCATAAAAGTAAATAGTATGGATAAAAACCGGTTAATACGGTTGTATTAATTCTGCTGTTACAGAGGATTACGTATATGTTACCGATATGTTTTTCTCTAATCTAATTTTATTTCAACTCATCGGTAAAAATATTGAGGTAATCCGTATTAAAATCAAAGACTTATTCTTAAAATTCGTGATAATTCCCTTGTAAATTAACTCTCCCCCCAGTAAAGTCTTTAGTCAAGCTCTGGGAAAATCTTGACAATATTAGTAAAGGTTGTATAAATGTTGAAACTGTTGGTAGAGTCTAAAGCCTATAATATTCACGTGAACATAAGGTCTTTAAAGAGTAATAAAGATGATTGGTATTTGTAATATAGTAAAAAGATAAAGATAATCAAAAAGGAGTATATAAAGGTATACATTACAAGTGAGGGCTTATAAGCCTTCGCCTAGAACGTATGACTTTGGAATACTTCTTCTAGACCGCTCCACGTATTGCCGTGGGATTGGAATAGTATTTCAGACCGATCCATGCATGGTACACTTTTGCGTTTTACAAGAGTGCAGCCTGTGGCGTAACACGTTATTGTGCTCCCTGCAGGAGTGCACCCTGCAATACAATGCACTACCCTTTGGCATATGTATACTATCTGTAAAGGCATATAGTAATATTCATAGGAACTGTTATATTACTATTATTAAATGTAGTATAAACGAGGTCGTCTTACTTGTTCTATAGGTGGGGTGTAATGAATTTTTTCTATCGCAAAAAATCATATAACGATATTGTCCCAGCGTATAAATTCGTACGAACCATATAAATACGAGGTATTGTGGTCTAATCATTTACAGTACCAGTTTCGCAAGGTCACATGACCTGATTGTTAGCGATAAGATACTTATTATGGCTATAATACGTCAGATAAAGGGATGGCCAACGTCGATAGTTTTTAAAGATTTAGGAAATGGGAATAGTTTTCAATTGAGAGCTTCTTTATGGAAAGATGATCCGATATTTGGAATGGATATTATATTAGGCGAAGTCATATACCATTAAGCGACCGCACTAGTCCAATATATTAGCTTTCAATACAATAAATAAATATAAATACGAAGGCGAAAATTTCAATCATTCGCGAAAAATTGAGGGGAAAACTATATTTTATAGGAAATAGTCCCCTATAATATCGCACGATACTTACAACTTCAACTACGCATTCTCTGACTTAAACGCGTTTTAATACAATCCGGTTGAATTCAAACCCGAATTATTGTAACTAAAGAATCTTAGTATTTGGTGTAAGCTTTATAACTGAGTATATCGGTTTTACGCCAGTTAGTTCAGGTTTATTATTGTATTTCGAGTAGTTTGATTCATTCTAACGGCTGACAATTCGTTAAAGTTTAAACTTTTCAGTGCGAAAGAAAGTTAATTTTCTCCGGTTTTTGAGTGTACATCATACCAATTCTTGTTCCATCAAATAACATCAATTGTTGCAAATTCTTATACATGTATGAATGAAAGGTCCTTAACTTAAATAAAGAAAGAATTTAAATAAAATTTGAGGAAATTCAATATATGAGATGTAAACAAAATTAGGAAAAGGAACACACTTTGTAGTGTTTTGTCAGAGAGGTTGATTAAATATCAGATTATTGTTTAATGTTGGACAATGATTAACTTTCCGGTTCAAAGTATTCAATTGAAAAACGTAGGTTTCCATAAAGATTCCAATATAGTATTTGTTGTATAAAATATTTATAAAATGAGATATTCAAAGATTTCTATATAATTTCAAATGATCGACGTAACCTCATCATTTTTTTGGTGGAATATAAGTTGTAGGTTGAAATTAGTATGAAGTTTCTAAAGAATTGTAGGAGAACTTAACTCTTTTATTCACAGTTAATTAAGCCGCAGATAATTAACGTTTACGATAGGCTATTAGTAACGATACGTTTTCAACCTTTAAAAAAAAATTGGATTAGGGCCATAATCCTTGACGAACGAAGGTGTCACAGGTACCAGCCTTCTAGTTTTGGTATTATCGATATTTTCTATTGTTGTTATACCAGTGGGAAAACTTTTAAACTAATAAATGTTTTGAAATAAATGCGGAAGGCTTTTTTATAGATATCCAATACGACGTAGGTAGGTGAACCGTTATATATCGTTGGAACTAACTGAAATACTATACACGTTTACGGTATCTCATTGTACTTGTTTGTTGAAGATATTAACGACTTAAAGAATAATATATCAGATCACACCCCAATCATTTAAGGGGTCATCGATGCTATCGTTGTTCACGAAAAATTCAATGGTGTTTTCCCGTTGTAGAAATATGTATGACGAATAGCCTTCTGAGAATAATCTTATTGTCTCTTTATCTGTAATAATTGCCTTAAAATAGTGATTCGTGTAAGGATCGCGAAGGTTAAATATTTGTAAGGATTTATGTGTTTAATTTTCATAGTAAAGGTAAGGTTTTTCGTCAATTCAGTATTATAAGAAGGCGTGGTAAACTAGTTATTAAGTTGTTTAATGAATAATATTTTTATACCACGAGACTAGGTTTGATGTGTTATCTGTATCTTTTTATAATATATTTATCATCAGAATATACATTACGATCTCCGTAGTTATTGCTATAAGTAAACGTTTATTAGGTGTAATATATCACCTATTATTTTTAGCGTTTAAAGGTGGAAAGCGATTTCACCAATTCCCAGACTCACTTCAAATCTAAACCTCTTACCATTATCATAACAATGGTTTCTATAGTTAATAGTAACGCTTAATCTTTACTCATATTAGTATCGCTGGTATAGCTGTCAATGCAAGAGTTTTAAATTAGATATCAAACGTCATAGTCTGCCGTACCTACTGACTATATGATTTATAATTGAATAGTCTATGTAGTCATAGTCTCCGAATTTATAAATTCAGAGATATATACAAACTGATTTTGACGTGCGCACTATTGAAATCGCATGCGAGAACAGTCACTGGCTAAAATTATTTGAAAGTGATACTTTAGTATTATAAGGCTCATTGAAGCTCTTCAATACCCGAAACAATTACCCGTATCTATTCGTCAAATATGACCTCACAAACGTATACTTTCCACATTACTAATTAATAAAATATTAACTTGTTTAGCATCTGGTGAGGAATATTCATTGGTATTTCCTCCTATTTGATTTTTGACATTATCGATGTCCACCTCATTATGAACTAGTCCTCATAATATTAAGTAAGGCGGAAATCGTATTTAACGTAACTTTCTATTCCGTTATAAATTTCAGGACAATTACATAGCCTAGTTGGGAAAATCAGATAATAATCCTTGACGCAACGCGCAAGGATTCCTGATAACAGTAAGTCAAAATATAAAGATTAGACCTCCATTCACTTACAAATGTGGAGAAACGGAATTATCTTCATATTGAACAAATAATTAGGTTTAACGTTATACTTCTATATATTATTCCACATCGCAGCGAAGTTAGTAAATTGCTTATAGTTAAAATTAACCATTTTAACTAGTCTGCAGAGTAGTTTACGATTGTCGCCATATTCGTCGAAGATATTTTCTACATTCAACTCAAGTCTTGCACTTTTAGATTCGCGATAATAGGGGTAGTTACCAGTTGCTTGTACCGCTGGATATATTCCTATAGTAAGACCTAAAAAAGGCTTATTTATGCAAACATAGCTGTTGTGATAAGTTTCATCATAAGGGATTTGACTTTTTTCGGATTTTTTTTGAAAAACTTGACGATTTTAAGGTAAATTTTGAAGAACTTGACCATTTTTCACAATTAACCGTTGTATCATACCGACGTCAATTTCTGTTGTCGCGTTGACAGCTGCTGATTCATGTACTCTACCTTAGCCAAAAGCATACTACACGTTATTGAAAGCTGAGATTGAATTGCTTAGCAAGTTAGCATCTTTTTTATTGCTGAGGTGTAAAATGTTATTGCTTGGGTTGAAGGTTTGACTTAATTGGTAATTTGGAGGGTTTTTTTTGGAACATGTGTAATGGCAATCATCAATAGTAACTCTTTTTTTGTCCCCTTTGGTTCTTATACTATAAGTTTCAAAGGCATTTATTCATGTAGAATACGTCGAAAAGAGTGTATAACAGGTGTCCTTACTAATGTTAGATAATGATTATACGATTAAATTGAGTTGTCTTGAATTTGCCTTGAATTATTTCTGTGATTATATTTCACATTTCAATTATTTTGTCCGTGACGTAATCTCAAAAGTTTTGCGAAGCTCATGAAGACCAATTAACAATATCTGGATTTAAATCAAATATGAATTGGCTAACTAAATTAGTTTTATACTCTTACGTTAAGTTAGTGTTAATATTTTTGAAGCAGAGATTTTCATCGTAATACTTGATAAAAAGAGAGAAAAATCAATTGATAATTTTCATGTTTTATGTTTCTAATACTATTTTCACGTTTTGACTACTAAGTTAACCTCAATTGATCTAAGTTGGGAATGTAGTAGTTTGAGCAAAGGGATTGTCAATTTGAGAGTGGTGTGATGTTATCGTTCGGTATGACTTGACCATTTGGCGCTACTTGGCAATTTTGGTTGTTTTCTATTAAAGTAGCGACCTTGACGTGTTTACTGACGTGTTCAATTGAATATTTGGTGATATAGGGGGAGGGGAAAAGGTTCGTCTAAACGGTGATTTTTGTGATAAAAAAAACCTTTTTTGACTATCAACAGACAGTAGAAACAACAAAGTCTTTTACTAGCTGATACGAAATAATAATGCCAATACAGGCGGGTACAATCGTAATACTAGGTCCATCGGGAGACTATATAGGCCTTCAAGACTCCAAGCCATCCCTCCAATGAAGTTGTTGAGGTGTGCTACCGTTTAAAAACGCAAAAACATATAAACTCTAGCTTTAATTGAGAAACATAACGCAGCCAACTCAATTAATATTAAACATGTACTTATGCTAGGTATATTACTCTGTAAGGTTTTGAAAATGAGAGTTGAGAAACATGATAAAAAAAAATGACCTAAGTGAAGTATGTTAATAAAACGCATAAAAGACGCGTATACACGTATATATGCGCATCTTAATGTGTTATTATATTACATTACGTTTTTAGGGAACCTTTATATGTGGGTTAGTTTGTGTGTACAAAACAAACAAACAAATAAAACCACTAATTCATACGACCCCTAGTTACAAACCCTATCTTATATTATACAAAGAATTCGACTTTATTAATAATTATCCCCACGTTTGGTACCTAACGACGAGAGTCCTTATAGTGATGGTCCTTTATATTACCGCACACAGTGGTCTTTTTTCGTGAAAACAAACTTATATGGGCCGCGCGCTACCGCGTATTTACCTAAATCGCTGTTAAGATGCCTATTTCCCCCCCAAATTTTTTCTTAACCCTCTTCAACCTATCCTCCTCTTCCGTTCCCTCTTCCAAAAAAGTTGACTTCCCCACAACCTATAATTTTCCCAATGAGCCCCACGGGGTATAAAATTGTATGCGTTATAAAAGGTTATTGTTCGCAAAAGCTAACAATGGGGTTTGTATCGGGGAGCAAATACCGGACATCAAATGTATCCATTACGGTTATAAAGGTTCTAACGGCTTGCAAAATATGTGAAAAGGCAGATATTAATCGATTTATAATCAAACGTAAAGGAAAGTATATACCTCTCGATATTAATACTGCCGGACCTTGATATAACTACCGTGCCACGATCTCCGTAAAAGTACCCTTCGAGCGTTGAATAGCCTTACGACAACCTTTTTGTTTTGTCGTAAAAACGGCTAAAGGAGGCAAGACCTAGTTTATGGCCGCGGCGTTAATAAATCGATAGGGTTCCACCTTCAATGGGGGTAGAGTAAATGAAGGTGACGACAATATTAGTAACGGTGGGGAAACGGTTTTTTTTTAAAAAAAAAAATCCCATACCCGCCGCCTCTGTTGCTGCCTCTATCACTCATTCTGGTGCCAGAACCTCTTTTGCCCCCAGCCTATCTCCAGGCTATGCTCTATATAATTAATATGGCTGTAAACGGCGGTCGACAGCCGTGAAAGTTTTAATAACGGCGATGATCAAATTATTAAACGGGAAAAACTTTTAGAAAATTATTATATTTAGTATAAACTATAGGATTGGGAATGTAGGTATTATCGATGGGCGAAAAACGTTAGCATTACCAGTGTCAATAAATGAAAACAAATTTAGGTTACAATTTTAATTGCTTTTTTCTTCCGAAAAAGAATTCGTAACCCGAACGAATACTCCGATATCTTCAAAATCGAAAAAATAACAATTATATAGACTTCATATATCCTTCTATTAAAGGGTCCATTGCGGGTTTGAAACTTGAATGTTTAATACTTCAGAAAATGAGAGTAATATACCAAGTAAACGGTACCTTTCTCTTTAACGCACTTAAGGTAAAATTTATATGTATTAAGAAAATTTCAAACTCCAATAAAATAATGATAAATATCCACAACCGTACCTTATTAATTAAAACCAAATCTTATAAAAGTCGAAATAACAAAGATAAAAATTGAAAGAGGTTTATGCACTAAGGTTGATTATATTTCGATCCGGATTTGATCGAATACGTCAACGTTCAAATTTTACATCTAGGGGATGAAGCACAAGTCAAGATATACTACTTCTTTTAGATTTCGTTCAAGCGTCTTTTAAAAATAAATTCAATTTTATTGTTATTAGGCTAATAGTTATAGTTACTGTGGATGGAAATCCTGATGCCAATACTCTCAAGTTAATCCTCAATTATGTTTCTATTAGTACCTATATACAAAAAACTTTATTCTACCAGAACAAGGTGAAAATTAGTCTCGATAACAGCGTAGAAATTGGTAAAGCATTATTGTAACAAGAGGGCCGTATCACCTTTTAAACCAAAGATTATCATGCTATCATCGACTTCAATGGTAATTTCACTTAATGTTAAACTGGTGGTCCACTTTAGGCCTTCAAGCGAATCGATAACCTTTGTATCGAAAAGGTAAGTGGTGGGGTAAAGACTGCCGGTCATTTTGGAGATAAAATTGACGTTACAAAAAGCAAAGTATTTATACCTAACATATTTTGGTTAACCGAAGAATGACACTAATTGGTCTATGAATACTATAATATAATCTCATTTGAGATTCACGTGGTAATTTCGACACTCGAAGGAATAATTTACTTGATTTTCCCGCTTGTCAAATGTCTAGGATTTTGAAACAAATCGTAATACCAATGATAGAAGCAGTAAGAAAGCGGAGTATCTTTTGTTTTCAATTGGTTAACGTAAGTTAAACTAGATTACTTGCGATATAAGTGTTGAGGTCGAAATCAATCATCAAGATTAACAGGGAGAAATAAAGGCGTTGGTAATTCTATACAAAGCCGAGATAACATAGAAAATGCGTAAACGAAATAGAAAACCCCATTTTTATCACTGAATAAAGTTTTCGGGTCCTAATACGTAACTTCCAACAACGAAGTAGCAAAAGACGTTGTAATTCGACAGATGGGGGGATGTCCGGCATCGAAGGTCATTAAACGATAAGCTAATCGTAGACATTTCCATTCAAAGCCACTCTACTGGATGGTAAGCAGACGTTCCTAAAAGAGACGAATTTGAGTAAAATCCACTAAAATGGGGTGAGAGCCTGTACCACAGCAATGAGCGGGACTATAATCTATTGCTTGAGACCCTTTTACCCGCGATCTGTATATCAACTCTCGTCGTAATAGATAAACATAGATACTACTATAACGTTGACAGTAATACGTAAAAAGTGTGGAGGGGGCCCATGTTTAATACGAGATGATCCTTTACAATAACGGGCAACTTTTAACTCCTCTGCTACGTATTCACCAACGTATACCGGTCCTAATATAACTAGATCAAATCAAAACCCAAACCAATATATTATAAGAAATTAAGCGTTGGGAAAGGGGTTTGTATCTGGATAAACCGGCCTTTTGAAGGTTAAAATCAAGGGGTTACCGCGTTTCGTAAAGTTAGTAGGATTTTGGCATCCGGTGATACGTAAAAGTTTAGACTTTTTGGGGACGAAAATAAGTTTGTCATAAGCTTCCTATTGGTCAACCTCTTGTAATGAGGCCTCTAGTTCCGCTGTAATAATTTTCCAAAAATTGAAAATCCGAAAAAACAGGACATCATCGGCGTGAATAAAAATGCGACTGGAATAAAACCTTACAAGGTCCGACATAAAAGTTATATATAGTGCTAGAGAAATGAGGTAACCCTCAAAGGCACCGTATGTGATGGTACTAAGCCAATGTTATCGCTTACAACGGTCGGATACAGTCTATAATCCATGATAAAGAGTGAAAGAGAAACCTCTACCAAGGAGTTGCTACAGGCTACAGAAAAGGGGTGACCCAGTGATGTGATAGGATAACTATAGAGATTCTTAAAAGCATGGTAACTATCAGAGCTAGATCCCTAGTGACTACTAACCTATAAACTAGCCCATGACACTATAATTAAAATCCGTAAATTCTATCATCGTCGTTTAATATCAAATTATTTTTACTTTAACTATTTCAAGAACTTCGATTGAAGTTAGTAGAATATAATGATACCTTAGACACCGCATCTCTTATATAAGGAGATGATTAAGACGGGCGATAGAAACGCTATGTACGTTTCAGGAGAAAATTAAGAAGTGTGATAGTCTTACTGAGTAAGCTCAAGTCGGTTAGCATAGCTTCCATCAGCTGATGTTAGTTGGCCCTTTTGACCGTAGCACCATGTTAAAAGTACTAATAATCCAGACTTCCTGGATTATGCTAACCACACTATAAGAGCGGAACATGATACGACACAACATCGTGCAACTCAACAGGCACATGACTTATGACTCTGAATGACAGCTCATAGCCTAAGTCTACAACAAGAAAACTTAATCATTTGTTAGGGAGAATTCGAAGTTAAAGAATAAGGCCGCAACTAAATTTAAAAGAAACTCTCAAATAGTACCTGTCTTATTGATCGTTAATTACGCTCCGGGTAAAAACGAATGAAAATTGTTTAACTTAAGATACGGTTTCATCTTTGATAATACACTGGAATCTAAGTGATAAGCCTTTATAAACGTAGTTATAGCAGGTCCAGGTTGCCAATTTTGTGTATTTTAGATATTTTTGATTATCTATATAACTGTAGGAAAACCATGAATTGTTAATTGGTATTGTAAAATGAGCGAAAGGGCCCTATAATTTACTCCTAATATATTACAAGTAATCGTCAATTTATGTTTTTAGGTTAAGCAGATGCATTTCGGAACTAGATGATATTGTGATAGACCTATTTGTCGGAAATATCGGACTGTTGAAGGACGAAATATTTGGATCAGTCTTATTCATTGAGAGGGGTATTTACCATATCGTTTTCAATCGAAAATCTATTAAGGATATTGTTGCCAAAGATTTGAATTCTTTCAAGACTATTGAAACCATAGTATCCATTTACTTTTAATAAAGAGGGTTGAAGAAGATATGGGGATTTATACTAGTTGATAATTCTATAAAAGTTTATGAAATTGGCGGGTTGGTTAAATTTAGTTTTTTTTTTAAACTAGAGGGGACCCGTTGTATTTTTATAAGGAAGTTTCTACACTAGATTAACCTAACGTCGTTATATAGAACCGCATCCACTTTCCTTATATAATATCGAAGTCGATAAAGTTTAAGAGTTTAATATTCCGAGACATTAACGCATAATATAGAGGATTTACCAACTGTATGTTGGGTGTTAGTATACTATCAAGCAATGGCTCTTGCAAACGCATTTATCACAGCCTCGTTAACGATGCGAAAAACAAGTGGTGAAAAGGTTATTTCAATGACTATTAGTTTGCTAAATTTCGTTCAATTTATTTTCGATACTTTGATACGCGCAATCGATGTTATATGTGACTCGCGTACTGGAAAAGATTTGAAAAGAACTTTATAATTAGATATGTTCATGAAATTAGGTAGGATTACTGTAATAACCCAAATGATATTGGTAACGATACGGTTGAGGACGTATTTTACATGATATGTAAATAGTTCAACTTTATTATTAAAGTGTATACCAATTGTAAAAGTCTTATTATTGATGATACATACTTTATACATATCTTTTAAGGTCGGTTTCACCTGATTATATATAATATTTAAATTTCCATTAATGATACTTCAAAATCAAAATACGAATTGAAAGACTGGGGTTAATAATTTGTTAGTAAATTAATCCCTATATACGTTTATTATATCGATTTCTTTTGAAATTCATCATAAAGAGTTTTTCTTGAAACTCGGTAGAGATTATTAAGCGGTATGGAAAGTCTTTTTATGCTGTAAAAGGGTACCCGAAGATGAGTTACCAAAGATATTTTACGACGATCCTTTTACGTAATAGCGGGTACCCCCTAACTTCGGACTAGTGACAAACATCGTGTATTAAGCGTTGTTATATCGAGTTTTAGCCGTTATTTACCCTCACTCATTAAGGTCTTTGTATGTTTGTACTGTTTATACCCTTTTCTGTCTTACCTATAAATAGGATTTAATTCGCGGTAATTATATTTCATACATTTGCCTAAGTATTTGTACACTCCGTATTTTGTTTCAGATTTAGATAACGTTTAGTCGCCCTATTCGAATTCGGCATAGGAGTACTTAATTTTATCAAACGTTAATGTTAGTTGAAATTACACGTGCGATATTGTTCCTTTACGTTTGGTCGCTTCTATTCGCAAGGTCTATTGGATTTTATTAGTCGGTATGCGTAATAGAAAAGGGTGAGAATTCGGATTCAGATATAAACTGAACTAATTATGATGTTGGAACACTTGAATTCTGAAAATATTTGGTTACAATAACCAAAATTATTTGGGTTTCAATTATACTTAAATTCGCTGATTTGGAAATAGTTTTCGTAAATTTAAATCACTTTTATTATATCGCTTTAGATTTATACCCTTCGTTTGAACTGCGTACTGGAAGAATAAAAGCTTTTTTAATAAGACGTGTCCCTTATATGCAGCGGAAATACTGGGGCTTTTAATGAGAGAAAATAGGACTCCAATGTTAAAGTCCCGTAAACTCGCATTGTCCTAGGTGGTAATCGTCTCGTTCGCCACATGCGGGGCGGGGTCTTGAGAAAAGGGGTTAGGTGACGAAGGTGGATTAACACTCGCAATTAAGTAACTAATTGACTTGAAGGCGTGAGTAGAAAGTGCAAGTCGTGTCGTATTTTTATCGGAAAAGTATTAGCGTATAATAATGCAGTAAGGCTAGGCCTCACTTCCTTCTTTAAGTAGGCGAAATCTCGTCTAGCCGGGCTTGGTGGTAATAATCTCTTTATCCAAGGCGTCTACCACTATTTTCGTATTGTAACGAGTTTTACTGTAGGGTTTAATCCGTTATAATCAACATCAAGAAATACAAATAAACTTCCTACCCTCACATTTAAAGGCAGCCAAGAAGTTAATATAGACTGAAGGGGGTAATTCATAACAGTTATGATATTAAGGCGTTGATTTGAACAGTCTAACAACGTGGTCCTAAGCTGGAACAGTATAATGATGGTAATAGACTAGGCGTACGAGACGTAAAGAAATATACTATTAATCGTATCTGTTGTCGTGAAACTGAAGCAAGTGTCGTTAATATATCGCCCTAATCTACTTTTTATTTCCGAAAAGGCGGAAGAATTTGATAGATTCGAGGAATGAAGCGATTCAAGTCGTTAGGTCCTATGAAAATCTCATCTGTTATTTTATAATTAAACATCGATCGGAACGATCTTATATTAAGTCGTAATTTCTTCTCTATCATCTGTGGGACGTCGATCCGAAACTAATAAAGGTTTTTCGTCGCTAAATTCTTCGTTAATTGATATTTGGGTTTTAAAATTAGCGGTTTGCTATAGTGATAGTAATATCGACTTAACTGTTTGCTAATTTTAGGGGTTTTAGAATCTTTACAGTTGGTTTTTGTAACGATTTGTGATTTTGACGGTCAATTTTAACGGTTCTTAAAAAGGGGTTAGTGAAAATTTCTTGGTGTTTTCAATAACGATACCGTGGCTACCTTTAAATTTTCGTTGGAGCCGCTGCAATCTAAAGATTTTCCCTACGTACTGCTGTACAAACCACTGCAATTTGTGGAAGCATTTGGAAAGAACTATTCAACTACCTAGCAATAAAATTAAAATAGTAATTAGAATGTAAATTCTTTTCCTACCTAGCTCATCTGTACTTCACCTAATAAAAAATAATCCGTATTGATAGGCCTTTGGATATTGCAAAGTTGTCGATTTGAATCCATTGAAGTAACAGCAGTATTATTTATTCATATGGTAGATGTGTTACTTCTAAGTTTTACGGACTGCGAACCGGTTGAGACATTAATTTGTAGAATCAATTGCCCAGATTGTGCAACAGTCCAAATAGAGCGCCTACTATAATTGAATTTCACTCAATATAGGCAATATCACAAATAATGAAGTCAACTTGCATTCAGTAATATCAACTTACAATCAGTATAGTTAACTTGACTCTACTAGACTTGACTGTTGTTATAACAGGAACGAAAAATCCGTTGAATTAAAACTCTGTTATTTTTAACTACTATCCGCTTTATCAGTTAAAATCCAAAAAAACACCTGAATATTTTAATACATATCTTATAAAATGCGCCCCAAATATGGAAAAAAATAAATTCAAGGTATTCAAATTTCATTTTATTTTCATCACCAATACTGCAGTTTCAAATCTTTATATGATAAGATTATATATCCCGCTGGCCAATAGGGAGAAATCTTTCAATAGGAAATATATTATGAGGCCTGATTCAATGAGATTTAACCAGAGATTTCGAAAATAACTAGGTATTGTTGTTTGCCACCGCTCTATGCATTCGACTCGTTACCACCTCGTCTGTCATTTTTGAATCAAACAGTTACCTGATCTTTGGATCAGGTATGTTAACTAAGCGTCGAAACCATGTTATAATAGACGATCCTTTATATATTACCCGACTACTTGTAATTACCGCAACCATCGAAGATTTTCAGTTTAAAATTGTTCTACGGTGAAAATCTCTCATTATAATACTATTCCAAAGGGTGTATTACCACATAGTAATAGGTATTAATCATTGAATTGAATACCGTTTACGATAAATATCATATAACAAATATATAAGTCGCTTATATTGAACCACTAGTTGAAAAATATTTAATTTCCAATCCATGGATTTCATTACCATTGAATAGGAATTAATAATATGAAACAGATTTATAGAAAATATATGGAATATAATATTTCGAATATTTATCGCATTCTACGATAGAATCATCATTAGCATCTACTTACTCAAAATCAATTTTAGTTTCATATAATGATCTAATGCATAATGAATTTATTTTTTTCGTAATGAGGTTTATCGTTACTAATGAATCACTTTGAACAGAGTTTCAAAATGAATTCAATTAAAATCAATATGACTCATCATGTAAAAAGTGTAGATAAAACGGTTTTGTAATTTATAATAAATATTTTATGGATTCTTTCGGTTTATTATAAAAGTTTTCGATTAATATTGGTTCAGTATATTTCGAACGAATATATATTCCCTAACAAATATTTATCAATTTCTATCTTGGGTTCACTACTTTTTAATGAATGAAGAAACGCATCGAGTAAATTTGAAAGTTTAATAATACTTACGAATTATCGTAGATTTCGAACAATTTAATGAGGTTTTAAACCTTTCGTTCTTCTGATTCGCATTTACTAACCACGAATTAAAGTTTACTGTATTTAACATAAATAAACTAATTGATGGGTATGATGTGTTGGTGATTCTTAAAGTTAACAGAAAATCTAAAATCCCAATCATATTTAGTTAAACAGATAAAAACGTCTTTAACTTTCTTTTCCAATGATCCAAAGTTAGCTTGAGCTGTAATGAAGTAAGTTTAACAATAAGAAGAAGATGAAACCAAATGTTAACACATACCTCAATATTATCCAATTAACGAAAGGAAGTTATACTATTAGCGAAACAATGAAGTTAAATGTAGAAAAAAAAAAAAAAAAAAACTCGATTGGATATATAATTAATACCTAATCTTAGATGAAATAGATACGATAGACATTGTTTGGAATATTTTCAACAAATATCTCAAATTCATATAAATTTCAGTTCAATAGGGAATCATAAACCCCTTTTTCTCTAACATATTATTCCATACTCGTTCGACTCCAGTTCTAAAAAACAACGACGCTTATAATACGCTTCATAGAAAAAGTTAAATATAAAATAATATAACAGTCAAAAAGATGAAGGGCGCCGAAACCTTTATTTTAATTATATGAGAAGGATAATATAAACTTAAATAGTAATTCTAGGATGATTGTAAATACATAGCGGCATTAAAAAATGCAACAAGAAGGAAATCAAAAGGATTCATAATACTTACGAATCACGAAGAAAACGTCGTATACCATTATATAAATCGATATCGACTATATGGTTCTTTTACCTACGTCATTATAGAGGTATTAATAAAAAATAGTTCATTCCACCTAACCATCTACATTTACTTTTATCTTAAATAATGTTGGGGTTTCAAAACATGCTTACTTCAAACCATAATCCGATCTTCAAACGAAGTTCAAACTAATACTATTATAAACCATTATATTGACGTCGCCTCCAGGAGAAAATGAGCCTTGACAGTGTTTCCAGATTTAATGGATTACACACCGGGAGTTGAAAGAAACCGATCAGAAAAAAACGTTGCGATTTAAATATTCTTTTAAACGGGATATTAGAAAAAGCTACTCGTTGATATAGGATTAGGTAACGCGTTTCATATCTACCATTGTAGGGTAGTTTTCTAGATACACAATCAATACATTTTTATTATAAGTTTATAAGCGAATTTTAAAACCAAGGAACAAATATGACGGCCAGAATTCAAATAACGAACATCACGCTTTACAAACCCTAACAAATGTTTACTGTCAAAAATAAAACCTATATAACGTTGTTGTTTTAAACATATTGATTGTTGCTATAGCCAAGACTATAACAGAAGTTAGTGGGGGTAAGGCTGAATAAATTACATACTACAGCATGACGTCGCAAAAGAATAATAACGTGGCCGAAAGAAGTGGACGCCCTAAACCGAAAGGGGAAGGAGGGGTTATGAAAAAAGTCGGGGTGGGAGAATATACCTTAGGACGTTGCCTCGTAAACAACCACAATTATCGGTACTCTTTATACGTTCGCGATGTCGCGCACAAAGTCGAACTTTTTTACGAAGTCTCTGAAAATAGAAATAAAAGAGGAGCGGCAATTCAGGATATTTTCGACCCTGTCATAAACCAGGGTTATGATATAACCGTCGCCTTGAATGAAAGCATTGAACTAGTGTAATACTGTATTCAAACCCGAAGATTTGCATAAAAAATGCGTTTTTAAAAGCATTATATAGATGTAAATAATTATTTTAACATATTATAGACCTTTTTAAAAACAACGGGGTTCTTTTACCTCATGGTATACCTGATGACAGGTGCGTCAACCTTACACGCGGTGAACCTACGCGTATTTCAAGTGGATACCGAAATTGAAAAGGCGTTTAACGTAGGGAATACAAGAGTTTTACACCTACGTAAGGTGTAGCTCCCCCTTATTATCTTCATCGCTAAAGATGAGTAAATATTAGAAATTGTAGACTGATTTTATATAAAGTATTGATTACGAAATAATAATGGGTAAATACGACATCTATTTTATATAACGGCTCGTCATCTTTATAAAAAGAACATATAGTCACCTACATGATTCCAAGCCTGGTTAATATATCCCACATATTATACTGAAAATAAAAGGGGTCGTTGTTAAAGAATGAGGTCAAATAGTAAACGGAGATATACTAATAATAAAGGGGAGCCAATGGATGAAAGAAAAAAAAGGAAAGCATAAAGGCAACTATACTTATAAAAAAAAAACTAATAAAGCAATTAAATGGATACTGATACACAAATAATGTAAGGAATCTAATTTAATTTGTATAAAATATAAACTTAATTAGTACTTCATTCGTAAACGATAAGTGTTTATTACAAACAATAGATACATTATAAACTTAAGCTTTTATTTATTCAATTTATAAATTGGGTAGTGATGTATATCATAAATGGTATATTTATATTGTTCAGACCGCTTGCGGTATGCATCCGGTATGAACGCGGTAGAAACGAGATTTTCAAGGGTTACATAGGGAAGAATGTAACTTTCTGCACACTGACGCTGTTGGAATAGTATTGCATGCAGTGCAGTAGCTCAACTTTACTTACAGTAAAGTTGACTGTACTTCAAGTGTATTACTTTGTGGCGACTTACCACATTGGGTGTAAGTCGAGTACAGTATGCTTCACTTCACTCTAGGGCACGGGCCAAGCAATTGACTATACAAATTACAGTGCAAACCGGCTAGCGGTCTACCAAACCTAAAACAATACATCTACTATCTGACTACGCAATACTACTGTTACTTCGACCAATCGAATCGATAACGTTGTAACGTCTAAGGCCTACCAACACTGATCAGTGCTTCATTTCTTATTAATTTTAGTACAGATAAGCTAAGGATAAAAGGAAGTTATTTTCTGGTTACGCCTTACGCTAAATAACGGCAGCTAGGGTGGAGGAAAGATTCCTGCGAAGGGCTTCTACTGCTGCGTCAGTTTTTACGGCAGTAAATAGAAAAGACTTCCAGGCTGCGTCGACTTTCACGGAAGCTTAGAGGTAACGATGGTATCACTACTGAAAAACACCAAAAAAATCCTTATTAATCCTTTTTAAAGACTTTGAGATTAACTGTCAGAAGTGTTGAAGTTAAGCAATTTGGCAAACGGATAAGTCAATAATACTACGAGTTTTGCTACTATAGGAAAAACGACTTAGTACCTACGCCAAAAAAATATAACAAATAACTTTTGAACTTTACCACCACTAATAACCTCTGATCTTACTTTTAATACCAAACATTTTCCTTACTTTACTCTTTTTTTTACTCCTCATACCACACTGATTGTTAAGTTCGTTGCTTTAAGCGAAATTATCAAGCCGTATTAACAAAGCCACATTGTGCGACCTTACGCCAAAATACCAAGTCATTAAATACCTACGCAATATTACACCAAAACACCAAATCCCTACGTTTAAGATTACCAAATCCCTCGTTATATACGTTTTACCAAGTCCTACATAAGCCAAACCCCTAAGATAGTTACCGCAAGTCCTTATTTTTAAGTTATTACCGACCTTATAAGGAAAAAAGTAATTAAAGGCCTCGGTTATTTCTTCGCCAAACACTACAACCACGACCTTTGAAGGTACGACGTTAATAAAAAGTTAATTAAAAATCACTTAACCAACTTCGTCGGTTGCTATATTATTAAGTAACATAGAGGCGAAGAACTTGACCGTAGTGACCGTGCCTTTAGTAAATACCGTAAGTTTTTCGAAAACTGAATCATAGATATGTGGAAGAGAGTTTAAAAGACCTTTAAGTTCAGATTAAGGGAATAAATTGAGCGTTGAGGGATTTACGTGCTGTAAAAGAGCTTTACAAAAATGGTAAAAACTTTATTTAACCTAGCCTAATTAGAGGAATACTTTTAAGACTTACGACCTAAAGGAAAGGGTATCGAAGAATCGCAATGCCCTTATACGCGATCTAGAGTGCTTCCCCTTTATCCTTAGCTAAGTTAAGCTTTTTTACGTGCTGACTATAAGGAACCTATTGATTTGCCTAGTGGTTTAGTACCCTTACGTAATAACGTGAAGCACGCTTTTATCGGCGGAAAAGCATACGAAGTGAAGGTCGCCAACGCAGCTAAAGGTATTGACGTCTACGCTTTACACCAGTTAATTAATCAAGATTTTTAGACCCTTCAAAACCTACAGGGTTCTATCGACCCTTAGCAATACAATTGTTAAGCACATTAAAAACTTTTTCCCTTTAAACTTGCCTACATACGAAAGCCGACTACAGGTCCTATTATAGGACTTTACTCCTAGAGCTAGGACATTATTATTTACCTTTAGCACCGGGCTTTGGAACATTTAAAATTTAAACCGCTAGGAAACATCAACTAAGCCTAAAATAACTATCGCGATTTTCCTTTAAGATATGTTAAAAATTTAATATTAACTACAAGCTGATAACGGACTTCGCCAAGATTTGGGATAACATAAAGAAGTATAACGGAAAGCCTTATAAACTTTTTGACACTAAGATGATGCCTTTCCTAAATATTTGTAAGTGGATAAAGGTTTTACCTTTTAGTTTTTACTTATTATTCCCCGGAATCTTTATAGGTTACGCTAAATACAATTACTTGAACTTCCTAACGAGCGCCACCACGTTTAGCTAGATTTACGATGATATAAAGGGTTACTTCGGGTATAACGTTCACCTCGCGTAATATTATATGGACAGGGCCATCACGGGGTAGATTATAATGATGGCAAAGAAGAAAGAGTAGGAATTACCAATAAATATTCTTCATCAAATGCTAAATAAGCTGATAATATATTGAAAGACAATGGGGAAGGCTCACGTTAGAGAAGACACACTGCGTGAGAAGATACGGGCAGCTGTTACGGACATTGGTAAGTTCGAATATGCATTATAACGCCGAGATGCCACTTGTAAAGGCTTTTTTAGCCAGTTAAGTTCCTCGTTTGCCACCGTAATAGCATGTATACAAACTCGTTCGGTAGGTATTTCTAAGCCTGCCACTTCCGTGACGTAAATTAGGAAAACCTTAAGGTAGTTAATTACGTCGACCGTAAGTACAGGCGCCTATAACGCCTAAGGTTAAGCTTATCGACTTCGACCCCGGATTAGAGGTAACACTCACGTTAGCTCTAATAAGATTAAAGCGAATCTGTTAATCATAAAAACTTTTGTAATGATAATAGCAAAAGATATTGAATCTATAATAAGGCCAGTTACTAGTTAATTCGTTACCCCCCTGCCGAACGTAATAACAAAAAAATCAGCGTATCACCTTTAATACCCTATTACTTCAAAATAAGATTATTTGGACCAGATTTTAAATGCTAAAAATGATAAGCTAACTAACGCCACCAACGCGTCTAAATAAATCAAGTGACATGAAGATATTGCTTTTGGCAAGGTAACCCAGTAATTAGCCGACCATGCCTTTTTATACTATTTAGGTAGTGAAGACCCTTACCTTTGCCCTAATTATACCCCAAACCCTTTATATACCTTTAACTTTCGCGATAGTTACGTGGATTACACCATTTAAGGTATTATACCAGATACTGGAGCGGCAAGGTACTTAAAAGAAGGCTATTCGCAATATATAGCATTGCAGAGTGAAAGTATCATAGTTACTAAGATTAATTGATATGATGTTAGCAAAGCTAAAGTTGGCTTTAGCCTAGTCGAATAACTATCGTTACTAAGGATAACAGTTGTTTAAACTGTTATAAAAGCAATTATATTTTATATCTTCAAGTTTCTTACCTCTTTTTTACTTAGCCATAAGGATATAGAAACCCTCAGTATTAACGTGGACGTTAACGTAAACAAACTGTTTAAAAACAACAAAAGGTTTTTACTCTCTTTTAAGTAGGAGATCTTATGGTTTTATCTTTAAGGTGCGAAAGAAATAATGTTAAACCTGACGGAGCCGTAAATACGTTAATTATACCGTCGTTTCAACTACCTTGCTATTATCAGGTGATATAAAGTCCTAAAGTCCGAAGGGTATAACAATATGGAATATTTCGCCGTAAAAGCTATTAAAAGGCTTTACCACTACTATTGAACGTAGTCCAAGCCCCACCAAGATTTAAATTTACATTGAAAAACGATAAGAACTTTAACTATAAGATTTTGGTCAATGTGTTTTACTTGGAAAACAAGCATGTTTTTTACGTTATTGACTCTGTAACCTCTTTTTACGGAGCTAAATTTTTAAGGTCCTTTTTGATAAAGAATACGTAGGAAACTTTAAGGATACTGTGGATTGATACCTACCTGAGTCAACTTAACGTCGTTATCTACGATATAGGTACCCGCTCTACGCCGACAGAGTTTTAAAAAATGTCAAGATAATTTATATTGAGTGTAAATAGGTACCCGTCAAAACTTATTAAAGTTTTAGGAAGGTTGAAAGGGCATATACCTTACTTCTCCAAACGTACAATATCTTTACATTATCGATTGGAAGTTTTACGGATTCGGATATACGTTCATAAATGGTAGTAAAGGGCTTGAACGACACTGTGGGCCTTAACAGCTTCTTACTAACGTTCTTAGTCTTTGGAGCGTACCTAAATCTGACGAATGAATCTCCGCCTTCGGTAAGTACTTAGAAACGTGTTATGTCCTATATAAAAGCCTTAAGGGAATTGCGGAAAGAATCCGCTAAGTTAATAACACCTTTAACACCAAAAACAGGCCTATAATAATCGACGTGTTTGTTTTACTATTGTAAAGTAAAGTCCTGGTGTAGCGGGAGCTGGGCAAATGAGAGGGGCTGTATAAGATATTAAGTATCGTAAGCTTTAAAGTGTTTATTAAAACTATTAACGGTCATGTATCCTTCCGAACTTTTAAGGTCATACCTTATATCAAGGCTATTGACAATAAAGACCCTCAAGCTAAGCGACCAAGAAAATACAAACCTCTTCAACCAGTTATCGATAAATTAATAAAATGTTGCCAGTGTGAACGATCTCTGAAAAATAACGAAAATGTTAAAGAAAAGGAATATACACCGGGTCTTATTTACAATACTACTTAGGTATGTAGAAAGGAAAATTAAACAAAGACTTGGTAATAAAGCTTAGGGCATGAAGGACCATTAAGACTTCTGGCAAACATTTTGAGGCAAGCGATAAAGTCGAAATCGACAGTTTACTGATTCTAAACGTAATATAATTTATGCTGAAGGTTAACTTTAACCTTTAAAACCCGAATATCACGTTCTTTAAGTCGTGGATTATGTACGAGGCTAAGGGTAAGACCACGGAGCGGCCGTACAAAAAGTTACAACTGATCGTTTAAGGATATAGAAATAAAGGAAAGGATTTAATCATTACGTAATCGCTAGGGATTTGGAAAATTAACCAGCACTTAGTAGTTGATTTGATAGGAGTTTTTTTTAGCTAGGACTAAAAGTAAGTTTACATTAAATGGCCGTAATATTACCTAAGATTATATATGGTTAGTAACGGATCTACAACGGATTGTATTGCTAGAGTTATGACAGGAATTCCGTGTTATTTACCTATTAGTAACGGTAATACGATATGTCAAACTATTATATGAATTGGTTAAAATAGGCGTTTACTGGTTCGTAACCAATTGGTCGTACTTTAAGGACCGATTGGCAATAGAGTCTTTAATATACGATCCGTATTTGTTGTTAACGTAAAAGAAGGATTTCAGCATGGTAGATATGTAAATTGACGATAACCTCTTCTTCGGAACGGCTAGCTTTATAGCATTATAATAGTAAGCGATCGAGGACTTTAAGTTTTGGAATTGTAGGCCGGTAACAACTTTAACGGAAAATACCTAATTCGATTTTAATGGATTTTTCATCCGTATGTTTAGTGGTAAAGTCAGCTTTAGCTTTCGTTAAAAGAGGTAAGGAGTTATTTTAGCAATAATTGACAAGATTGACGAGACTAAAGCTTAACGGTACTTGAAATAACATATTCGAGGTAGCTATATTATTACTTTATACCAATCGGAAGTATCTTACGACCTATTCATTGTGGCATAAGATAAATATTAACGGATAAAGACTTTGATCAACTAAATAAGAGGTTGGAGTAGTGTATACGAAATCTAGACCCCAGAATTAATATGGTGTTAATCGACCTTTTAAAGTCTAAATTAATGATTTTTATGGACGAGTCCTTTATAAGTAGCATCGAACTGTCTTTACAGATCGGATTTTTAATAACTATTGTTAACGAAGATAAATAGGAAGATTAGTTTAGCATTACCGGTAACCTGATTTACTAGACCTTCGTCAAGTGTAAAAGGATTATACGAAGCGTGTTAGCTTCAGAGGTCTACAGTATAATGACGTGCTTTGATATAAGTATAGCGTTATAGGAAACCCTTACCCTTATTACTAGGCAATTAATGATTTCTTTTATCTCGGTAATAATTTGTACCGACTTGAGGGGTTTTTTCGAGTGCCTATTAAAGCTTAGAACTACCAACCAAAAACGCCTGATGATCGACGTAATGGTACTCCGTTAAGCTTACGAAGGAGGGGAGATTAATGAGTTCTGATAGATCAATGGTAAAGATAATCCTGTAAATTTTATAACAAAGGTTACGTCAAATAAAGCAATGAAAAGGTTTTTGGATAGTAATTAGCTGACCATCCGTATTGAACGCTACGTAAATAAACCACCTGGAAAGCCCAGATCACGTGACAACAGATAAGGATGTGTTGGCAAATTAAAAAACCAATAAGAGATTAATGATAGCGACCTATTTAAATGGCATAGTTAAAGTTGCGAAAGGCTATGTCGAAAGAACTTTTTGTGGGAGTTAATTAAATCGGACCTCGGAGCAACGGAGCAATTGAGGTCAAATAGGGTTAATTTGCATGTAATTGGTTGAAATTCAGTATGGGAGTTAACTGGAATTGATAGGGGTCTAGCTAGTTGATGAGGAGGCAATTCAGTAGCAACCGGAAAAAATTGGTTAGCCACACTAGCGTGCGCGTACAAACTAAAAAGCCGCCAGTGTTGTAATAGTATTGCATGCAGTGCAGTAGCTCAACTTTATTTACAGTAAAGTTGACTGTACTGCAAGTGTATTGCTTTGTGGCGACTTACTACATTAGGTGTAAGTCGAGTACAGTACGCTACACTTCACTCTAGGGCACGGGCCAAGCAATTGTCCATACAAATTACAGTGCAGACCGGCTAGCGGTCTACCAAACCTAGAACAATACATCCACCATCTGACCACGCAATACTACTGTTACTTCGACAATCGAATCGACAACATTGCAACGTCTAAGGCCTACCAACAGATGCTATATTTTATGACACATTACGTATTGCTCCTATCTTCCATAGTACTTGAATTAATAATAACAATTGGTACCTACTTGGATTTCTATTGTAGATTGGACTATAACATATGAATATTTATAAGAATGGAGTCATTTTTATGCAAACGATAAATCACAAATCCATTTTTATTCGATATACGGTATTTAATATTGATTAATTTATAACTCTTTATATTCTTACTAATTTTAATTCTATGGCGTATGATATTTCTCATGGAGTTTTCATTTGTTTTTAATTTACATATTTTAACCTGGTTTTTGATTGTAATCAATTCTTACATCAAAAGTACCATTGTAGATATTTTTGCGTAATCTATTCCCTTTTCTATCAGTTTTATATTGTATAACCAACCAACTTTCTTTTACCGTAATAATTGAGGTACCATTTCTTGTTGAAAACGAGTACTCAATATGAACTTTATAATTATTTTAAAAGTTCAACTAATATAACCTACGCATTAAGCTCTAGTTTTCTGCTTATAAAATCATACCGTAGTCGGAAATATCGATAAAACCTATCAAATGTATTTAAACTAACGCTTCTTTTGACGTTATAGTATTGTATAATTGAGAGAGCTCCTATTGTTAGCTTTACTTTGCGAATATTTCCGATCACACCATTAAACCCTAACAGGTTTTTTCTTGCTAACCTGTTTGATCCACTCAAACTTCCTTTTAATTATTTGACTTTTAACGGATTGCTGTCATCTTTGCCGATACCCTTTTGAGTTTGTGTGACTACTTCTGACTTGATTGTATTATTCAAACTTATATAGTAAAGTTTTGAAAAAAAAAAAAATCTAAGAACGAAATACGATGTTACAATGAGCATACCAGAATAAAAAAGTGATCAGTCCGGAGCACTTGTATATGAGATCATCTTTGTTCTATTATCTTATCGAATGGATAATTTAAACATTAAATAAATACTTGGTTAGTAATCCACGTACTTCAAAAATCGTCCTCATAATACCAGTGAGTTAAAAGTTGTTCAGATATGGATTGATTATAATTTCGCTCAATTCACAATTATAAATTTTCGTTCCTTTCACGCCTCCTCACTAATTCTTGATTTCAAGTTAGGCGGTGGAATTAGTTTATAGCAAGTGTTTTACGATTTCAATAATTTCATTATTAAAACACAGTGTCTTATTCTCATTTTTTATATATCTGTATGAATATGTTTTAGTGTCATTTTTTCCCTCAAATCAAAATTTTCAAATTTCCAATCACCTTTGTATCATGGAGCAAAACGTGTGGAATACAGATTTAATCTTATGTAACGTGATTTCTAACTAACTAGTGATGTGTATTTTTCTGGATTACATAACATTACTGTTTTTATATAATATATTATCAACTTTGACTTGAGAGACTTTCTCCATTCCATATATACCGTTGACCTACATATATTTACATTTTTTCAGTTAAGTAAAAGGGTATAGCGAACTGGTCATATTAAATAAGCATTTACGCAAATTTTTCACTTGAATTAATGTGAACGAATATAATTTTGAATTTGATAAAGTGAAATGTTTCGTTCTCATCGTGACTAAATACTGCATTGAATTAGGGTTTTCAAATGTTAGCACTATCATAGGCCCGCAATCCCCGTTCAATTTTTTTCAGAAATATTCAATCGCCTTGAAGTTTTGTGAACTTTGATAAAGTATTTTTAAAAGAAGTGGTTAAAATTTATGATTTTATTTACTAATTTATGAAAGGTAACTAATTTGACAACTAGGGTGAAGACCAACTTGAAGCGTTATATCACTTCACAATCGCTTTTTCTACCTAAGCTATCATTGTTACCGTAAACTTTAGTCGATCTACCCTTTTTACGCTACGTGTTTTACATTGGCTATTTAATATTTTGTTTTGCCAATGAGACGACCTCAGTACCCTATATTCTGTAATTTATCTTTCAGTTAAAGGCTATAGGCACCAAATTGACCACATGATTTACGACAATGAACTAAACACTATTGTTGAAAGACTTAAAAATAACAAATACAATTAAAAGGCTCTCATTATCATATTACAATTGTTATAAATTATTGAAAACCGGTAATATTTTATAATGATGAAATTCCTTACCTAATATTCACTCTGGTAGTCAAATACTTTATTCAAGGTCAAATTCTGCATTATCTTCTAATCTGGAAAAATAAATGTTAAATTCCAATACCTAGAGTCATGAATATGACAACTGTTCCACTATAGTAGACTCAAACGAAAGCTGGATCAAGTAAATCTGGCGCGTCGAAATGCCATAGGAGATTCTGAACGACGATGTGGATATGAACTTTAACCATGATTTTATAACAATCTTCTGTACCAAATTTTTTTACTGTCATAGACTCAGGTAGTTGGCTATTATGCCTATAGGTTACGTGATTGTGCATGTAATGGGAAGGGCAGCTCCCAGCCTAGGCTTGACCTGGGAGCGAATAGGGAACGGTCTAGATACAGGCTGGATACGGTCTATACATGAACCATGTAAGGGTACGTGACGGGCTGGGTACTGGCCCTGCCTAAGGGCCCGGTAATTTAGGCCACGGTAACCCTTTCTAATCTTCCTCCGTACCTTAAAAGTAAATCCTATTTAGTACCCATTTGGCTTACCTTCGTAGGTTAGATTATAAAATATTATTAAGGGTTTCATTTTTTTTCGAAAGAATATTACTTACGATAAACGAATCGAAAATAAACGTTTATAATTTTATGGTGTACTTTAACGCTATCTGGAAAGATAAGCCGTGGGCGAATCCTCAGTATTTTACCTTTATAAATATACTTTCGGACCTTTCGGAGCCGACTTAAGCCGATATCTTTCGTTTATAAGATACCGTAGGTTATATCGTATCGGCTATTCAAAAATTGTAATAATCGGGTTACTCGACTTCAATTATCAACTTTACGTTCGATTTCGGTTAAGTCGTCGCGAAAATTGAGTAATTAATAGCCAAATTAACCGTAACTCATGTTAGGTTTTCACCGGTCAAGGGCAAACAAAAACGAAATAACCAACGTTAATTCGACGGATCTGTTTTTACGTAGGTGACAACGTGTTGA
Source organism: Anisogramma anomala (assembly GCA_038502455.1). NCBI lineage: Eukaryota > Fungi > Ascomycota > Sordariomycetes > Diaporthales > Gnomoniaceae > Anisogramma > Anisogramma anomala. The sequence goes on along the minus strand of JASMMZ010000010.1, from coordinate 868,916 downwards.
CCGATTAAATGTATATTGAAAGCGAATTAAATATAAACTGAAAAGGGTCGGTACGCATTTCTCTACGTAGAGGGATATTATACGGTAGTAAAAAAAAGACGATTACAGTGTATTACGAAGTTGATAAATATGAAGATATATATAATATAAGTAAGTTTTTCGACTATATTAAGGCGGTTTTTGGTAACTTTCACCGCACGGATAAAGTATTAATCGAATTTAAAAATTTAGTTCCAAGTAATAAGGATTTATGAGTATTATTCTCTATTAGACTCGAGATACTTTTGGCTTAAATAGGTGAATTAAATTAGCCCTAGGCCGTAAAGTGTAACAATTTATGCTTTATCGTATCTTTGCGTATCCGTAACATTTTTTTTATGATATGTGTTAGTCGGGTAGACCATATCGTAGCCTTAAATAAGTACCGCGAACTCGCTAACGACTTAAAGATTTTGGATTTAAAACGGCGTTTTGGTCAGTAATTAACGGGATACTTTTAAGCTTAACGACCGAATAATAATATAATTATAAAGTGAGTATACGCCTTTTAAGCGTTTTCGTTAAAAGTCTATAATGATCGCGGTTAATTATCTCGATATCGCGGTTAATTATTTTAACAAACCCGTTCGATACGCGTTTAAAACCAAGGACATAAGCCGATATAGGTAATAATAAAGAAACTTTAGGTTAGGTTTATTTCGAAAGCGTTACGTACATTATATCATATCAGACTATCATTAACGTGGTTACGATTTTCGCCCGGTATTGCCTCCCACGTAGTTGTATATAGCCAAAATCGAAAAGGTAAAGGAAGGTTTTTCATTAACGGCGATAGGAGAAGCCTAACTTTGGATACAACATCGTTTAAATATTACATTACCTTAACGGCGTAATTATAAAATCGAAAATAGAGGAGTGTAATTTAATTAAAATACGTATGAACGAGGAATTATGCCTTATCCCTATATTTTTAATAGTACCTACTTTTTAAAAACTTTAATCGATTTTGGCTTTAATTATTATTATATTATAGGTTATGCGTTCGTATAACGGTGGATTATAAAGTAAATTAAGTTATTATATCCGCGATATTTTGGTACGATATTGGGGTCACGATAACATAGGCGTATTACCTAAATAGCGAAGTTTCGTAAAAATATTAATCAATAGTTGAGCCCGATATTAGTATATATTATTCCCCGAATAATGCGGGATATAATTTTTAAAATGTTTGAAATACGATATTGATAGCTAACTTCAAACGCGCATGGCAACCGTTTGGTAATTCTAAGTTAAAAAATCTTAGGTGTTGACTTAATATTCATAGGTTTTAGGACGGGAATAATATAAGGTATAGTAGGTTCGGTTTTCTTTGAATTAACGTAACGTTTCTACCGAAAGGTATAATGTATAGGGGACCCGTTTCGAATGGCTTATGTTATAAACCTTTACAAGATAACGCGGATTTTATAAGTATCGGCGACAATTTAGGTTAAAGAAAAGGAGGATTAGTTATATTTTCCACCGAAACTAATTATATTTCGCGACTTATTGAATAATGATAAGGCTATAACCTTGCCTTTATATAAGGAGAAACTCAACAATTATATTAATATTAAACCGAACGAAAATGAACTTTCATTAAAATTATCTTAAGAGACGTCATATTCCATATTATAGGATTGACTTTTTAAATTTTGATGACAAGTAACGGAGTTATAAAATAAGGGTTAGGTTTGGATAAACTCCTTATTATCGGCGGCGCCAGTATTATTTATTCGTAAGCCGGGGGGGAGGGGCAATAACGATTTTTTATCGATTATTGGGTATTGAATAGAATTATAAAGTTAAAACGTTTTTCTTTAACTTTAATTAAGGAGACTTTACGTATATTGTTGAAGTCGATGTAGATTACTAAGATCAATATTTAAACGGATTTTTACCGTATTCGAATAATATTTGAGCAAAAGGAATTAACGGCGTTTCGTATGCAGTTTAGGTTATTTAAATAGCTGGTTACTCCTTTTGGACCAGCGGGAGAGATGGCGATGTTTTAGCGATATATTAATTATAAAATAGCGAATATTTTAAATAATTTCGTTGTGACCTACTTCAACGACCTTTCAATCTTTTCTTTTGGCATTAAGCAGTACCATATATCGAATATTCGCGTAGTTTTGGAAAGTTTTCGTGATTCAAGGCTTAATTTCAATTTAAAAAAGTTTGACTTCGTAGGTAAATGTTAAAATACTGAGGCTTTATTATAACGGTTTGGATAGGTATTCGGATTGACCCCGAAAAAGTCCGGGTAATTCGCGAATGGGAATTACTACGTACGGTTCGGGAGGTTCGAAGGTTTTGAGGTTTTACTAACTTTTATGGTAATTTCATTAATAATTTTTCAAAATTCGCGGATGATTTCGTCCGTTCAACAAAGTAAATTATTTATTAGGCTTGGACGAAAAAAGAGGAACATGTATTTCCAACCTTAAAGGATATCTTTATTACGGCTCCGATTTTATCACATTATGATGAAATCGGCTAATAACAATGAAAACCGACTATTCGAAAACGGCGTTAAGCGGATATTCATTGTAATGGGACGACGATAATATCTTAAAGCTAATAACTTTTTACTTTGTACGATTAACGGATACAAAACGTAACTATATCATTTCCGTTAAGGAACTCCTTAAGTTGGTATCCTGTTTAAAGCTGTAATCTTTTGAGTTACATAACATCCGTATATCGTTTACGATTTTAACAGATTGGAGGGAATTCAAGTATTTTTTATTAGGATTGATTTTAGAACACTAGGCTAAATATGCTGAAGTCCTTTCCCTTTTTTAATATAATTCACATCATAACTCGTAACTAAGAACACTCACCCAAATACGTTATCCCGTATATTAAAAGATAAGCCCGAGGTTAAAAAATACCGTACGCGGGTTTTTCAACCTATTTTTACTTATATGTCAAAGATAAAAATAATAAACTTGTACATTGATGGGATATAGATTGCGGTGGGTCATGTAAAAGAGTTTAGCCTAATGGAGGCCTAGTTACTAAATTACGACGATATATATCCTAAAGGGGGGTCGAAATCTTTCGAAGTGGCGCTAAAAACGGTACCGCCCCGGGCCTAGCCCGTACCCGGGTAGTTATTGGGGATAATGTTAAGGGATTTTAATACGTTGGTACCGGTGGTATCGTTATAAACCCGGTTCGAATTAGGCACGCCAGTATCGTTAAAGTCGAATAATTCCCCTATTTTCGGCACAAATACGTTAATGTAATTGTAATATTAAAAAGTAGAAAACTACTCGTTACATAAAGTTCGACTTTGAACGATTTCTGAAAGCGTTAGGTTCTTTTCACCTAAAATAAGAAATTTAATAAAATCGTAAATTACGGGATTAATTTACGTGGGGTATTACATTAAGTTGGTCGCTTATAAATACCGAATTGGAAATTATTAATAACGAGAATATTATAATAAACTCACGACTAATTATTATAGGTTATCGGGGTAAAAACATTTTATTCCTGCGTTTTTCAACTATATTACCATTAAGAGGAGATAGTCATAGATATTCGACGTTTATATCAAATATAAACGTAATATAACGAAACGAAGCCTCGTTATTACTTTCGATAAGGCCTTCTTTAACCTTTTTCAATTTTCGATCAATATTAACCGTATATTTTAAACGACACTTTATTCCCTAATAAAAGTTGAATAACTTTTATTTACGATGTACTACCTATAAACAGATAGTTGTATTGAATAGTTAAATTTAGAAAATTGAAAGTATTTACGTATTTTTATCTTCTCTTGGTAATGCGATTAAATTTATATTTATCCGCCTTTTAATTTACGTTAAATACCCATAAATCATGGGTTACCGGGTTTGATACAAATTGATCAATAAAAAAGTACGAAATTTCTCTTATTCCATTCGTAAAAAGGAATACTAAATCGTTTACTAATCCGGCTGGAAAAACTGCCGAGTTTTCAACTTATTTACAAGAGTATACGGAACTAATTCAGGTAACAATAGCTTATATTTAATAGCAAATAAAAATGGCGGCGACTCATAAGCAACGTTCGGCAAAGCGTTATAAGGTGGGGGATTTAGTTCGGCTAAGCTTTCTTAATATTAAAATTAGTCTCCCGAATACTAAACTTGACTAACTTTATAACTAATACCGGGTAATCGGTATTTCGAACCTATTTAACGTGGTATTAAATGTATCTAGCAAATATCCGGTAATTTATATAAATTTAATCAAACGGGCGGCATCAGACCCCCTTCCTTTACAAATGTTATCTGATACTAGCTCGTAACCGGTTTTCATAGCTAACAATATGAGGAATAGTAAAAACGAGGAATTCTAAGTACAAAATATTTTCGCGGTAAAAACAGGAAGGGCCGGGATTGGTTACATATTAATGAAGTAAAAGGGCTTTAATAAGCCCTAGTGGAAATTACTGGAGAATTATTAACATATTATAACCTTAGACAAATTTAGAACGAAATAGGAAAATAATTGAGTTCATAATAACCCAGTATCTTAACGACGGCGTTAATTTATATTTAGCGACAAATACGGCGCGAACCGCCTATACCCCTGAAATAATACTTCACTTATGAATACAGAAAAAAGATCATTACTAAATAAGGTTTCAAGACTATGAATAAGGCTGGATAAATACTATCCGATTATCACGGATATATATCCGATCGTAAAACGACTCCTATTACATTTTAACCAAAATCCACCTAATAATTATGATTATCTTTATTTAAGTTTAGTATATATCGACGTTATCAACGTTAGGGGACTTACTATAATTAACTTCGAATGTTAAACGAGGTTAGGGGAGGGAAAAAGTAAAAGTCATAGCGGATATTGGTAAACGCCGATAACGGGGGCTAATGAAAGGCGGGGCTAATATGAAACGGCGTTAAAAAGAGCGGATAATGTGAAAAGGGTCGGGCGTTATGAAAAGCCAATAGCGGAAAATACAAAAATGGACGGACGTTGGAGGAGACCGATGAAAAATGATAATACTAAAGAAAACAGGCGTTAAAGGAAGCCGACGATAACGGTTAACGAAAAATGAAGAGGGGGGTGGGTCGGGGAAAGCGAACTTTTAAACGTGTTACCAAAGATTATAATACGTTAATCTAAGCTCGGGTAACGCAATCGGCTCGGGTATGATCCTACGCTTATTCGCGGTCGGCACGATTATCTTGTTCCTATCTAAGGTTAGCAAATAGGATACGGGTAAAATAGGTGATCGTACAATCAAACCTTAAACATCGTTCGTTACATTTTATAAACCGTAACCCATATTAATTATAAAAAACATAACTTAAAAAGCTATATTATTTTAGCCTTTAAGGCTAAAATTACGAAAGGGTATACAGCGGCGGCTAAAGGAGGCCGGGGCGAAAACGTTACGCATTAAAACCCGGTCGGCTAAAGGTGTTTAATTTTTATAAATAAGCGACATAATGAAAGGCGACGAAGGGGTCCGGGTTGAGGACGGACCCGAAAGGAAAAGATAGCATAGAAGTATAGCCAAAGGGGTGACAATTTATATGGCCGGTATAGTAAAATCACCTTACACCCGAACGATATTACGAAGTCGGGTAAACTAATTAACTGTCTTCAAGAAAACGGGGGTAAAAACGTATCGATAGCCCAGGAATATCTTTTTAACGCTTATACGTAAGGAATAGGATATAACGCCTATCTCTGACTGTAACAATAAACTAACATAAAAGGGCTCGTAAACCAGGTAAATACATAAACAAATTTATTTCCTAAATATACCATAAAAGGTTAATTAACGGTTAGGCCTTTTGCAAGGCTTATTAATAAGTTTATCTTTTTATTGATCATTTGACATATACGATACTATTATAGCCGATAAATTTGGACGTAAAATAAATGAACGCCAAAATATAAAAGACGGTCGATATATAATATACAGGTGTCCTTAGCCTGTGGCGGAGAAAGTTCATTCCTATCCTTACTATTTTTAAGGATAAGGAGATCCACTATCACGCGAAGGGGTTATAATAGGTAATTAGTAATAGAGTACTAGTATATAATAAAGTAGCATACCTTATAAAAAGGTTTATTATTTCCTTTACAAAGGCCGACAGCAAGGTAACCTAATCTAAAACCATTATACCCATCGATTATAATAATAAACTTAAAAAAAGCTAAAATATATCAATGCAAATAGCAAGTTGGAAAATATAACGTAAAGTTAAGAAAATTATAACGGGGGTAATTAATGAAGGGGGAGGGGGGCGGTAATATAAACAGAAAAATGAGAAAGTTTTAAAAATTACGTAAAGGCGTTTATATTTATAGGGATTAATTGACCGGGTTCGGTAAGGGCTACGTATGATACGGGGCGCGTTACACGATATTCAAAGTAGGAACCCAACTCCACATAACGCGTTATACGATATCAACGGTAAGAAAATCTTATTATATGGCGAGTTAACGGGTACGTTATACGGCGTGTTAACGGATACTTTATTCGGCGTTAGCGGCAAAAATGATACCTTACACGACGCGTTAACGTGCGCGTTATACGGCGCCGGCGATATAAGGTAAGCCGGCCAAAACGTTATACGATGTATTAAAGTCGTGTTACTTATTTACGTTCAAGCCGCGTATTAAGTAAATACGGCCCGCGTCCGGTATTTATTTAAAAGAGCGCTGTAAACGTTATAGTATCCAGGGAAAAAGGGGTATATCACAGACTTAAGCCGTTGACTATTAAGTCTATAGGTTACGTAACTATATGTATAACGGGAAAGGCAACGCCAGGCTTAAGCCCAGCCTGGGAGCGGATAGGGTACGGTCCGGATACAGGCCGGATACGGTCCGTGTACAAACTGTATAAGGGTATGTGATGGGCTGGACACTTGCCCTGTCCAAGGGACCTACACGTTGGGCCACGGTAACCTCTTCTAGTCTTCCTCCGCACCTCAATAGTAAATCCTATTTGGCATCTACTTGGCTTACCTTCGTAGGTCGGACCATAATATTAAGCAACTATTGACTTCATGCAAATTATAACGATAATGATTTGACTCATATCATGGTTGCTGATCAGAACAATAAGGTTATTCGCAAATAACTCTCGGCTATGAGAATTGAACCTTGTGTGGTATAGAAAGACTTTACTTTATCAACAACTATGTCTACTGCTTTAAGACAAATTTTGCACCGAAAAACAACTTCTCATGTAATTCAATTTTATATTGTGATCGAAATATTGTTTAATCCTATTATACCGGCTGTATTGAAAGCAGAGATTGAATTTAATTTACGTATTAGGATTGATAGCGCCTATAATATACCATACCGTATAAGCAGATTTATGAACTTTGTTATCGTACTAAACTCACCCTTTTCATCACCCTAGTTTCTTGTAACTCTTTTAATATTAGTTTGGAATCTAATGATATATATTTGTTAAGAAATTTGAGTTAATACATTAAAATTCGGTTTGAAAGAGGATTTGTGATAATCTTATTCTTCATATTTATTACTTAACCAAAATACGTCACTTTATCCCTGTAATAAGCCTCTTGGAAATCAAATTCATTGGCACCTGGATAACTAGGATTTAACAGTTCGAGTGATACCAAGATAGCATAGTTTTTACTAGTAGAATATAATTTGTGTTTATGTTAAAGAAATAATAATTTCAGTAGTTTAAGGTAATTATTAATCATTGTTTCACTCATCGTTCCGAATTAAACGATTAAATCGAGCCAATCGAAGTTTTTTTTTTTTTTTTTTTTGATGATTACTTACGTACCACTGTTTATTATACTGGATTTGACTGAGATAACTGGTTGTCTTTTGAGGAATTATCTTCGAAGAACTCTATTTTAGAGATTAATAATGTATTTGTTGGAACAGTAGTCAATTGCAGTGTAGTAAATTCAACTATATCAATTGTATGTTGAAGGTACTGATTGAATGTTGACTATATTGGTTGTGAGATTAACAGTATTGACAGCAAGTACAGTACAGTAGGTGCCCACTTCTTTCCAGGGCACGGGCCAAGCAATTTCATATACAAAGTAGTATGCAGACTAGCTAGCGGTCTACCAAACTAAGAAGTAACACATCACTACTTTCAATGAAATACAATAGTTACTTCAATTAGAGACTCAAATCGCCTACGTTACGACAATAAAGGTTTACCAACAGTATTAAGATTTTCAGCAATTGTTTTTTTATACTGTTTGTCAAACGAAAAGTATTATTATTATTATGAAGATCAAACTCCGAACCATTTATATGGGGTTCGTTTTCGGGATTATTACTTAGATCAAACAGAGTAAGTAAATGTACTAGATACGGGGGCAGTAACATATTTAATCGAAAAGTATTCGTAATATATTAGGTTACGACGGGAAAATACTATCTCCTTACACATTGATTTTTGAAATACTAAAAATTTTGTAGTCGGCATCAATCCAGGTAAGAAACTATAATGTCTCGAATCAACGATTATGTAAATAGCTGTTTAACCGATTTTTTTTTATGTCTTAAACCCCCGAACCCTATTGCTCTGTTGTTAGGAAAACATGAATATCCTTGACGTTAACATCGACATGAACGCTGAAAAGCTAATTAAGGAGGACGGGAGATTTCTTTTCGCATTTAAATTAAAGCATGTGGATTTTCAAGTTCAAGTACTAGATGTAATTGTCATCAATACGAAGAAGTATAGAATAAGTTAAATTTACCAATCTTTCAATAATGCGGCTATAAATGAATTATATCATAGTACCGAATCTCTGAAAAATGTCGATATGAAATATTTCGTATTACAAGTTATCAAAATCCCTGTCAATATTGCAAATACTACACTCAAATACCTTAAATATTCAATTTTACATGAACAGAGGATAAGGATCTCAATTGTAAAACTTTACCAAGCGTTTTTTTTTTTTTTTTTTGGATAAGAATCCTATTATTTATGTCTTAAACTTGGAACCTTCCTTTACACCGTTATGTCCCTCAAGTTATGATTGAACAAGAATACCTAAACGCTGTGAAAGATATTATATATTAACATATATTTGAGTCTGTTGAACTTCATTTTTTACGACATTAATATTAACTTTTTGACAACGGAAATCCAAGCTAACGATAAGAAAATGGGAATCTCATACAAAAAATACTTATCGAAACCTACCGAAACATAAAAGAGGTTTAAATGATTTACTTATCATTTAGAAAGACTTATAACATCTTTGCGTTCAAGATGAAAGATTTACGAATAAAAAAGAACGATTTGGAAAAAAGGTTAAGGTCTAAATGACATCGTGGTCCCTCATGGCCGAATCCCAATCCTATTAGTATTTAGGATATATTCACGTTCCACGAGTCGATTTCCTCCTGATAATTAATAAATGGACAAGGATGATAATATATGGTAAGGTATTGAAAGAATAGTATATTGAATACGGAAAGCGCCAAGTCAACAATACTATTAATAACAAAATCAATTGATAGACAATTAACGTGTTGATTCTATCATTATAAAGCAATTTTTATATGTGGCGTAAGCCAAGTAAATAGTATTTCCATTAAACTTTTCAAATATCGTTAACATAAAACTAGCCATTCAAACTGTTAAAAATAATACGATATTCCACAACATTTAGGTTATATTCCATATTGGATCAATGAAAGGAAAAACTTCATTCAAACCAAATAAATAAATTAAAACACCTTGTCTCGTTTATTTATTAATTCATCGATGGGACAATAAAGATGGGGCCGACTCCAAAAACAAGGAATATAAAAAATAAGGATAAAAGATACAAATCGACGCTTATAAATACAACTATTTAAGTTAGTAGGAAAACGAAGACTAAACAGAACCTAGTGATCAAACTTCATATATAAAGAATTATTAAAACCCATGGTGAACCTTTGAAGCTGTGAAAGGACTGAGGCCAGATCTATTGCTCAAGGTGGTTGTATTCTGCCTATAATCCTTGATGAAGAGGTAAGTAGAATCTCATGCTAAGAAGCTACTTCAAAACTACAGAAAAGGAGTGAGCCAGACACGTGACAGGTGAGGGTATGCTTCCGTGCGGCTTTAAAGCGGCTTCAGAGTACCGTAGGAGTATGGATGGCAACTATAAGGGTTAGATTTATCGTGACTATGAGTTTAGGCACCAGCTTGTAATATTACCTTTCGGCTCACCCCCCCCCCCTCCTACAGCATGTTATAAAAAGTGATAAAAGGTGTTGGCGAACTAAAAGGTGTGGTGGATGCGAAATAACCGCTCCCTAACGGTTTAAAACGTCATAAAATCATGTAAAAGTTTATAGGTTTTCTAACAGTTCGGCTATGTGAAAGACGCTGTTATCATCCTCCCTATAAATTATTTCGTAAGCCACCTCTCCAAAATTTAAACTTCCCACTTATAATTTAATTTTCGTACGAAATAGTATCGCTGCCAATTCCATAAGATATTGTTACGTTTCATTTTTTAAGCAAAGTATTTTTTGGTTGTTGTTATCGTTTACAGGTATTCAAGAAAAATCGACAATTTGTGAACGCGGTGCATGAGACGATTAAAGACGTAAATATACCTGTTTTGAAGATGTTAAGCACTTGTTAACAATTATTTAGTTCCCTGTTTTTCATATCATTATTTAATACTTAAAATAACCCGCGAATAAATATGTTTTAAATATATTTATAGGATAAGGTACGATTTCCAAAAACTTTTTTGGAAAAACCGAGGGTTAGTTGAATTTTTTTAACCGTTAAGAAACCGTTAACGAAGGATAAAAAAAAGGTTTTCATTATCGCCTATATTTTGTTAACGCGGAGATTTGTATTTTTGGTTATATTTGTATATTTTCAAATTTAAACTCCGATATAAAGAAAGCCGTGAAAGAATAATTAAATGTTTATTTAGCTTTCGATTCTTCGAACAGAAGTAAATTATTTATTTATGATCCGTTTCCTCATTATCAATAAGAGGTTAAATAACGTATAAATGTAGGTTGTCTCCGTTAAAAATATAATAAAATTTCGTCGGAAAATATGAAGGATAGTCGACACGCATAATAAAGAAGGTTTAGTATTTATTACCTCTATCTGTTCCGATAGATTACGGGCCGTATAAATTTTGAACAAGATGTGAGGTTCTCAGTGAAAAAAATATATTAAAAGTGAACATAGGTATTAAGGCTAAAAATCTGGTGAAAATCGTAATTGAAAGCGACTAAATAGTGAGTCGAGCTTTCAAATCGCATTAATAACAATTTGGAACGTATCGAAAGTAAATTAACTAAATTGGTAAAAATTCATAAAAAGGTAGTAAATACAGGTCTCGAGGACGGCTAACATGATAATATACTTAAGTAGTTTCCATCGCATCGTTGGTATAAATTTCATTTATATTCGTTTCACCTAAACTCATGGCTTTTACGCCGTTTGGTAACGTAATATATTATATTTTAAACCTGTTTGCGGAATAAGCGTCAAGACCTGTCAAGATATTCGGCTAACTTATAACGTAAATCGAGAACTTTAGGGGCTTCGGTATTTGAAAAGCTTGAAAACAGATTTTAAATAGGATGTTTGTAACTTACATATAAAACTAATACCTATCATCCTAGGGGGTTGTTAAATTAGGGGCGGATTACCCGGGGTTTATTTCGGGTTGGTAATATACTTTCGATGTGATACTTTAGTTTCGTTTCGTTATAGTTACATATAGATGGCTATCGATTGAGAGTCGCGGATTTATTGGTTCAGAGAAGGGTTCAAAATTATCCGGATAAGTTTTTTCCAATGAAAACAGGTATATTTCCTTTCTGGAATCCTAAGTTTGATGAGGTGGGAATGGATACTACATATAATACGGTATTTATTATAAAGTCAACTAAAATTTTGCAAAATCTTATTTAGTTTGTATTTTTATGAAATGGTTTAATGTTATTCACGAACCGAAATAGGCTTTAATGGAAAAGTTACTTCTTAGCGACTTTTTATACGTTATTATGTAGCCGTTATTACGGCTCGTAAAATCTTTATAACATTTCGAATACGTTCAACAAATTCCTCGGTTTTTATACGCGACTTTGGAAGTAGGACAAATAAATATTATACTATTTATATAAAGTCTACCTAATAACTGTAGGTTATAAACATCAGGCTTATCTCAATAGTAGTGATATATTTATTATTAGAAGTTGATTGGTCATGTAGTAATCAACGACTTTGATTAAATTAAGTTTAGAAAACTAAAAAAACCATGGTCCGTTAAAACTTCGTCATTAACGCATTCGGTAACTTTGTCGGTTTTTTAGTCAATGGCTATTCTTAAACCTTACTTTACCCCAGATAAGTTTTAATAGCATGTGTGAAACTAACCGCCTCAATTTAAACCTTGGTTACAAATAATTCCATACATACATCCGTAAAACCATCAATAGTAATTTAAAAGTCGTTTTATAAACGTTTCGTCGTTTATAATCATTATAACCATTGAGGGAATAGATTTATTTAAATGACTTCTAACAATTATAATGTAAGCTAAGTCGGCACGTTCTTAAGGGAAATAGATTATAACGTCAATGAAGAATTCATTTTAAAGCCATTCCGGAATCGGTAAATGTTCAGAAAACCTTTGTTAAAGATATTATTAATAGGTCATACGCATATAAACATTGTAATTACGATAACAGTATCGAACCATACGTCGTAATCTCTACCAAAATAACATTTTAAAAAGGATAACGATAATGACGTCGGAACTCGGATAGCTAATAAAACTTTAATTATAGATAGTTTATATTAAAGAAATAGTAAATGGATTCTGAAATGGTATTTGAATACTGTTGTGAAAGCGCAAAATACAATTATTATTCATTCAATATTTCGAAATGAAAAACTTAAATATTTGCTTATGGCTAATGTATATATCTATAAAAAGGATTCGGTCTCATATACGTATTATACTAACTAAGCGAAGGTAAGTAACATTACAGGCAATAACAATGTCCTAATTACTTTCATGGTCGATATTAATCAAACATTCGTATCTATTTAGGATGAAATTAGCAGAGATGGTTAATCGGGAGACACAAACACCTAGAAGTTGTTTAGAAGGAGCCTATTTTGGGCGTCAAATCTGAAGTTCCCAGTTTAATAGCCGTGGGTTAGGAAAGCCCATAGAGAGATCTTGGTGTTTTCGGAATGATATATTATAATATAATCAGCTCTTTTCGTATAAAGAAATTTCAAAAAAAATCAAAGAAGGCATTGAAATTATCGAAAGAGTTGTTAATAAAGTGTTTTGATGATTCTTAAGTACTTTCTAGTTTTATAATCTATAAAAATAGTAAATGTGCCAATCGTGTTTCGAAACTTCGCGTTTTAAGCTTTTAAACAACTTATAATTTTAAATGATTCCTTGTTGTCAATTCTGTAATTATACTTTCCAAGCTATAAACGACGAAAGTAATTTGTTATTGGGATGAAGTTTCCCTGATTGTAGCGTTAAAGAAAATAACTACATAAAGCCTAGTCGGAGTAATCGGCTTTTAAATAGGTGTCGTGTTCGAGATTTTTCTATGTGTAAACAGGTTTAGAAAGAAAGCTAAGCTTAAGTCTTTCGAGAGAGATTTTATACTCGGATTCCTAAAAGCACAGGGGGTACTATTTAGGGTAAACTAAATTAAAGGTTGAGTAATTTGGAAATAATCACGAATAAATCGCCAGTAGAAATGAATAAACCCATTTAAACCCCTTACATTCAGTATAGATGTAAAAGCCGCCTATTCCCGGAAAACGCGAAGATTTTCCGGCTTTATATGTATGACGACCCTAGTTTAGATAATGAATCGAAGGTATTGAGTTTTTTAAGGGTCGAATTTATGTTAAAATATGTTGAAATTATAGTTCGTAATAATTCAAGCGTTTAATATCTACTGAATCTCAACGTTATAGTCGATGAAAATATTATTCCAATAAACCAAAATATCATCGAAATAGAAGAAATAGGAAATAACGGGAGAAATACGAAATGAGTTGTGAATATATCGTTATAAAGTAGCCGATATATTAGAAAAACCGAAGGGGATTATTCGATGTTCTAAAAATACAAAACATATGGAATACGTCGTTCTTCACTTATTTTACACATGAATGAAAAATTGGCAAGAACCGGCGTGAACATCTAATTTCGTGAATTATTTGATTTTAAATATATTCGCAAACACTTTTTGATAAGAGATAAAATGTGAGGTTTTACCCCTGAAATAACATTGAAATTTTGGTAATAGGTATGAAAACTTATGTTAATCTCAGGTTTTTATACGGAGAGTATGAGGGTACCTGTTGAATATTAATATTCGAAAATTTAAGTTTCAATACGTAATTGTTGGTAGGTCTTTATCGTTGCAACCTAGTCGATTCGAATCACTGTGGTCGAAGTAACTGATGTTTCGCTGATATTGTTGATTGATGTGTAAGTTCTAAGTTTGGCAGACCGATAGCCGGTCTACATACTAATTTTTATGGCCAAATGCCTTAGCCTGTGTCCTACTTTAAAGTGGACACCTACTGCACTGCACTTGCAGTGCAGCTCCACAAACTACAGCCAATATTTCAGTCAATACAATCAACTTTACTGCAAGTAAAGTTGACTTGACTGTACTTCATTTAACTGCTATTCCAAAAGCAATTCAGTTAATATGTTCCTTTTATAATATTCCGTATGATAAAACCTACGGGACTTTTCAGGGTTGTCCTTAATTGTCAATTTCAAAAAAGGTTTCGTAATTGGTTGCGAAACGTTAATGGTATAGTTGATCTTTTAAGACTTATTGAATAAAGGGTCGATTTCTTGGAATGCGTCATAGAGCTTACTGTTAACAGAAACCAGTATCTGTCAGGCGAATATTTTATTTATATTTTCGAGGGAAATGTCAGCGAGTCACATAATTACTGTTTGATTCCGGTATCCGTCGAGGTTCATTTTCATAAAAATTATAAAAAAAGCCGTAGGTGAAACCTAAAACGTAAAGTGTAATTTTACTGAGCCATCGAAGTGGTATGTAGATGCGAGATAGTTTTAATTGATTATCAAATTATTCAATCAAAAAGTCATAATATTTTTAACATATATTCATCAAAGCGACAATAACCCAATGAAATTGTAAAGTCAATTACTTATAAATTAGAAGTTGTTTAACAATGAGGGTATAGATAGCGGGTCGAATTAAAGTCTTTAAGACTCTTTTACGCGATTGTATATAAAAGTTACGCGTTTTTTTTTAAAGGTTAATAAGACATTCAACTGTAATAAGGTAATCACTTATAATAACCCTGGCGCTAAAGCTATTCGGACGTTACATTATATCGAATAAATAGTCAAGGATACAATAAGTGTTTACGTCATACCGTAGGTAAAAGTCGAGGTCCTTACGACGGAAAAGTTTCGAGTGGTCAAACTAGGTAACGAGCTGTTCAAAAAGGGCTCGAAAGGTGTTCACGCTAATTATATTAATATTCCCCTCGCAATCTCGGGTACAAACTTCGCTACTATTACACCTATTACGTATAAAAACTTCGTATTGAACACATTAACGTAACAAATATCGTTTTACCAAAAAAAAACGGTTATAATGTCGCATATTAGTAAAATTAAACGCGGGCGATCCTCTCGACATAATTTGCAGGTGTATCAAAGGTAAATAATATATTAGTTAACGTATTATTAATAGCTTTCCTGATGCTGACGAGCTTATGGATGGTTCTTAGGCTATATTACTAGCCTTTATGGGTAAGGTTTTTTAGAACTTAAAAAGATGTTAAACCTTTTACGGAATTTTCATTTTATACTTGTAACCGTAGTAATAAGGGCTTTGGCCGCGTTAAGTTTGTAATAGTAAACGCGAAGTACTTTTTATAAAGGAATAGAGGTTATTAAAACCCCTGTTGTCATTACAGGCGTAATAAATCTTCAAAATAGTTTCGTAACGTTTTTCAATCATTGCAAAATAGAGTAAAAATAATATTTTCTAATGTTAATAAACGTTTTTCAATTGAAAAAAATTACTTAATACCATAATACAATGACTT
The DNA here is from genome assembly GCA_038502455.1 of Anisogramma anomala. NCBI lineage: Eukaryota > Fungi > Ascomycota > Sordariomycetes > Diaporthales > Gnomoniaceae > Anisogramma > Anisogramma anomala. The sequence continues at coordinate 852,745 of JASMMZ010000010.1, read as the reverse complement.
TTTAAACAAAGAATGTAATTTATCGCCGGATACTTTAACAGGCTATTGAATAAACTTACTTTTTAGTCCGTAAGGTTTATCCAACAAAGTCCTGGTATTGTAGTCGGAATGAGAAAAATCTGAGTCTTCGGTGCCGGTAAAAATAACACGGTTCCCTGTAAAAGATGACATAGTAGTTAAATAGTTTATAGGTAACGAAATAAAACTTTTTTAAAAGAGTTTTTTTTTTTTTTTTTTTTTTTTTTGCAATCGTAAACCTATGAATAACATCAAATTGCCGGATTGAATTTGTCAACGTGTTTCATACGTTAATATTACGTTATTTGAATTATCCAACGTATTTGTAAACGAATTTGTTACTCTTAAAGAATTTTATACGCAAGGTATTAATGAATTATTCGTATTACTGGAATAAATAGTCGTATCAAGTTCCCAAAATGTTTGAAAATGAGTTTTGAATTAGTACGTTGAAAGCCTACTTTCAATCCAATGAGTCAAAATTTAAAATGTTAGATAAGAAAATATAGCCTGAGGCTATAATCACTTGTAAATAGCTATAATATCATCTGGTAAAAAATAGAAGATTATATTTAAGAAGATTATGGTTAAAGCTGTCGCTTTATGTAGTCGGATACTATTTATAATCCTCGGTAAAAAGAGAAGTAGAAACCCCTGTAAAGGAACAGCTACAGAGCTATAGAAAAGGAGTGACCCGGTCACGTAACGGGTGAGGACATGCTTCTTTGTGGCTTCCAAGCGGCTTTATAGCGCCGTAAGAGCATAGATGGCAACCATCATCGCTAGAGTCTTGGTGACCATCAGCCCTAGCACCAGCCTGTAATAGAAGCAAAGCGATAAAGTCGAAGTTAATAGATTTTTTTGGACGAAAGTTTATTTCATTTAAACCTAAATTCGACTTCAATCTCAATAAACACAACGTCACGATCTAAAAATTGCAATTCGTTCACAAAGTTAAGGGAAATCCTACAAAAAAGCTATACAAAAAATGCGTTGGATTATTTAAAGATACAGTAGCTAAGTTAAATACTAAATCCTCATTCAATTGCTCAATAACTGGATAATTAGTCAATATTGAAGAGTAGTATTGATAGCAGATTTTAGGGTGAGATTGACAGGAAATTTATCTCTGATAGTCATCATAATACTTGAATATATACGTAATAAACGACCAATTCATAGTAATAAAATTTATCAAAATTATATTATGATTTACATGACCAGTACCTATTAATAATAGTGCAACAATACTTCAAATAACTGGAAAAAGGAGCGGAAGAAGGTGTTGACCTATTTACAATATACCAATCGTATTTTAAGTTCATAATATGTATAAAATATTGATGTTACAATGCGAAACTTTTAATTACCTCAACAGATGATAAATTCGTCATAGTATAAATATGAACTAATGATAGATTCTGGTTCAAATTGCCGATTTTGTGATAGAAAAATACTTTATGATCAAAAATTTCAAGTTCTGGAAGTGTATGATGATTACGACCTTAATTAGAGTAAAACACTTCAACCTTAACAGATTATTCATCCTGATATATCATATTGATGATTTTAACGTCGAATAGATCAATTTCACTGAAAAGTGTAAAATATTAACCTGGCTAGAATAGAAAAACACAACTTCTTAAAGGTTGAATATAATTCGACGTAAAGTGCTAATAACAATTACATCATGACTTTATATTAATAAGAAACATCTTATCAACTATTCGTTACGGTATAAGTCTGACTCCTGGCAAGTAAAGATGACGACCGATAGGATAAACTATTGAAGTTATATATAAATAATCGGTACCGAGGGATCAATATAATTCGTATTAACTGATTAAAGGCAAACTTGATGGTTTTTACAAACGGTATTTTCAAAAATAGCATGAATATATCGTCATGAATAGAATTTTATATAAGCAAAGTCAATGTGAATAAATCATAGAATGATTGATTTGATATTAGCAGTATTTTTTGTACCGTTGGATAAGTTTGGGAGGCTATATTGGCACAAGTAATGAGAAATAGAATCGTTGTTTATAAGGGCTGTTTTATAGATACATCATTGCACGGGTTATGCGTCGGAACGACGACGGTCTTTATAGCTTGAAAGGGGTCGTCGGAAGAGATTGAAGTGGCGATTAACCAGATCAATACTGTTGTGGTGGAATAAGGTGCATATGAAGTGATGGTGTTAAGAGCAACTACATATGAACTTTTTTTTTCGGATGGGGGCATTGTTAAAATTTACAGTGTAGACCCTTCAGCTTTCTTAAAAGCTTGGTTTATAAACTTATGCCCAAAAAGATGATGTAAGTTTAAAGATAATCTGTAATGACTGACGTAAAGTTTATGAAGTGGTGGATACCTAAACTCAATCTTCGCTATTGTATAAGGAAAGCGAACGTGGTTCATCTACTAAGAATCGAGTTTATCAAACGTGAGAATTTATTTAAGAATGTAAAACGTGGCTGCTTTGGACTGTATAATCCCAAATTTAACCAGGCTGTAAACTATATAAAAGTTGATGAAATGATCAACTCATCTAATTCCTCTCCCACTTCACGGGCCTCTTCACTTGAGATCGATAGCCAACCTATTCTCCATCCTTATAAATAAACCAAATTTTTAAGAAAAGACTTTCGGTATATTTTCCGCCAACGACTATATCGTCAACGATTCCATGAATACCTCTTATGGGATCGAATAAATCAACACATTGGTTGTTAACATCTATCATATGGAGGGGCAACATAATATCATGGGAGTACGTAATATATCGGCTAGAAATAACATAAATATTCACTTATTTACAATCTGTTTGAACGTATAACATGGTCTTTCCGTACTTTCTATAATAAATACCCATATTTATGGGTTTTCTCGCAAATATAACAATAATTGAAGGCATCAATATTACGCAAGCTTGGTGATATAAACCTGTCGCACCCTTGTTCTCAAAAGCTTATCAGTCGAATTCTAATTGATTTCACAGACTTGAAACATATTGTAGTATATAAACTATCGTAAACTCTCATTATCAGCGGCCTTGTTAGCGACCAATACGGTACCGAAATACGATGGCGATCCATTACGAAATTTGTAACAACTTTTGTATATAATATCGCAGCTGCTTAGGCAAAGATAGGGGTAACTTTAATTATCTTTCAAAATAAATAGGGGGCCTTCAATGCACTATTTTATAACCTCTCTTTTTAAAAGATATGACATCAATGGTTTTATGAGAGTTTACTTACCAGAATTAAACGCTTCGTATCAGGAAAGATAATACGGGTTAGATATTAAACAACAACCATAAAGGTGTCAAACATTTTTGTAAAATTATATTAGGCTTTAAAATTTCTGAAATTTTATATATATAACATGTATTTCATTTTTTGAATATTTTTTGAACGTGTATCCATTAATATAAATAGCGTTTGGCTTATTCATATTTCAATTTACTTTGATAATAATTTTTTAGTATGAAAAATGACCCACAAAATGCAGGCCAATAGGTCCCAGATGATAATATAATCTTCACCAAAATATAAATATCCCGACATATTATTTGGGACATAATACGTTCGACTTTTTGCAATATTATAATTTATTAGTTATTACTGGATTAAAGTCGGGTCTCCTTGTTGAAAACAATTATTCGAATATAAATGTATAGAGCTTATATCAATTAGGGTTTTGGTTTAACCTGTCTATATCAAAACGAGCTTATTTTTGAGAGCATATAGCGAAAGGCTTAAAGGTTGTAAAGCATTATAGAGAATCATCTCGTATTAAATATAGGCCTTGGTCTAACCTTTTTGGAACAGTTATTATCGCTGCAGTCGTACCTATAATTTCTTTACTTTTTCGAAAGATGATATATTAGTTTTGATTCAAAAGATCTCGACAACCTTGTTATTCTTTCTTTAATTTCCGTGGTGAGAGCGGTTGCTTCATTATATAGGATTTTGTCTATCATTGTTTTTTATAAACGAGAATATATTCATTAATGAAATTGGTTTGAAACAACCGAGACTGCGATTAGCCTTTCGTTTATGAACTATTCATATTAATCAGCCCCTAATTCAAAATATTATTACCCTTCCGGTTGTTTCGACGTTAATAAATACATAACCAGTTCTCACAACATTTATTTTAGGGTTTACCAGTTCAAATTAACGTGTACCCAAGTGATTTGTATATCTTGAAGCGAAGGTGCCGATGTTATTGTACCACTTTTTTGAATTCAAGAAACCCATCACAATAAAATCGTAAAAAACAAAAAACAGCTTACTATTCACCTCATTTCATAATAATAAACAACAAATTTCCCACTTTTCTACGCTTTTCAATAAAACAATCGTGGTTTTCCTGCGAGTTCATTGGGAACTTTACAAAAGAGCTATTTGAAAGATAGTTATTATTAACTTCAAGGAATAATGCGTTAACCTAGATATTCATTATGATACGATTTTTACCGATGATCTGAATTAATATTATAACGATTAACAGTATGTTAATTATAGATGTTTGATTTTTCGCGACAGAAATACATTATATTCAGGTCCAGCAATTTGAATTCTATTACTTATGTTTCCAAAGCGAAAGTTATCGAACTACTGGGAAATTTACACTCGGTTAAACATGTTTTTCTAAAATGAAGACTACGATATAAGTAAATATTACTTTCTTAATATAGGGTTTAAGGGGGAAAATATACGCCTTGTTTTTATAGTTATATAACCGATGTTATCTCGTTGGTGAATATTTACGAGACATATTAACGGAACAATAGATTTTGGAAATACTGGTATTATTAGTAAAAACGATGTTAATAAATATGAGAATATAGGCGTTATAAATGATATTTGTTGGAGTGCTTACAGTTCTTCGTTTGTCAATAGAATGAAGTTTATATTAAAATCTAAATTAAAATCGATCAAAAACAAAGTTTACGACTCAATATAAGGTGTGATTTTTTCAATATATAAATATTCAAAACTAGTATAATCGACAAAACCCGAATTGGAGTTTGGGAGGGCTTGTTACAAGAGTCGTCTTTCTTTGGCGTCTCAGTTGTTACGACCCTTTTCTTCACCGTTTTTAAATAATAAGATACGAGTATGTGGATTTTACGTCTTATTGTAGGCGTTTGATGCTTTCGGACGCGGACGAAAGATGCGTAAGTTGTAAAAGAGAGTAGAGAATTATGTATTTAGTGGGTTGCATGTTTTTTTAAAGGTGTGGAAGCGGTGGCCCCGACTTTTGAAAATGGCACTGGATGGAAAAGTATACGAAATCTATATAAGAAAGATGTTTTTGAACTTTGAGAATTTTCGATATTTCGCTTATATAATGGATTGGTTTGTAGAAACGATAAATAAGTTTAATTACAGTTTAGTGAAGTTCATATTGAGTGTTCGCCGGTAGTAATAATGTTTTTTATCTGTTGAAAATGGGAGGTCTTGAGTTTACTAAATATATATTTACTAAGTTTATAATCATTATCAACAACATTACGAAAATATCTATGTCAATTTAGTATAAATTGATAACCTAATGTTTTTAATTAGTCGATTACGGTGTAACAAACTCGAGCTAAGGGCAAAGAAGTTCATGTAGTGGGGAGGGGGAGCAAAGATACTCTTAGGCCTTAAAAGTCTTAAGGTGTTCGTTACAAACTCGTAGCAGTGTTGGCACGCAGCGCGTATAACGATAGCACGCGTACTGGTCGCCCTATTCATTTTTAATAACGCTATTTCTCACATTAGTAAATGAACCTTTATAAACGACAAAATACGGGATATAAAATTCGTTTACTTTTATAGGGTATTATTTGATGTAGTGAATAAAGGGAGGTTACTGATAAGGTTCTTTTAACGAATGGTTTGCTTTGTATTGTTTGAACTTGTTTTAGGTACGTGATATATGAATTAACAGCGGATAAGTATTCTTTAATAATACTTTACAGAACTTAACTATATACGCGACCACAAAGCGTTTTACCTCCGCTTTATTTATAAGATTTTTCTTTTCATTTCGTATTTATTGGATCTCTCTCTTAACATATGTTATCATTGTGTCTCTGGCTTAGGCAGGCGAAAAACATGAGCTGATTAGGCCACGAATCTCGGCACGATCAGAGTTACAATTCATACGCTCACGTGCTCTTATTTATAGGGTACTATAGGATCTTGCTTAGAAGGATAGCTTCGAGGCCTTGAGGCCCGTACAGGACCTATGAGACTTTGGTTGGCATTATTCACACTGGTATCTATAGGTTCAATTAATAACAGCAAGTCTTTTTATTTATAGTTGGAGCTGCCTGGTGATAAGTTTTGAAGAAAATCACCTATCAACAACAACGTTTTTTAGTATTAAGGAAAATTGTGGGAGTTGTATTTTAAGGTAGCATGGTCTCAGTTAACCGAATTTCGAGTTCTCTGTTCTTTTTAGCAATTTGGTTTGGCGTGAATATTTGTAACGCAGATTCTAAAGGAACAAATGTAACATGAAAAAGGCATCAAATTTTAACACTAATAAAATATGCATTTTGTCTATAATCCTCAGCATTATAAATATATTAACATTTTACTTCGTAATGAAAATGACCTTTAAACCTGAAATTGAATTATTCTAAGTTATATCTTGTGTTTTAATTTGAAAAGAACTGTAAAATCATTCATTTCCCTATACATTATGGCGTAAGCTGCATAAAAAAAGAAATAATTTATTAATCTCGAAAATAGTTTGGTTTTTATGATTACAGTATTTTTCTTTTGGGGGGGGGGGGGGGGGTTAATATCACCTGACAGAGCCCCTCATAGCGGTGTACTAGCTACTACGAAATATTTCCTGTAGATCTCGGACGGGTGGGTCGCAACGCATGCCCTGTACAAGCTCGTAGTACTAATGGAACTCTACCCTATCCGCCCGATTACAACCTTAGGGTACCTCGCAGTTGAGAAACTCGTAGGTGTATGTGTTGTAACCGTTGTTTAACATCACCTTAATACCGGCTTAGTCTCTGCCCCACGTTTACTTACGCCGGGGATATCATTATATAAACCCTATAATAAGGCCTCATCAAGCTTATAATAATATTAAATAAAGCTCTATGTAATAGGGTGGTAATGAGGTCGAAACGTGCGGGGGTTCATTAGACCCCGTACTTCAATACGAACGCGTACCTATATATAAGGGTATTTGCCAGTTGTCGTAATAATACCTGACCAGAGAATTCTTATACGCGGAATAACCCGAATATAGAATCACTATATAAAACGGAATCTTTTACTTAATTTACCCTTGACCCTAAACACTTTCGTTAATAACAAATCGCGTATATACCAATACGTTTCTGGTTCTCTTACGTTTTATATCATTAACATTTGAAACCTTTACGTTATATTTCCTGACGACTTTAAAATTAATATTAATTTAAATCAATGGGTTTTTCGCGTAAAAACTGATTTGTACACGTGTCGTGTTTCAGGGCCCGCTTACCTACCCCTCTACATTTCCTTACTACCTCTACGCGGGTTATATGTACTCGTTTTCAAACCTTTTCCCCTCCCCTCCCCCCCTCCCCCTTTCGCCACTCCGACTCACTCCCCTTAACCTTATCGGGTGCGGCCATATACAAGCTGTATCCTGTCACTTCTAGCTAAGGCGTCCGATAATTTATTCGTTAAAAAAAGAGGTCCAGGATTTCGGTACGCCAGTTACGTTTGTAAAAGGTTCTGATATCGCGTATAAGTCAATATTAAAAATGGGTACTAATTAATGTCTATTGATAGTAACAAAAGGTAAAGGCGAATACATTCCCGTCGCCGCCGAGGTTGCAGGGCCCTTCGCCGCCTACCGCGTCAACCTCGTCGCAAAGACACCGTCCGGGAATTTTACCACCTTACGGTGCCCGTTTTACGTTGCTGTAGACGCGGCCGAAGGCGACGCAACGTAGTAGGCAACGGCTGTAACGCTAATAGGTTAACAGTTCTCTATCCCCGCTTAAAGGAAGATTGATGAAGAAAACGAAAACGACGATCCTAACAAAGAAGACACAGATTTTAACGTTAACAAACCTATTTCCGCTGCCTCTGTCCCTTGTCCCTCCTCCCCCTTTACAATCGAGCCTACCCCCGTCCTCGATACGTACCAAAACCTTATCCCTTTTCACGGATAAGGTAGTGGCCGCAGGGCGGTAGCCGTAAAAACTCTAATAATAACGATATTAAAACTACATAATAAATAAGCCGATAATTGTAATATATTTATAGGATTTAGCCGATTGAATCAAAACAAAAATATCGTCGGCGAGAGTAATATCGTATTCGTTAACGGCGGACAATAAACGCGGCCTAATGAGGCCCAAATATTTGAGTTTCTAATTATTTAAGCCAATTAAATTATAATATATACAAATATCCGGAAATTTTCATGTTCCGTCTAAACTTTACATGTATAAATCTCATATGATTATTTATTTCAAAGCTTTTTAGTCGGACGTAAACACTATCTTTAAACCATAATGGTGGTCTGGTAAAACATTAAATGGAAAACACTCTATTCCCTATTATACTAGGGGTAGTGTCCATAGGCATCATATAGTCTAAATAGTTTGTAATAAAAAGCGAAGTCCCAGTATCCGTGCCTTTTTGTTAAAAACAATATAAAAATGGTTAAACGAACAGTAATGCGATTAGATAAAAACCGGTTTATTTTACCTCTCGATACTTTAAGTCGGGTTTTGTTGAATACATAGAAGACCGTAATTTATATTATAAAGATTAATTTTCCTTTTACAGGCCATACTTCTTTCCTTCTATCGTCTTTATGCGTATTTTTGAATAGGATTTCACTTTGTTTACGAAAGGCCTATTAATTTTATCTTAAGCTACGATAATCCTAACGATAATATTTGTCAGCTTATCCGCAACCTCGTTTTCGCCGATATCTAAATATCTTAAGTACTAAAGTATTATAATCCGGTCCATATAAAACTTAACTATTATGTACAACTTTTTCAAAGCCTATTACGGCGAGATATCTGGTTTTCCCTTCAATCCTTGTAACACAAAGGTATTATCAACGTATATTTTCATTTTGCTCATCGTAATATATACGGTAACACTTAAAACGCGAAACGCGTTTACGACCTTGACGTAAAAAACGTATATAGTTTAATGTAATCCCCCGAATCCTCGGTATTCGTACGGCCAATCCGAAAAATCGCCAATCCATATCTGATGCACCTTTATAGGTTTAATATTTATTCGAAACTATTTCTAAAAACTATAACATAGGTATTACTAAGGTTCAAATACTATATTTCAAACGTAATAACTACGTTTTCAATAGTAAACCCGTCGATTGATGGTTTAAGGGCTCCGAATATATACTAAAAGGCTATTAACAATAGTCGTAAAAATCTAGGGAATTCCTCGTCGGCTGTAAATAACTAAGGAGAAAGCTTATTTACTAGTAGCACTCAGTTTATACGAAAGGTTAACCTTTTGCCGCCAGAAACGTCGTATTCCCTATATATAGTTTATAATTTAACAAAGCATCGTAAGTCTGTGGTAACGGGGAGGGCGCTTTAAACGCCGTCCGAGGAGCCGGTCGGTAAATTTAGCGGTTCTTTAAATTGAATATCATTACCCGCCATTACGATATGTCAGGTAAAAGGGTAATAGGCGTCGAAGGGTTTTAGGCAATACATAAAGCGAAACGATATTATTTAAATACGACTCTACTGAAAGGTATATGGGCGAAATTAAAAGAAATAACTTTAAGCGAGGTTGTGTGTAACGGGGCGACTGCCTGAGTCGCGGCAATTAATAAGATCTTGATCTGATTTTTAATGGCTTATTATCTTTGCCCGTAATACTAACTCTTGCAGTATTATATAAACATAAATACAATAATAATAATAACGGCTGTCCGTAACATGTATAATGAGGGCCCGTATTTTATCCGTAAAAGTCGCTTATAATACCGAATAACATTTGAGGCCTTCACCACGGATTATATGACGTAAGCTTTTCTTAATAGGGTTTTATTGAATTGAAACCTTGCCACCGTATACCATAATACCTAATATTCGAAAAGAAGTTAACAATTGGGTAAACCGGTCCTAACTCTGTAGGAACATATAAATTACACCATTTTGTGCAATCCGATGGCCCTTTACGTCCGGTAATATAACGTGATTTAAAAGTTTTAAGTTTAAAAAAGCCTATTTTCAGCCGCCCATTCATCGGCCATTTAAAATGAATTTTAAAGCCTTTCTATTTCAATTTTTAAAAGTCCAATTTTTAAGGAAAAATACGTTGTTAACGTAGATAAGAATACGCCTTAGGAATACCTTAACAAGGATTCTCATATAAATTATATAAAGGACCAGGGAAAAGAGGGAGCCTTATGGAGTCCTGTAGTGAAAGTGAAAAAAACCTATAGTCTCTAATTAATATCAAATTCATATAATTTTACCAGTAAAAGGCCTACGTTTAAGAAAAGGAAATTTCAGTAAAACTCTAAACCTCTTATTTTCTAAACTAGGCAACTATATAGTAATATATCAAAGGCCCCTTATATTTTCAGTAATAAAATCGATATGATTTTTCCCTCGACGAAAACGAATTTAATATTGTTAGAATAGTACTACATAAAGTGCAGTAGAACAACTTTACTTACAGTAAAATTGACAATACTGCAAGTTAAGTGTATTATTTGTGTACTAACCGTATGGGGTATAAGTTAAGTGTAGTATCCTGTAATTTATACTAGGGCACAAGCCAAGCAATTGGCCATACAAATTACTGCGCAGACAAGCTATAGTCTGCCTGACCTAAAATAATACATCCACCACTTAACCAATGTAATACTACTGTTTCTTTGACAAATCGAATCAACAACATTGCAACAATCTAAGGCCCTAACAATACTGATCAGTGCTGATTAGATTAAGCATAGATTATCTAATCAATTCAAAAGCTACTTTCCAGTTGTTTCGCTTTGCTTTATAGTTAGGGTAGAGGAAAAATTATTGCGAAAGGCCTCTATTAATATTACCTCAGTCCACAACGGCAGGAAAATAGAGAAGACTTTTGGGTTACGTTAGTTCACAACGGCAATCTGGAAGTAAGCAACGGTATTGTTACAGAAAAACACTAATAAATCTTCATTGATCTTTTTTAAATAGGTTAAGATTAATTATTCAAAGTTTTAAAATTCGGCAAGTTGGCAAACGACTTAGTTAGTATTATTGAAGGCGTTACTTATACAAAAAAAACAAATAAGTTCCCACGCCAAATAATCTTTACAATCACAAACGACCTTCAACCTTACATTTTACACCCAACCTGTGCCTTTACTTCACTCTTTAAACTTCTACCACGCTAATTTAATCGCAAAGTTTGCTGATTTAAGCGAAAATACCAATAACCGCCAAGTCACGTCAAGAAAACCACGCTGCGCAACCCAACACCAAGTTGCTAAGTTTCTAAGCGACTTTACGTTAAAAACACCAAGTCCTTTCGCTTAGGATTACCAAATCTTTCGCTTTACACGCTCTACATGAACCAGAGAGTCAAAATGGATACCACAAGTCCATATCTTTAAGCCATTACCGACCCCGCCTAGAAAGAAACAATTAATAACATTGGAATAGCTTTTGCCAAGCATTTTAACCACTATCTTTGGGGAGACGACGTCGAACAAAACTTAACCGAAGAGTATTTTACTAATTTTGTCAGTTACTTTATTTTGGAATACGACAGTGGTGAAATTCCTCACGACGTGTTTTACAAGCTTCGTAAATTCTTCAGAGACTAGACAATTAATATGTGAAAAGTAATGTAAAAGACCATTAAGTCTAAAATCAAGGCTAAACTTAAATCCGACGGATATACGAGTGAAAGGAAAACGTTATTAGCTTAATGAAAACACTTTTCGAATTGGTCAAATTAAAAAATTCCCTTAAAACCTACAGCTTAAAAAAAGGGTGTTAAAACATCTTAACGACCTTATACGCAATTCAGGGGACCTTCCCTTTACACTTAGTTAAGTTAAGCCTTTTTACGTATTGGTGATGAATAAACTGTTAACCTATTCGGTAGCGTAACACCTTTACGTAATAGCGTGGAGTATTCCTGTAGGGGTGGTAAAACGTGTAAAGTAAAGGCTGTCAATGCAGCCGAAAGTATTAAGGTCGGCGCTTTACACCAGTCAATGAAGCAAAACTGTTAGATTTTCCAAAACCTTCAAGTACCTATCACACCCTAGATATTCAATCGACAGGTTTTTAAAAACTCTGGCCCTTTTAAATTTACTTATACACGAAAGCCTATTACAAGTATTATTATAACACTTTACTCCTGAGGTTAAACTACTGGAAATTACCCTTAATACCGTGCCTCGGAGGTTACAAGGCCTAAATTGCAAGGAAATACCAATTCAAAGTAGAATAGCTAACGACATTAACCTCTAAGACTTGTTAGGATAATTAATGTTAATTACAAACTATTTACGGACTTAGCCAAAATCCGAAACAACGTAGAAAAATATGACGGGAAACCCTATAATCGCTTCAACACCAAGATAATACCTTTTTAAATAGTTGTAAATAGATAAAGGTTTTACCTTTAGGTTTTTACTCACTATCACCCGAAGTTTTATAAGGCACGCTAAAAACTATTATCTAACCTCTCTTACTAAAGCTATCACGTTCCTCGATATTTACGATATCGGAAAAAGACACTTCGAATACAATATTGACCTCACCTAATATAACATAAACTGGGTCACTATACGGTAGACTATAATAATAGCGGAAAAGAAAAAGAGGGAAAGATAATGAATATCATTAACCAGATATTGAACAAGTCAATACTATGACAGAAATTAATAGAAAGAGCCTACAATGGCGAAGTTATACTTCGCGAGTAGGTACAGGAAGCGGTTATGGTTGTTAGCGAATTCAAATACACCCTACAACGTGCAGATTCCACCTGCGAAGTCTTTTTTAATTAGTTACGTTTTTCGCTTCCCAATATGATAAAGAGTATATCAAATCCGATTGTTATATACCCTTAATCCGGTAACTGCCCTGATATAAATAAAAAATACTTTACGATGGTTAATTATGTCAACCGTAAATACGTTTATGGGCGCCTTTAACGCCTAATGTTTAGCCCACCGGCTATAAACTAGAGGTAGTGATCACATCAACGTTAATGATGTCAAGATTTAAGGGGATATATTAACTCCAAACACTATCGTTAAAATAGTGATATGAGATATGGAATCTATGGCAAGTCTGGCTGTTTGTCGACTTGGCACCTTCCAACCGCACGTAACAATAGGAAGATAATTTATCATATCCAAAACCCCACTACTTTTAAATAGAATTACTTAAATCAAATATCAGACTTCGAGGGCAACGAGACAATTAACAGCGCAAATGCCCCCCAACAGTTCAAGTAACACGAAGATACTGTTTTTAATATAACCTAGTAATTAGCTAACCACGCCTTTTTGTACCGTTTTAGTGGTAAAAACCCTTACCTTTTCCTTAACCAAGCCTCTAAGCCCTTATATATCTTTAATCTTCGCGATCGCTATGCGGACTATACGTTTTGAGGTATTATACAAGTCGTAGGCGTAATAAGGTATTTAACAGTGGGCTATTTGAAATTCGTAGTATTGCGAATGGAAAGTATTATAGCTACTGAAATTGATCGTTACGATATTGATAAAGCCAAAGTTAACTTTAAACTAGGCGAATGATTACCGTTACTAGGAATAATGGTAGTTTAAACTATTATAAAAGAAATCAAATTTCATATCCCTAAGTTCCTTAGACCCTTTTTTGTTTGGTTTGGAGAATATGAAGACTCTCCGCGTTTACGTTGACGTTAACGTGAACTAATTTATTAAGAAAATCTCAAGGTTTCCCCTCGCCTTTTAGTAAGAGCACTTATGGTTTTATTTTTAAGGTCTAGAAGTAGTAGTGTTAAACCTAACAAAGCCGGAGATACCTTAACTACACCGACTTTTTAAACATCTAGCCGTTAACAAGTCATATAAATTCTTAAGTTCGTAAGGTATCAAGACGTGAAATACATTACCCTCAAAGTTATTAAAAGGCTTGGTTACTATTACCAAACGTATATTTAAGCCCTACGAAAATTAAATTTTTCATTAAAAGACGATAAGGATTTCAATTACGAAATCTTTGTCGAAGCCTATCCTTCACGTCGTAAATTTCGTAACATTTTTTTACTAAGTTAAGTATTTTAAATTTCTTTAGTGAAAATATATATGAAAAGATTTAATACATTATAAATTAAAACGAATCAAAACCCAGTTAACGTCATCGTTTACGATAATGGTACTATCTTTACGGCGGTAAAGTTGGAAAAAGATACCAAGATAAAGGGTATTTCGTTCGAATTGGTACCTGTTAAAGCCTATCAAAGTATTGGAAATGTTAAAAAGGCTTACTCTTTACTTCGTCAAACGTATAATATCTTTAAGTTAAAAATTGGAAGCTTTATGAATCCGGAAACACGTCTGTAAATGGCAGTGAAAGTCCTAAACGATATTATGGGCCCTAACGGCTTAATGCCGATTTTAATAGTCTTTGAAGCGTACCTACGCCTACAGAGTAAATTTCCATCCTTAGCACGTATTTAAAAAGGTGTTACAGCCTATAGCAAAGCTTTAAGGGAATCAAAAATAAAATTGGCTCGTCGTCAGATCAATAGGTCCCTTAATATTAGAAACGGTTTTAGAATAGACGAAGTACTTACTTTGCCGTTATAAAGTGAAGTTGTTGTGTGATGAGGGCTAGATAAAAAAAAAGGGCCCGTATAAGATATTAAATATCACAACCTTCGAAATAATTGTAAAAATTACTAATAGTCCTTCATATTTTCGAATTTCTTTGGTTAATCTTTCTATTAGTGTTACCAACGGTAAAGATCTTTAAGTTAAACGACCAATTCAACACGAAAAATCTCCCCCTATTATCGATAAGCCGATAAAACGCCGCTGTCGAAGACGACCACTAAAAAAAGAACGTTAAAACGAATAATATATGCCAGGTCGTATTTAAAATATTTCTTAGGTAATCAGAAAAGGTAGGGAGAACGGAAACTAAGAATTGAAGCTCCAAATATAAGGGATTATCAAGACTATCGGTAAACCTTTTAATAAAATGAATAAGGTTGAAATTTATGGCTAATTAACCTGAAGGGTTGTAAAATTGGTATCAAAACCTAGTTTTAACCTTTAAAACCCAAATTTACGATTTTGAAGTCGAAAATTATTTACGAGGTTAAAGGTAAGACCATATGAAGTCCGTAGGAAAAGGTACGTTTAATCTTTTAAGGATACAGAGATAAAGACAAAAACTATATTCATATGTAGTTATTAACGATTTTAAAAATTAACTAACGTTGAATGGTTGTTTTATTAATATTTTCATTAAATACAACTAAAAGCTATTTTATTCTTAAAGGCCGATATAAAATGTAGGTATATAAGCAATTAGTAATAGATTTACAACGGATCATCTTATTAAAACTACTATAAAGACTATGTATTATTGAAATTTTAGGTACGGTTATACGATATATTAAACTACTCAATAGATTAGTTAAAGTAAGCATTTATTAGTCTTTGAACTAATTAGTCGGATTTTAAATTACGGTTTGCGACAAGGTCTTATCGTACAACTCGTACCTGTTAATAATGTGAAAAAAGATCACTTTAAAGTAATAGGTATATAAATTAAAGATACCTTGTTTGTCGGAACGCCTAACCTTGTAATATTGGAATAATAGGAGATTAAAAACTTCAAGTTTTGGAATTAGAAGTTAATCACGACGTTAACACAAGACAGCCAATTTAACATTCATAAATAGTTAATCCTTATACTTGGAATTAATACCGGCCTTAACTTTGGCTAAAAGGGTTAATGCACTATTATGGCTACAATTGACAAGACTAGTAGGAATAAGGCTTAACGGTACTTAAAATAACGTATTTGAAACAGCTATATCGTTACCTTATACCAATTAAAAGCCTTTCACAATCTTTTTATGGCGCTATATTTATATAACTCGGAAAATGAAAACTTTAGCTGGTTGAATTAAAGGTTAGAATAATAAAAGCACAACCTAAACCAAAAGATAAATATAATTTTAATCGACTTATCGAGGGCTAAATGAATGGTTTTTATGAACGGAGTTTTTTCGAACAACACCGATTTATATTTACCAATCGGCTTTTTGATTAATCTCATTAACGAAGATAGACGGGAAGACCAGTTTAATATTATCGGTAACCTAATTTACTCGACTTCCGTTAAGTATAACAGGATTACATAAAACTTGTTAACTTCGGAGTGTTACAATATGATAGTAAGCTTAAATATAGGTATGAAATTATGAGAAATATTTAATCTTATTACCAAGTGACTGAAGATTTCTCCTATCCCGGTGGTAGTTTGTACCGATTCAAAAAGCCTTTTTGAATACCTTTCGAAACTCGGAATCACTAGCAAAAAACGTTTTATATTCGATGTAATAACATTTTGTAAAGCCTACGATGGAAGGGAGATTAAAGAATTCCGATGGATAAACAGTAAAGATGATCCCTCAAATGCTATGACGAAAGTAGTGCCGAATGAGGCTCTGAAAAGGTTTGTGGAAAATAATAGGCTAACTATACAAATCAAGGTCTACGTTAATAGGCCGCCAGGAAATCCCAGATTACATAACAGCGGTTAGGAATGTAATAGTAAACTGGAAAACTGCCACGGAATTAATGATGCGGACCTGTTTAATTGGCACGGTTAAGGAGGAAACTTATAAAGGCCGGTAGCAAAAATCCTTTTTGTAGGAGTTGATAAACTCAGACCTTAGAGCCACGGAGAAATTGAGGTTAAATAGGGTTAACTTGCATGCAATTGTGTGCAATTTCGTATGGAAGTTAATTTAAATTGGCAGGGGTTTAGCCAATTGGAAAAAAGGCAATTTAGTAGTAACCGAAAAAGATTAGTAAGCCACACTGACATACGTGTACAAATTAAAAATCCGTTAGTGTTAGAATAGTATTATATAAAGTGAAATAGATCAACTTCACTTACAGTAAAGTTAACTGTACTACAATTTGAGAGTATTGTTTATAGACTTACCGCATTGGGTGTAAGCTGAGTGCAATACGCTACACTTTATACTAGGGCATGGGCCATGCAATTGACTGTACAAATTAATGCGTAGAACGGCTAGCGGTCTGCCAAACCTAGAACAATACATTCACCAATTGACCAATGCAATACTACTGTGACTTTGACCAATGTAATCGATAACTTTGCAACGATCTAAGGCCCTACCAACAATTATCGTAAATGATAAAACGTAACCAAGTCAGACGAAAACTGTTTAAATATCACTCCCCAATATAAAAAGCTAATAAAACCCCATATAATAAAAGATTATAAAACCATGCGGATCACGATACGTTTTAACCCTTTAATGTAAACCGGTATTAATACGATAAGCCTTTACGGCTATAAGTTAAAAAGGTTGCGGTCTTTAAGTTTTAGTATTATAAATATCTTTAATTACTACTATCCCTGTAGAAAAAAATTTATCCGTACGTACTTATTTTAAAAGGTATGTAAGAGTTTAGCTTTTATATCCTAACACGTTTTGAAAAAATGAATCATAATATCGTCTGGCTTTATAAATGTGTTAGGTTCATTTAAAGTATTACGGAGGACATCTTTTTCTAAAACGTCAAACACCTAAAAAACAAAGTATTCGTCCCCAAACCATATATTCAAAGAATGGTCATGAATACCGTTATCGAGAAAAAAACTTTTCAAAACATGCTTTCGTAATTTTTAAGCTTACTAATAGGTATCGAAAATCAAACGGCCTTCGAATTTAAATAAAAAGGCTCGAAATAACGAAAAGAACTTACACCAGTTTTTAATACCGTAAACCTCTGTTAAATTGGCGGTGTTATCAAATTTTATTCTTAAAAGCCCGGTTTTAACCCGTTACACCTTAGCGAGGAAGTTGTGACACTCGATAAACCTCGTGTCGCCCAGCCGTGACTATCTGCTCGCATTATATAAAGACATTGCTAGTAGGCTTTAGACATTGCAAAGTTGTCGATTCGATTGGTCTTCGAAGTAACAGTAGTATTGCATGGTCGGATGGTAGATGTATTGTTCTAGCTTTGGCAGACCGCTAGCAGGTCTGCACTGTAAATTGTATGTTAAATTGCTTGGTCCATGCCCTAGAGTGAAGTGCATCGTACTGCACTCGACTTACACTCAATGCGGCAAGTCCGTATAAAACAATAAACTCAACTTGCAGTACAGTCAACTTTACTGTAAGTAAAGTTTACCTACTGCAATGCATATAATATTATTCCAACAGACGTAGCCTATTCAGCTTAAAATTCTACCACTTTATAAGCTTAATGTATATCGTAACGGGTTTACCGACCGCTTATAAGGCGTCTTTAAGTAACCTGGAAAAAGCCTTCGTCTATAGGTATAGAAACTCGACGTTCTTAATATTTTCGGCGGGTGGTAAGGATGTGAATCCAATTTTAAATAAGTCCCCGAACTTAAAAAAGCTCGTTTTCAGAGCTCCAATACATAAAACAACGGGAAAATATTATCCTCGTATTGGGAAATACTTAAAAAAACCTTGTAATCCTATTCGCTTTCTACGCTAAGTTGTACTACCGTTAAAACCCTAGTGATATTATTAAAGGCAAAATTAAACACGTGGCTAAGTGGGTATATAAAAACTTTTACCTCACTATTATAATATATACCCATCATAAGGGCCTAAACATCTAAGGCGCGCCCTTTACGAGCTTTTTTAAGGTAGGCTCTCCCCGATTATGCACGAGGTTAAAATCCCCTTCGGCGATGTTTTAAGTTCCGAGTAACTAAACGTATTCTTTTTCTAATATTTTATCCGAAAACTGGTCCCTTTATATGTCAATTATATTGTATCCGTTTACTCATAGCTGTAAGGAATTTCGCCCTAGGCTTAGAAGCTTCTCAATAGTAATACGGACCGTTTTCTGCCTAATATATGAAAGGAAAAAAGGTTAAGTTATGAAAAAACAACGAGTGCCGACTTTCCGATGTAAAAGCGGTCCCACCACAATTACGAACCAGGGGGAAAAAATCGAACGTCGAATAAAGTTATATAAACATTTACTCTTTATTCGTTTTACTGTATTAAAGTTTTTATACGTTAATAATATCTACACCCCTATTCGCTTAAACTACGCAAAAAGAATAATATACGGCTATTAATTTACATATGTTGACCTATATAATCTTAAAACCTTTATTTAGTTTCTATGTTTAATAATACCTAATAACTTTGTATATAATTGCCGAAGGCGTACTTTGAATCTTATAATATTGGTGTCAGTTAAATCAAAATGGGTAATAAAGTCTTGATTTCTGAATTTTATTAATTGGAGATAACGTTAGGGAGGGGGGGGTGGATCAGACTTTACCATAAAGGTAACCGAATACAATATCGGAGGGCCACCTTTATATACAGTTTCATCCCCTTTAGTCGGTCCTATATAGGTATTTATTATTAAAATCTTCGAAGATCTAGCGTTATTTTTCATAACCCTGAGGGTTTTAAGGCGGAAAGAACAGGAAGTCACTCTGATTATTAATTTATCAGCCCGCCGAGGACTGGATTTCCTAGGTATAACGACGGCGGGGTAGTTTCAGAGGTAATAGCTAACGTATTACCTGGCGAAGGGATTTTACGTAATATGGCCTCGTTAACTAACACGTCCATATAATAGTTAGGGGCTGTACTACGTATAGGTATTATAGGGCGGACAGAGTTTTTCTTCACGAAGTACTATTTTATACTAATATAAAACGATTTTTATTTTCGGCCCTTTATAACCGATTGTAGGTTCGTTTTGTTAGACCTAATAATGGCAACTTTTCTACCTAATACTTCAATAACTACCTTCTTATTATACCGAATCCGGTTAAAGAGTTTAATCGTGTTAACCGGTACCTTAAAACGCGGATATACCTTTCTCTTTTCCGACTAAATATCGTCGGGTAACCTTTGTAAGTAAATGAATATAGGTTATAATAGTTTTAATATTAAGTTAAAATTACATAAAGCTTGTATACATAGTTCTTAACCGATATCGTATATCTAGAATAAAGTATAAAGCGAACGTAAATTAAATTGATATACTATTAGAAGTACCTTCTTTCGTAAAATTGTAATTAATAACGCTTAAAAATCCCTCTCGATCTTTCGATAATACCGAAAAGGCGGAGACCTAGGACGATATATAAAAAAGATATAACACATGTTATCAAGCCTAGATTAATATGCTATTCGTTAACTAATAAATACACGTTAACCGGTGTAATCCTAATTTAAAGCTGGATTTCGTCTTTTATCATTTTCGGAAAATTAATCAGAGACTTTGTAAATGGGAATTAATTAACGCGAGGGACGCCTTTTACAGAGTACGTATATTATAACTCGTCAAGCTTAAGGAAGATCCCTTAAAATACATATAATAAGTCTGATTAAATATTTTTCAAATGGAGTTTTCCTTTAATACCTATCATATAGTACTGAATTATATACCCCGTAAAGGTTTCATTCACTAATTTTATAAAAGTCACATCTAATTAGGATTTTTTTAACAAATGCGTACTTGAAGGATACCCTTTTTATGTCTAGTGTTAGGCCTTCGGAAACTTTAGGAAGAACCCATAAACACTCCTTCTTTACCGTTATTTATAAGGTGCAGCATTATACTTAGTGGTATTTCGGAAGGTCACACGTAAAAACTTACTAGTCCTAATTATATATCGAGGTTCTTTTAGGCGCAAGGAGGACTTACTTCCTGTGACGTTTTATTACCGAGGCTCATGTTAACGGCATTAAAGGCTTCGTACCCTTAATTTACTGAGATTATCGGTAACATCGAGGCAATCGTATACGAGTTGAAGGAGGGCGAAGGCGAGGGTAAACGGGAAACCCTTAAAAGGGATATCCGTTCTTATTCTTCTCGGGTTGTATAAGATAAGGGTTTGGATTCCGTTTCTTGTTCGCCCGTTCATATAGTTCAATATTTATCTATAAGAGGATAGGTAACGTCCGTTATAATATGTAATACCAAGGTGGGGTACTCCGTAAAACCGAGCCTGTTGAAACGGTTAATAAAAGCGTTAATAGATTATTCGTAAGCCTTATATACGAATTCTAGAACCTTGAAGTCACGCTTTTATACGTCGATGGCCTTATATAAGAACTCGGCATTAAAGTTGTAAATACGATACGCAGTTACATCTTTTTCCGCCGGAGCCGGGTCAATTGTCTAGCGCTTTTACGTAAGCCTTTAAGTACTTTACAAAGGTCGAGCAACCTTTACAGGCGCGTTAATGGCGCGGGTAGTCGGTCGTGCCCCTTTAACGTTAGCTATTGGGGAGCCAATTGTATGAGTTTTTGGTGAAATATTAACGAATCTTGTGTATGCCTGGTAGTAGCACTAACAATTGTGGGCTGCCCATGAATGAATCGGGAAGGATGTTTTCATAATTACTATCAGGATTGAAATCCTATGACGTTTATAATTTCTTTAATATACTGGTTTCAAAGGTAATCTTGTATTTTATTTCTTTAAAGTCATTTTTGGAAGTGTATTCGACAACTTACTCAAAAGAATTCTCACAAAATTACTTAAAAGATTATTTGAGGGCCTACTCGGAAAGTTATTTGCAACCGTATTTAAAGGCGTAGGAAGTCTTTTTACCATCTAAAAAATATTGGTACGGGTAAATGAAAACTTGCGTTCTCATAATATAGTTGAGCTGATAGATTTAGTGAATATCATATTTAGGGAGGATCTTACTTGCTTTTATATGATTAGTAATTCCTTTGTATATGGGTAATAATATGTTGACATTTTACAAAACAATGATAATTTTCGTTCGTATTATCATTGTTAGGTTTTTTTTTCATCCTCTTTTTTGATATCACCGGAAAGTACCAACTATATAGCCAATATATTGTGACCCTCGCTAATTTCATGTAACGTATGCTAGTGGGTAGGCTCGTAACCTGTGTGTTCTTACCTTGAAATAATCAACACTCTATGCAACTCTAAGATTAGGAAATACCGTTCAACCTATTGAACAAACCGCTTGATTCCATCCTACACAAATATATTATACTGAAAGCGTATTCTCCACACCTGTGGATAATTTCTAAACGATATGCTCTATAGAATTTTTAAATGCCGATGGAGCTAGACATCAATCGTATAAGTCCTTATATCTGATATATTCACCAGTATTACGAATGTGGATCGCATTCGTTGAAGTTTATTAATATTGTAATATAAACATTAACGAACCACCACTAGATGTATTGAATAGGTTTCCAATCTATTATAACTATTATGAAATATAGTCTTTGCCTATAAATTAAATTATTAGGTAAACACTTTTAGTAAAAAACCGGACTATGAATCATCTTTTTAAATATGGCCTCAAGATACACTTTAGTCTAGAGACTCGTATAATGGGCATAACAATTGTTGATTTGACCGGGATATACTGTGCGGCCGTCTAACTCCCCATTCGATGCCTACTCGTATCGAAAATTTGACAACAGTTTTGAAGTAGTAAAGAGCCTATAAAACTCATATACCTTGTTTGAAATCACATAGCGATAAAAAAGATATACTTTACAACTCTTTTGGAGAGTCAATGTTTTTCTATAGGTCGTAAACCTCAGGAGTGAAAAAGGTTGTAAAAAGTGTACAAAACTAATCGGATAGTGTAACAGAAGACGTTCTCCATGGACAGCTTGAGGTATTCAAAGTAAAGTTGATGATAAAAGTTTCGCAGAACGAGAGAGGCGCCGATATTAATGGTAACGACTTAAAAGCGAGTAAATAAACAAGGTTGTAATATACGAGCGTTTAACATAAAAGCCTTTAAGGTTTTTAAACGAAAAATAAGACTGTGTTTGTATGGTAATATAAGTTTTGGAAATCATGTTGATACAAGTAACCAGGGGCGGAATCGTGAGTTGTTAGGGCTGTTCTACGAATGCACCGCTGCGCGAATAGTGCCCTGGACTGAAGACGATCTTAATGGCTCAAAAGGGGTCGCCGGGAAAGATTCAATTGGTAGTAAAGCTAATTAGTGATATTTTCATGTAATGTGTTGCATGTGAAATAATGATGTTGAAAGCGACTACACTTGACTTTTTCTCTCCAAAATGGGTAATATTAGGGTTTATGGTGTAAACCCATCCTCTTTCTTTACAAGTTGGTCCTAGAACCCATACTAAGGAAGTTGATATGAGGTTGAAGATAGATCGCGAGGATTTATGCCAGCCAATACTATCTCCGTCTTATGATATTCATGAATGAGGGTTTTGAAAGCCCGTCCAATTACGCGGCATAAAAGTTTGTTTAAACCAATTTGCAACATAAAATATGGTAAAATTATGAATTTTTGTCGCCTTACCATAGTACCTAAGTTTTTAAAGCGTTTCAATATCAATAAAGACATATTTGTTTAAGTAAAAAGGTTACAAAATTCAACTCAAATAGGTTTTAACTTTTTGTTACCAGACTTCATTGCAAAAAGTTGTTTGTGTGTCTCATGAATCATTTTCAAAAATATTGATACGGTCCGTTGAACTAACAATAATACCATCCTCATCAATATGTTCAAAAATATTAACCATGGTCAAAATTAATAACAACTTAAACTAAAAGAAAACCCAAGTTTTTCCAGATTTAATAATATCACTTTAATTGTAAAATTCGATCCTAATACCATTCTAAACGTGACTAAAATAACTTCTAATAATTTTCATTATATATATATCACATTCTTAAATTAACTATTCCGTATATAATCGATATTTTAAATGATTTTAATATGCATACTTAACGTTGTATACTCTAGAATATTAATATATCTTTAGTTATGTTACATTAGTATCTTAATATTTGCAGCCGCCTAATCTGTAGAGACGAAGTACTTGAAACTGGAAAGATTCGACCTGTTATAAATTTTTTCTAAGGGGAAAAATAATAAAGAAGAAATTTCACTCCCACGGTTATTTGAAATTTTTAGTAGAGTGGATTAAAAACAATGGGCTTAATCATTCGTGGTATTTGTTTTCACTCGCTTATTTAGGGACATGATTTATTTTAACTCACTTTGAAGAAGATAGATGCGTTGTTTTCTGCAGGAAAAATTGAGAAAACGGAAATCTCACGTGTTAGATTAATCAAAATACAACACCAAGTACCTGAAATGAAGTTGAGGGACTAATTAATTAAGTATTTTAGTCCTATCCCTATTTTTTACGGCTGTTACAGTGTTATTACTTACTTTTCGAGCGATGGCCGTGTGTTCTCCCGTTGAAAAATATGAAGAACAATGCGCTAAATGTTTGATAGTATAAGACTTCACGCTTATATCGGTACATTACATCATTATTTTGGAATATTGAGTCGTTTCCAGCGATTCGACATGTGCAGAAATTGACATAATATAAAACATTATCAATCCATTCAATGTCTAATTAAAAGGTTCTATTTCATTTCCTGACCCTTTAGTATAATCCAATATACAAAAGCATTCAATGATATTACAATGAATATAGTATTAAGCGAAATTAATATTGAATTTATAATAACCTTTGAAATTATATTAAAGTTTTCGAAACGATGAACAATTCGTAAACTATCTGAGGTTATAATCCTTGGCTCAGTTGGTGAACATATTGGAAAATAACAAGTGAAAACTTTGAAATTTAATCCCTATGTGGTGGCAAATATTACAAAACACACGTCATTTACCGTCAACACAGATAAACGACTTTCCGTTATACTGATTTCATTGAAAAATATATTAGCGAAAATAATGATTACTACATAATAGATATTTACTACAGGGAGATTTCGAGGGAGAAAGGTAATATATTAGTTTAAACAGCCCTTTGGACTGTTTAAAAGATGACAAAAAAAGGTATTAGTATTAGTAAGTATGATAATTACCTTGTGTAGCAATTTGGAAAAGGTCTATATTTATGTTTCTAATAAATTTATGTTTGAACCCAGATTTGAATTGTTTTTTGAAAATCAGTCATGTTAAGGGGCTTAAATCCAAATAATTGAAGATATTCCAGATGACATTCGGTTATAATATCTATAGTAGTGAAAATCCAGCCAATGTTTTTACCGAATGAATTATAAAATTTAAAGGATTTTTTTACGCGAATTCATAGAATTTTCACTACTAACGTAAGTAATTTATGAGGGGTTGTAGGAAACTAGATTTTAGATTTTACCTGAATTTAAATATGGTTTCCCGAACGTGGGTGAAAGCGTTAAAATGAGACTGTCACTAACGATATCTTTTCTTTTTCTTTCTTGTTCAAAAATCTATTCAAGGTTTTTATTAATGACGTATTCATAAAGTACGGTTATGGATCATTTCGCCCCCTTTATTCGTAAGAAGTTCAACGCCTTAAGGAAAAGGTTTTTTTTTAACTGAATTATAACTTGATTAGTCTTCGGTTTCGAAATATTCAAAATATGATCATTAAAACATATTGGAAAATCGTATAATTTTCTTGAACTTAAATTAAATTTGTCAAATTTCGCATCGAGAATACTGAAGTAGATTACGTTGATAAGGTATTTAATTCAAAAATTGCTGTCGACATCCGTAAACTAGAGGTTTTTACTATAGTGTTTTTGTGGATATTATTATATATCACTAGGGTTAGTATATTTAAGTTGCAGGGCATTACGCTGCACAGCGCACTCCTGCAGCGTGCACAATAACGTAGCACGCTGCAGGCTGTACTTTTGCAGAGTGCATCATCATGTGACACGCTGCAGATTTCACTTTCAGAGTGTATCATGCGTGGCGCGGTCTAAAAGGAACGTTCGCACAGTGGCACGCTCTGGGTAAGAGCTTATAAACTCTCACCTGTAGCATTCACTTTCCGAATGTCTCTTCTGGACTTGCCTATCTATCTTCACTGCTTCAATATCAATCTTGACAATTGTTTTTTTATATTTTTACGTTTACGTCAATAACCAGATCTTGGAGATACTAATAAGTAGCCTATTAGGTCGACTATAGGTATCTAATGAAAGAAGGGATGTCCTAAAATTAAATTTATATAGAGAGATATTATAGTAGTTCTGATTAATTGTGTTTGATTACATTATTTTACATAAACTATACGAAAGGGTGAAATTACGTATAAACCCCTTTGAAACCCGAAACATAATAAGATTATAAAATCCAGAGTAATTTTAAAATGAACCACTTTAATACGATTCTATTAACCAGTTGGTTCTTCATTTATTGAAAGCCTTTTTTCGATATCCGTTAACTTGTTTTAGCGTTTTAAACGTACTAGTAACTATTGAAAAATCTTTTTATGATATATTAGGATACGTAAACTAAAACCATTAAGTTTCGGAACCCTTTATTAAATCCTATACGATTTCAAGATAGTATTTCACTTTTTACGAAACCTTAAAGCGATCACAAACGTAATATTTCAACCGTTTGTATACTTCAGGAGCGGTATACACCTCCGGAGTATCCAGAACTTAACATTTAAACCGTTTATACACCTAGAAAGCGGTTAGGATATAGCTTTTAAAACGCTCTGATAACCAGTTACGCTCCGAATTCAATAACTGGACCGTTAGCAAATAACGAAAGCGCTTACGGCGAGGTAATCAAAACAATTACGAACTTTAGAATTATTTAAAATATAATTTTCGTACCGAACCTGGTTTTTTATAACAATTTTTTTTCTTTTTTCTTTTACTTCGATACTAGTATTTCATTTAATTTGGGTTCATTCTACGTAAACCTTTTTTCCTTTAGCTATGAACGAAATCGAACTACCTATCATTAACGAGTATGATAACTGTTTTTTAAGTCAAATATATTTTAAGAATAAGTTCTAAATATACTAATTTTTATCTTATATAACGAGTATATATGAGCGTTGTTCATGAATCTTTAATCTTTACGTACAATGATTCACGTTATTAACGGCATTCATTCATATAATAATATCCGTATTTAAATTATGGCTTTTTCAATTTTAATTCAATAAAAAAATTTCTATGTAAATTTGAAAGTTAAATGTTAGTAATATAGAAATAGGCGAGTGCTTTTATTTTAATAGTATTTCGTAAAAGGTTACGTGAAGGATGCCTTAATGTACTTGATAGTGTATTTCAAACAGCGGAAACGTTAATAGTTATAGGTAAACTTTAAAAGCTACCTTTTTTCAAAAGGATACAAAAGACGGGTATTCCGACTTTTAAAAACAAGTAGAATGAAGGAATTCTTTTACACTCATTTAAGGGTGTTAAAAGGTTTAATCGGTATTTGGATCCCAAAAGATTGAAATTGATAATCCTCAACGTAACTTAAAAAAAACAGGTTTTGATATACAATTTAAGTCGCACCTTCGAAAAAAAAAGGGTAAAATATATAACCAAAGACGTGAGCTTTTGAAGAGACAGGACGAAGAAAAAAGAGAAATCCGGGTACTAAATCTGGGCAGTACCCTTAAAATAGGAAGGGTCGAACACGTAGTTCGATTCGCGCTTTTAAAAGTATAAACAACTAAAAGAATTATTAAAAACACGGAATGAGGAAAATAAAAACCTAAATATATAGCTTGGGCAGTATCATTAAAAGAGGAAAAGTATAAATATAGGGTCTATGTTATATTATTAAAAGAAAAACGGGTGAGATACGTATTTTATTGCGCGTTTTTCAAAAAAAGGAAAGAACCAAAGTTTTAGTAAACTTAGACATATAATTTAAGCTGTATATTTTAAATAATAGATGTTTATACGCGTATTTCGATTCGCGCGTTTAAAAGGAAGAAAAATTAGTAATATTGTTAAAAGTGTACCTTTAGGAAGAGAACAGGACAAATACGTTTTTAGGCCTCTTTTTTAAGGAAGAGGAAAGATAAACGTGCATTTCAAAACTCGTTTTTAACATAAGGAAAGGTTAAACGCGTTTTCTTATACGCGTTTTTTTTTAAAAAAAAAATTGGCTGAGCGCTTATTTCAATACGTATCTATAAAAGGGAGACGAGCTAGGAATATTATTGAAAACGCGTTTTTAGGAAAGAGAATAGCTATTTATACGATCCACGCCATACTTTGTTTTAAAAAAGAAAGGCCTAATTACAAAATTGAGCTAAACGTAAAAACATAAAATGAGCCGGAAACGTTATTTTAAGTGTGAGTATAAGAAGAAGAAAGTTTAATATAATATTTCGAAACGCGCCCTTTTAAAAATATAAGGACGGGCACAGGATTGAAGTTACAGTATTAAATGGCAAAATGTCTAAATATAATATACGTGAATAGACCTTATGAAAGGGATGGGACATAATAACATTTAGAAATACGCTTTGGAAATTAAAACGGTTCATAATAACACTTTAGGCTCTTGTTCTTAAAAAAAAAACAAGCACTTTAAATATCGCGTCAAAAACGCCCCTTACGATTATAATAAACAACTTCGGAATACTCCCCTTAATATAAAACATTCCACAAGTCGTATTAAAAACGTTTTTATTAAAACAAAACGCCTAAAAATACGTATTAACACCACTCTTACCTATATTAAACGCTTCAAATTACGTATTCAAAACCTAGGCGATATTTTTAACGACTATTACGATTAATGATTTTAGGGACATATTACGTAATCTAATATACGGTACGCCTATTCATTAAGGAAAAGAAGGATTTTCCTAAAACGATAGTAAATATTATTATCATTACTAATTGAAAACGAACCTATACCATTATCATTATTACACGACTAATACGAACCGTACTACAATTATATAATTTTTACTAGATTACGAATACGAACCGTATTACGTCTATACTATGACTACTAGATTATGGATACAAAAAGTAAAAAAAGAGGAGTAGATTACCTATATAAATATTATTATATATTACTATGGTCAATATATTTAGGTGGTGATTTATTACGTTACAAGGTATACTCTCATATCATGTACGATAACATAGCACGTCATAGACTATACTTTAGTCATGTGTATGATAACGTGACCCGCTGCAGATTGAACTTTTAAGGTGCATTACACGTGACGCAGTTTAGAAGGAATGTTCGCAGAATGGCATACTATGGGTAAGAGCTTATAAGCTCTTATCTGTATCGTACACTTTCCGAATATCTTTTCTGGACTTTCCTATTTCTCTCCATTACTATAATACCAATATTTTCGATTATTCTTTTACTTTTTTAGGTTAAATAAAATGAGTAGACCTTACCAACACGAATGAGAAATTGATTAAGTCGATTACAGATAGCCAAGAAAAGAAAACATAAACCTAAATTCAAAATATATAACGGGATATTATAGCGGTTATCTTCATTTATATTTCACCAATCTATTACACAAAAATTATACCAAAGTGTGAAATTAAGCAGGAGCACCTTTGAAACCCTAAATGTAACTCAATTATAAAACCAGGAGTAACTTTAAAAAGAACTACTTTAATACTATATTATAAATGGATTGGTACCCTGAATAATAAAAGCTACTTCTCGTTATCCGCTAACTTAGCGTTTCAAAAGTACCGGGTACATTGTAAAAACAACGTTTCATTACGTTTGAGATTACGAAAGCTTGAACTATTAAGTTTTGAAACATTTTATTAATATTCATCCAATTGGAATATAATATTAAAACCTTGTACGAAACCTAAAAACGATTATAAACGTAATATTCAAACCCTTCATATACTGTAACAGTAGTTAAAAAGAAAAATAACCGTTTTCAAATTTCGGAAACAGTTAAAACTTAACGAATAAACCGCTTCCAAACCTCGAAAACGGCTAGGATACAGCTTTTAAAATGCTGTTATGATTACCCACGCCACGAATTTAATATCCAAACCGTTCACGAATGACAAAAACAATTACAAAGAGATAACCTAAACCATGAGGAACTTTGGTACTAATTGAAATATACTTTTTGTACTGAACCAGGTATTTTATAATAATTTCCTTTTTCTTTTCCTTTTGATATCGATCCTGGTATTTTATTCAGTGAAAATTTATCTTTTATACAATTTACCTCTCATAGTTTTATGATAAATCGACCAAATTGACCTTATCGAGTGTATAAACTCTCTTTTTAGGTAAAATATATTATAAAAATACGTTTTAAAATTCACTAATTTATATCCGAAGGAGGAGATGAAATAAGAGTTCGTAGTAAACCTTAAAGTCTTATATATAAATCGTAACATTATTAAGGTTATTTATCAATATTATTATATGCGTATTCGAGTTCACTCCTTATTTGATTTTGATTCATTTAATGAGTTTCTATATTATATTTAATGTTAGACGTTAGTAATGTGGAAATCGGTAGATACTTTAATTCTAAGCGAATTATGTAAATATGTAGATGACGGAGGCCTTAACATACCTCATGGTTTATTTAAAGTTTCGGAAACGTTATTTACTACAAGTAAAATTCATGAGGTACGTTTTTTAATTAGTGAAAAGAACCGAGTGTCCCGTTATTTAAAATAAGTTGGTTAAGGGAAATTTTATATACTTATTAAATGGTATTATAAGGCTTAACCAGCACTAGGATCCTAAAAAATAAGAACTAATAATCCGAATCGTACATTAAAGAAAAGGAAGGTTAAGATATAAAATCTTAGCCATACCCTCGAAAGAAGAGAGGCTAAGATACTTAGACCGAGCCGACATTTTACCAAGAATAAGGCTTGCGAGAAAAAGAAAGGCTGAGTACGAAATCCGGAACGTACCCTGAAGAAAAGCAAGGGTGAAGGTGTGTTTCAATACGTGTTTTGAAAAGGGGAAAAAACCAGGAACATTATTAAAAATACGGAATTAGGAAAAATAAGGCCTAAATACATAATTTGTACCATAACCTTATAGGAGTGAGGTTTCAATATTCGGTCTAATATACAGTATTAACAAAATGGTAAGATATGTATTTTATTACGCGCTTTCAAAAAAAAGGAAACCGATACTCGCGTTTTAGTTAACCTGGATATATTATCTAGGCCGTACCCTTAAAATAAGGGAGCCCCGTACGCCTTTTTCGATATTAGCCTTTAATAGAAAGAACTACTAGTTATATTATTCAAAGCGTATCTTTAGGAAAAGAATAGACCAAGTTCGTTATGTGGGCTGCGTCCTAAAAGAAAAAGAAAGATAGAAGTATATTTCAAAATGCGCTTTTAGAAGACGGAAAGGCCAAACGCGTGTTTTTACACGCGTTTTAAAAGAAATAAAGGGCCAATCGCTTATTTCAATACGCACTTGTAAAAGTAAAAGAGGCTAGGAATATTATTAAAAACGTGTTTTTAGGCAATAGAGGGCTTGGTTATACGATCTGGGCCATGACTTTAAAAACAGAAAGGCCTTGGTACACAATTCGAACTAAAAGTAAAAGAGGTAAAAGGGCCGGAAATTTTATTTAAAGTTTAGGTATAAAAAAAGGAAAGTTTAAGAAAATATTCCGGAACACGTCTCTTAAAGGACGTAGGGTTGGGTACGAGATGAACGCTATAATATTAAAAGGAGGAATAGCGAAAAATATTATACGTAAAAACCCCTATTAAAAGGACAGAATATAATAATACTCTGAAACACGCCTTGGAAAACAAAACGAGCCATAATAATATCTTAGGCTTTAGCCCCTAAAAAACAACGAACACTGTGTTTATTACGTTGAAAACACCCTTTACAACTATAATGAACGACTTCGCAACGCTCCTACGAAAGCAAAACGCCCAACAATATGTATTAATACCTCTCCTAACTTCGTTGAACGTTTTAAATTGCGTATTCAGAACGTAAGAGATATTTTTCATAACGATTACGATTATTGATGGTGCGATAAAAGTTATGTAATCTAATCCGCGATATCTATATTTATATAAAAATATCCTAAAAGGATGGAAAATATTATTATTATTACTAATTAAAAACGAACCTATACTATTATCATTACTAAACGACTGATACAGCCCTTAGCATAACTATACTATCACTATTAAATTACGAATACGAACCGTACCACGGTTATATTATGACTACTAGATTATAGATAAGAAACGTACAAAAATATAAGAAATTATTATCTGTGTAAATATCATTATATATTACTAGAGTTAGTATATTAAGGTGGCAGTATATGACGTTATAAGGTACACTCCTGTAGTATTTATGATTACATAACAAGCTATAGGCTATACTTTTGCAAAGTGAATAATAACGCTATACACTGCAGATTGCACTTTTATAGAGCATCAAACGTGGCGCTGTATAAAAGGGACGTTCGCAGAGTAGCATGCTCTGGGAGAGAGCTTATAAGCTCTCACTTGTGGCGTGCACTTTCCGAATGTCTCTTATAGACTTACTTATTCTTTTTCACTACCACAATACCAATCTTCACTATTACTCTTTTACTCTTTTAAGTTCACGTGAATAAGCAGACCTTACCGAAAGTTTTACAAAGATAAGGTTCAAGTGTTCAATTACTTTTTTTTCTTCCGAAATATGTAAGTATGTCAATTCCAAAATATTTTAAATCAATCGTCACAAAGTTTCAAGTGTGTAAAGTGGAAAAGAGGAGCATTTAGGGAAGTGAGGCTGTAATTTAACTATTTGATGGTAGGCCTTAGACGTTGCAACGTTGTCGATTCGATTGGTCGAAGTAACAGTAGTATTGCAGTAGTCAGATGTTGGATGTATTGTTCTAGGTTTTGGTAGACCGCTAGCCGGTCTGCACTGTAATTTGTATGGTCAATTGCTTGGCCCGTGCCCTAGAATGAAGTGCAGCGCACTGCACTCGACTTATACCCAATGTGGTAAGTCTTCACAAAGCAATACACTTGCAGTATAGTCAACTTTACTGTAAGTAAATTTGACCTACTACACTGCATGTAATATTATTCCAATACTATTGAAGTTTTTATTCATTAAAAGATGTGAGATTTAGTTGTTTTTACGATTTGAAGTTTGCAGCAATAGCATCCTTAATAATATTAATTTAGTTGATTACGAATTTCACCATTTTAGAGACTTTTAGGCGGTTCATCTTAACGTTTTTTTTTTAAAAAAAAAAGTTTTAATAAAGGTTTTTTTGTGTTTTTGATAGTATTGGTAATACTATCGCTGCTGATTACCTACAGTGAAAAATGGCATAGTTTATAAGCCTTTTTTACTTGTTGCCGCAAATAATATTATAGTGTATAGGGATTCTTCGTAATAATTTCCCTTTTAATGTCCCCAAACAAAGCGTAATAACCGGAAAGTAGCCCTTTTTTCCCTAGTTTATTTATATCTTACTTAATAAGTACGAATTAATATAGTTCATTCGGTTTATTATAGGCCGTTATTATTGTAAAGTAGTTGATTCGAATCTTTATGGTCAATGTAAGTTGGGTTGCATTGAAAGTGGTGATGTGTTAACTTCCAGTTTAATAGGCCGCTAGCTGGTTCGCGCGCTAATTTGTATGACCAACTGCTTGAAAGCAAACCCTACATTAATTTGAGTGCCAATTGAACTGGACTTGGTATCAATACCCAAATTAAAGATAATTTACTGTTAAGGCAATTAACTAAGCGTAAGTTTCATTGACTTGATTATATTTTCATTAATTTTCATTTTAATACTAGTGGCTTTTTGATTTA
Organism: Anisogramma anomala; assembly: GCA_038502455.1. Lineage (NCBI taxonomy): Eukaryota > Fungi > Ascomycota > Sordariomycetes > Diaporthales > Gnomoniaceae > Anisogramma > Anisogramma anomala. Next base: position 818,856 of record JASMMZ010000010.1, on the reverse strand, counting down.
TACGCGTAAGCTAATGTGAGTAATCACTCATTTGCCGTAATCCTTGAATTTCATTATAAGTTTCTATGTTAAACCTTTGTTAAATTTAATCAATTTGTATTCAACTGATGTTTTTATGTTTTTTTGCCCTTTAGTTCCAAAACCTTTGATTTTTTTATTCTATACATAATATTTCGCCATTAACTTGCGTATATCACATACATCATCAATTTTGTACTTTTTGATATTAATTTTGAACATGTTTCTTACATGTTATTAATGACACTCGTAGTACTGTTATTATGTTAATTTCACCAGTTTACAAAGGTATCCTTTTTTTCTTATGTTACGTTCCTGGCGGTTTACATAACCCTTGATTCGCACAGTTGACGTATTATTAATAATTAACCTTATGAAGGAGTTATTAGATGTAATCTTAAATATAACGTTAACAGGGTTATTTTTACCATCTATTTTTCGAAATTTTATACCTCTCTTAAAATCATCACGTTTATTATTACATATCCTTTATCAATTATATTGAATCTCGAATTATATTTGTTAAGGGTTCGGAAATTCATATATATAAGTATAATTATAAAAAGCAATACTAATTATTTGATTATCATTTTACACGTGTTATTTATTTTTGCCGGAATTAAACATTTCGTTATATGTAATGTTTTCAAATTTGATATATTTCGTATTATACGCTTATAGTTAATGTATATATCATATATAAGATTAAAAGTATTTTAGAATATATATATTTTTTTTTCTCGTTCAAGAATATCATAAGAAACTCCATGTCAGATACGGAGTTCATATTGTTCGAAAAAAAGCGGTTATTGAAAATTATGAATTTCGTGGTTTTGTAATTTACCGCAACTATATTAATTCATGGGTTGAAATTTTCGGTTTATTACAGAATTCTCTTATTTGAACTATTAAAATTATTTTTCATAGATTCAAAGCTTATATTTGAATGGATAGATCGTATATTTTTTCTGATTAATAAAATGTCACTATATACACTGTTTGAGATTTTTGTTTCAAATATATTTTCAATTTAGTTTATATTGAAACAATAATAATTTTAGCGCAGTAGGTCAACTTTACTTGCAGTAAATTTGACTATACTGACTGCAAGTTGAGTGCATTGTTTTATATAGGCCTAGTGAATTGGATGTAGGTCAAATACAGTATGTATCTTCTTTACACTGGGGTACAAGCCAAGCAATTCACCATACAAATTACTGTGCAGACCGGCTAGCGGTTTGTCAAACCGAACACAATATATTTACTAGTTGATTATGTAATATTACTATTACTTCGACCAATCGAATCAACAACGTTGTAACGTATAAAGTCCTACCAAAACTAATTAGTACTTATTAGATTAAGCAAAAATAAGCTAAGTAAAAGGAAAGACCACTTTCCGGTTACGATTTACTTCAACAACGACGGCTAGGATAGAGGAAAAATTCTTATAAAAGGCCTCCAATAGTCCTGCGCCAGTCCACAACGGCAAGAAAAAGAAGAGAACTTTTAGGCAACGTCAGTCCACATCGGCAATCTGGAAGTTGGCGACGGTATTTCTACTTGAGAAATACTAATTGATATTTACGAATCTTTTTTAAAAAGCGATGAAATGAACCTCTAAAATTCTTTAACTAAAAAATTGGCAAACAACTAAGTTAATATTACTACAGTTATTACTACTATAAAAACGACTAAATCTTACTCTCAATAACAATAACAAACAACCTTCGCCTCTATCCTTCACATTAAACTTTTACCTAAATACCAAGTTTTTCTTATTATTTACTCTTATTTTTTCACCTTCGCTAATGCAATTATCAAGATCATTACACTAAGCAAAAGCTTCAAAAAATTCACGTCGTGCAACTTTACGCCAAATTCTTCAGTTTACACGCGACTTTAGGTTAAGTCGCCAAATCTTCACGCCATCAAGCAAAGTTTGCTCAACATCAAATCATCGAGTCTAGTAGCATGGAGGATTGATTTGCATGCCAAGCATGACTTATACTGTAGAAAGGGCTATCCTCTGTAATGGGAGGGATGTCTAGAGGACAGAGGGGTATCCGTGACGCTAGTCATATTAAAAACAACAATACAAATATACCTCTCAACCCCTCATAATACCCCCCCTTTCGAGACCTCACTTCTACTATAATCATCTGGTGACCTGGTGCAGAAGTTATTTACTTTATAAAAATCCTGATCCGCAGTCAGACACAAAACTACGAAAAATAGAAACTACACAACAAGAACGAGAAAGTGACGAACGAGTACGAGAAAGTGACGAATGAGTACAAAAAAGTGATGAACGAGTACGATAAAGTGAGGAACGAGTAAGAGAGAGTAACGAACGAGAACGAGAGATCAATACGAAAACCCTACAAACCCTACAAATCTCACAGTAAACTCGGACTGACTACATAAAACTGGGGTAGTTGGAAAAACAAGTTAAGGACAGATTGTCCAAATACGTAAACCATATCCGATACTCGACGATAGAATACCCAAATTATATTGAAAGATTTTATTATTTTAGAAATAAAATAATACCAACAGGATATAATAACTACCACCAAATAATTAGTTACTATTACGTATATTACACCTTTTAAGATACGTTTTACACGAATACTAACTGGACAACCCGGCGAAAACGTAAACGACTACATCGAAAGTATGGAGATTGTAATAAAACTACAATCGTACAACGAAGACCTTATTATAACGATTTGCAAGAGTTATTGAAAAATGGGATCAAGAGGAGAGGTAGCTAAATGATATCGTAATAAATACGAGGAAAAGAGATAACAGTGGGATAATCTTAGCGCATTCTATAAAACCAGTTTTAAATCTCGCCAGATAATCACTAGTAATAGAATAACAGCTAGGATAAACTAGTTTAAAATACGTGTCAACGAGATATTGGTAGAATATGTAAAAAAGGAACATAAACTCGCCGTATAATGTTCTTATACGTTATAAGAGGAATCAAGAAACATATTTTTAGCCTACTTAATGGATAACTGTTAAAATACAAATATAATGTTATAATCGAGAGCTTCCAACCGCTTGGTTTTTAAAACCCTTATAAACTGAAATTGGATATATAAAGATGAAATAACGTACGATATAGTACGAGAAACGCTAATCGCGGTAACCGTAGTTCCTAGTCGCGATGACAACCCTTTCTTTTTATAATACGAGAAATGAAAAGATACCAAAAATTTCCCAACGGAAGAAGTACACACCGAAATATTATAAGGTTAATAAAGAAATAAATGGGTAGGAGAACGCCTTAGGAAAACGGGGGAAACACTTCTTATAACTTGAAAAATACTCGCGGGTGTCATAATTTTTATTAAACTCACTTTTAGCTAATTCTTTAAGCGATAATAGCGGATTCGCGAAACTTATACTCATTGAGAAATCGAATAGGTGACGTTTATTAATAATAACAACAATAACAACAATAACAACAACAGTAATAACAGCGAACGCAAAATAACGTACAAATACACTTTAACTGAAGAAACGTACCTAAACCATACCTCGGATTTTACGAATATCCTTACCCCCTACAGCTATAGGAAAAACCATGCCAAATACGAAATTACTCACTAACAGGGTAAACAATTCCCGAGGAGTAAAAGATAGGTAGTAAAACAAATACGACAATATACGAGCTATTATTTATGATATTAATAAATTAAGCCGAATACGAGGATTATTACCCTACCTTTCATACTAACCTTTTGTATCTGCCGAGTTTAAACGTAGAGGGAGGTAACGTGTGGTACTCTTGAACTAAGATGGAAGAGCGTTAATAAAAACGCGAAAGAAATCGATGTACTTATGAGAATTGCTAATATATTCGCGAGGATGAAGGGAAAAATCAAATGGTCGAGGATATTACGCCTTTAATAGCTGCTAAACGCCTTAATACTCGAATTATAAGGCACGAAAATCCATACGTTCGAATTAAAGATGAGGAAGGAGGTATATCCAATACTCACGCGAAATCGAACTCCTTTTATCCCCGAATATTACAATCTCAAACCCTTCCATAGATACCTTATGCCGATAAAAAACGGTTTAGTGAAAGCTGTTACCAGTTTCGCACTGTTATATAAAAGGAATACGAAACGAATATTACGGGTAAAAATAAAAATACTATGCTTATCCGAGGATTTTCAAGTCATCTTAAAAAAGCGAGTCAACTTAACAAATACTTTACGAAAGGTCAATCACAAAGTTACTTTCGAATAGCTAATAGGCCATAGTACTATCCTACGAAAGTAAGTAGTGAAAATATATAATTTCGATACCGTTTGACGCGCGAAAACAAGGAAATAAATTGCGAGAAAAAAAGCAAAAACGTATATTATGTATGTACTCGGCGGTAATAACAGTTGTGAAAAACCTTATAGAGATACGTATTATAAAACCCCAATTTCAATACATTTAAAGTAACACTTAAAATGTCCACATTAACAGGTGCCTAATAAATAACGGCTTTTTCGTCGAATTCGTTACGCGAAACGTGGTAGCTTGTATGGGAATTACCGTTCAAATAGCTGAACTATTAATAACACTTACGATAATCGACGAAACCCGAACAACACTAAAGACTTATATGTTATTTCTCCACGTCGTTAGTGGTATCATTTCTTTAATTTATGAATTTTTTACGGTTAACTATTTATTATATAACTTGTTGTTAAGCCATAACTGGTTCGTTTTCCATTAAACTGTTAACAATTATTTTGTAAGTATCCTTGAATTTATATACGAAGGTGAACACCTAATCTCTGTACCTATGAAATGACGCGTAAACCGGTTACGCCTCAATATTTAGCTAACTTGTATAAATCCCCCTTAGACCAAAACCAATATTCATCGAATGAATCGAACACAAGAAGCGAGGGATAAGCGTTGAAATCAGACTCAAAAGACGAAAATAGCAACAATGAAAACGAAATGAGAACAAAGCCTTAAATCAGGAGGGTATAATTTTCTTACAAAAATTAAAAGAACTTATCGATTTTGCAAAGTACACACAATAATAAGGGAAACGCCCAAACTAGGGCGGGCCTTACACCTGGAAAAAGGTATTCGGCAACCGAAAGACTGAGGATATACCAATATTTATAATCGAATATGTTTTATAAATGTTTTAATTATACCTGAAACGAATAAAGGTGGAACTCAAACGAACGAAAACGAAATGAAGACGATAATAGTAATTACAAGACGAATTGAATAATGGAAAAGATCGAAAAAAGTTATTGCGTTTGACGAGATAAAGGAGTCACTTACTGGAAAACATCTCAATATCGTCAACTGTTTATTACGTTTGCCTGTCTCGCGTATATTAGTTTAACTTTTGGGTTCAAGAGGAAAAACAGAAATTTTCAATTGTTTCACACTGTTACCATTGCCTATTCAACTATCAATCTTTAATTGTAATGGAAAAACTTATTCGGGGTTAGATGGACAAGATAACGATATTTTGGCGTTACGGGTGATAAGCAGTGAAAAGGGTAGGGAAACATTTTTGAACTTTCTGATAAACGAATATTAACGATGGTAGAGAAGAATAAAGAAACTGAATTAAAGGTAATCGAAAAAAATCTTACCCAACATATGACAAAATGCAACAAATACTAATAACGCAAAATATCAAACATAAAAAAAACATCCAACGCCGTCCTAAATAGAGTGATTTAAAAGACATATCGCAAAATATTTTTAAAAAGGGGTTCGATGTTTCTGGAATCGATATTGGAAACATAGGTAAAACATACGAGGCGGACGAATTCGCTAACTAAAAATACCTACAGCTTTAAGAAAACAAAGAAAAAAGATTAGCATTAGCTCAAATATTGTATTACACCTAAAAAGATATATTCGCCTTTAATTTAAACGATGTACGAGTAACTAATCTCGTTACTCATTTAATCGAATTCGAACCAATTAACAAACCGTTTCGGCTAAAACAACCAAGATAATTATAAAGCAAGGTCTCATTCGAACAAAGGGTTCATTGATCCATGAAGTTAACCGTATTTTCAATACCAGATTAGTCTAAATAGGGTGTATGCTCACAATACCCACCAAAAAAAAAAAAACGATGAACACCAATTCGTTTACAACTTTATTCCAGTTGATAGTTACAAATTTAAATCATAATAACCGATATATTTACGTTAAAAGGTATTCGATACTTTTCTTTCAGTTAATTATAATATCTTTTATAAGGGGACTTGCTAAACAGATATTGGTGAATCCCTATTACCACAAGTTATAAATATAGAACGGCATTCATTATACCTAACATACAATATTTAATACTTTAAACTCCTTAAGGAATAACCGAAATTAAATGAACCGATTACGCGTTCGGCGACGTTAATTTGGGTAAATAGCTGTTACTAAATAACAGGAATAACCTAGAAAACGACAAAAATACTACAGGACAAAACCAAAAAAACGTAAAAATCAGTAAACCAATACTACCGTTATTAATATTATACAACTATATCTGAAAAACGGCTTTCAACTTATATATCAACAAGAATAACGCCATATAATATAGATTTAGTGCAATATTGAATTTTTTTTGTTCCTAATATTTTCCCTTTTTCGAATGCGGAAGGATTGACCTTACCCCTTACAAAACAATTTTATTCGAAAGCCATAGTTATTCGTTAGGATTCGAATTATGACGGGGTCGAGTTCGGCTGGTAAAAAAAATCGAAATAGATTTGAAATATGGGCGAAATTTGAGAATTACCTTACTTTAGCAAAAATATTAAATGAGTTCTTTGTCGTTATACTATACGTCTCGAGGTATATACCTAACAAAGTTCTTTGGACGATAATACTAAAAATATCTTATATAAAAAAAAGTACCGAAAACAATCCCGATAAGAAAATTCTTGAAACAAATATAGTAGGTCCCTAAATTTTCAAATAGAAAAAGGAAAATATTAAGGTATTCGATACCATATATATAGCTATTTAATAGAATATTATAATAGCTCTAAATCGTTTACTTTAATATCACCTTGTAACGAATAAGTTAGATAAGGGGATCGGTGGTATCGCTTTTTAATTAAAGAGATTGCTAACGGATACCAAAGTTATGAACAAGTTAATGTTTCACGTGAAAATTCTGGTCTTTTTTAAAAAAGAAACTAAACGATGACAAAACGAGGTGTATCATGGGCGAAAGAAATACATTAGCCATGTTAAAATGCCTGAAAAAAAGCCAGGCTATAAGTTATTAAGTCGTCTCTTTCTATAATAGTATATACTAAGCACGTAAACCAAATTTTATTATTAACGAGCCTAATAATACCCACAGGGAAAATCAGGTAATGAACAGATATCCTCAGGATATTGGACGTAGAAATTTTGCGTCGCCCTAATTCAAATAAAATCATCAAAATAGTGAATGAAACTTCGAGGCTATCGGGGCTAACTGTAAATTTTTTGAAGTTCAAGACGAAAGGATTACTGTAAGTAATAGGAAAATACTTACTCACGAGACCAACGATGGTAAAGTATATAGGCATGTGAATTCTCTGGCCTATAGGAATATTAAGCCCTAAATGAATATAACGACCGGGAGAAGTGATAGAAACAACCGTATATCGACGAGATTAACTAGTACCGGGACATTATAAGGTACTATATAAGTGGCTAAAGATGATCGAAAACTTACCAACATAGGTAATAAGGAAAGTAAAACTAAACTTATTACAATTATACATTTTAGACAGCGTGTTGTTAAAGCGAAAACTTAGTAAAGGATACGCAGTTTACGTAAAAAAAAAAAAACGAAATACCTCGAGAGTTAAAGTGTGCCTATAATCTTTACGGGAATTTTCCGGTGACTTCTACCCTTTACAAATTAAAGTAAATGTTATAGTAGCCGACTCTTCGTTATACTAATACTGAAAAACACGTAAAAATATATAAATTATATGCTTTATCCAATACCGCTAAATAAATTTACGCAAACCTTTTACCTATCGTGGCTTTAAAGCTTTAAGATATTATGGGTATGGATTTTACGGGTAAAATCAATCTAAAAGAAGTCGACGGCTAAATTTATCTTTACCTTATAATATATTATTTCTAGAAATTCTCATTTCACCTAATAACAGGTAAATCAACAGGCGAAAGGGTACATTAGATATTAAAACTTATTATCGATATTTTTAGTTACCTTAACAAATGTTATTCGGATAAAGTATAATATTTTAAAAGCCCGACAATTATGAAGTTTTTTTCAAAAGACGTGACAAGGATAACGAATAAGCCTGTATACTTAAATATATCAGTGATGTTAATTATTGGATTAGTAAAGTTAGTTAAATATAAGTTAAAAAAAAGGCTTACGAACGTAGATGTAGTTAATGATGAAATCAGTGATATTAATTATTGGATTAGTAAAGTTAGTTAAATATAAGTTAAAAAAAAAGGCTTACGAACGTAGATGTAGGTAATTAAGAAATTGTCCTGAATATTTCTCGAATATTATAAGGGCTATTGACAACAAGCTCGTAGGAAATATGTTATACACACTCCTACAAATTATACTGTATTAGCCGGTAAAGCTCTCAGAAGTTGCCTTTATAGAAGCAGTATAAAATTTGGATTGAAAACAATTGACGGCAATTTTTAATAACTCGAAAGTCGACCGAGGAGGAAATTCATAACGAGCTTTTCAATCAACTTGACAATTCCCATCAATAGGTAGCCGACAGGTGGGTGGATCGAAGAGTTAAATCTAAAACTGAGCTTAGGAACGGAAATAGATTTAAAGTCGATGACTAGGTGTAAAACATAGTGCAAAGACTCGCTATATCAAGTAAAAAAGGTTCCTGGTTAACAAAAACAAAGACCTGAAAAATATCCGGGCGCCTATTTTTAAGCAGGAATGAACGGAGCCGTCGGAGGTTGATGACATCGCATTATCTGTGTTATTGTGGATTGTTGACTCCACTACCAGGTAAAAGAGAAGGAAATTTAACATTAATTCGTTGAAACCGTATATTCTGGGGGGGGAGAATGGAGGGGAAAGTAAATAAGATATCGAAGAAATGAGGGATCCTTACGTTAGTAACTTCGATGGCAACAACGGTGACAATAACTATAACGGCAGCGATACCACCGATTGAGACGTGTTACGATGGAATAATGATGTTAATCTTGATTAAAGGTGAAGTTAAAAGGTAGAAAGGATAAAGATTGAAGTTGAAGTTAAAGTTGGAAGACTGTCGTGAAATATAGTAGAAAGTTTACCTTCGTTTTCTTTGTTTTATTGTTCTATTGTTCCTATTGTTTCATTGCCGCATTTAACTTCACATCATATTTAATATAAACCTTAACTTTTATCCACTATACTTTGGTTTATATAGTTTCGAGGACTTAACTATACATTAATTAGGTGATAAATGATAGTATAGAGGATTGATATGCATGCCAAGCATGACTTATACTGGAGAAATGGCTACCGGCTGTCATGAGAGGGATGTCTGAAGGACAAAGGGGGATGTGTGGTGCTGGCGAAATTGGAAACAACAATACAAATCTACCTCTCTACCCCTCAAAATACCCCCCCCCCCCTTTCAAGACCTCACTTCTACAGTAATCAAGTCCTACAGTAAGCAAAAATTTAAAATGACACCGAATCCGAAGAGAATTAAGGTAATTAAAGCCCACGGACCCTAGTTTTGAAGGCATTACAATGATGAGCTTTAGGGGTTAGACGTCGATAAAGACTTAACAGATAAACACCTGGTCAATCTTTTCGAAAGCTATATTATCGATGAAGACGGCGGTAAAATCCTTAATCATAAAGACCGCGCCTTTCGCAAGTATCGTAACTTCTTTGAATACTAGACTATTAACAAAAATAAGGTACTTTAAAAATGGGTTAAGTTCAGGTTTAAGTTAGAATTTAAGCAACGAGGGGTTTACGTGCTGGTATAGAGCGCCGCAAAGCTGGAACGAACTCTTTTAAACCTATCTTAGTTTAAGGAATGCCCATAAAGCTCACGTATTGATGAAAAAAAATCAATAAACCTTAACTCCCTTAAACGCGTTTTAGGGGACCTCTTCATAATCTCTAATCAATTTAAATCTCTTTACACGTTGACTATAAGAAACCTAATAATTTGCTCGGAAGCTCAACTCTTTTTCGCGACAGCACGAAGTACAATTTTAATGGTTCTAGGGTCTGTAAAGCAATAGCCCTAATACGGTAAAAGGTATCAACGTTAACCCTATCCACTGGTTGATTGAAAAAAAACCGTCAAATCCCTTCAAACCTTTCCTATAGCTAAGTCTCTATTGCTCCTCGACCTTTCAATCAAAATTTCCAGATCATTTAAAAAGCTTCCTATAGCAAGTAACCCTACACGTGCGAGCCTGTCACAGGTTCTATCATAAGACTTTACCCCTTGGGCTACTCCACTGGAAATTACTCTTAACACTATGGTTCGGAAGTTATAAGGCTTAAACTGCCAGGAAACACCAATAAAGACTGTAAAGATTATGGTGACCTCCCCCCAAAATCTGTGAAAAAAATGAGCATAAACTTCAAACTCCTCACGGACATCACCCGAAAATTGAATGATATAGAAAAATACAACAAGAAGAATTACAATATTTTCGATAAGTATACAATTCCCTTCCAAAATATGTGCAAATAAATAGAGGTTCCTACTCCTGATTTTCACTCGCTATTTCCAAAAATCCTTATAAGGCACGCCAAGGACTATTACCTGACCTTTGTAACCCAAGCAACCACTTTCCGCGAGATCTATGATGGAATAAAAAGCCACTTCGAATACGATACCCACTATGCGTAATACTATGCGGATTGGGCTACCACAAGGTAAACCACGATAATAGTAAAGAATAAAAAGGAGGAAACACCAATGGATAGGTTAAATCAAATACTTAATAAACTTATATTATACCAGTAAGTAATATGAAAGGCCTACGCTGGCGAAGCCATACTTCAGTAGGTGGAACGGGAAGCAATAAGGGCGTCATCGCATTTAAATACGCCTTGTAACGCACAGATATCACCTGTGAATACCTCTTTAATCAGTTGCGCTTTTGTTATGACCCAAGCACGTTGGCGTGTCAGGAAACAGGCCAGCATGCAGCTGAGCTACCAAGAGCTTGAAGACCAACACATCAGGCGGAGAACATCTCTTTGTCAACACCAGACTAGGCAACCCTCCAGGGTTAGGGTTATCGAGATCACAAGTGCTTACTAAGCCTCAGTGAGCACTGTTGAGCCTCAGTACTGAAGATGGTATGAAGACCATAGGATATAAGGACACGGTCAGCACCACATAGATAGTATTTCCTTCATAGCTCTTCAGTTGTCAATCTAAGTATTCAGTCTACATATCCGAATAGCCTAACGGCTAATGATCATTCTACAGCACGAACAAACATCTTCTTAATATTGCAATTTTGTTACCTCTGCTACCTTACTGCTAACATAAACCCCCTAACACCTTCAATTTACTCACGGGTATTTAGTGTGATAATTACAGCTTTTCAATTACAAGGGTAATAACAAGTATATCAAACTCGGTTGGTATATACCCCCAAGCTAATAACTTCCGCGATATAAATGAAAAAAACTGTGTGATAATCAATTACTTCGACTATAAGTACGGCTATACACGCTACAAACGTTGAAAATCTAGATGAACTGCTTTAAAATAAAGTCTAAGGCCACGTTGACTCTACTAAAAGAAAGATTTAAATGGACCTGTTAACAGTAAAACCTATCGTCGTAATAGTGGCAAGAAATGTTAAGTCTGTAGCAAGTCCAGATACTAGTTAACTCGCTACTTTTTTATCAAATTCAACTATGAACAAGTAATATACTATATCTAACACTCTATTACTTACGGGAAAGACTATTTGAATCATATAGTAGACTTTGGGGGTAAAAAAATAGTTAAAAGCGATGATACCCTTAAGTAAATTAAGTGGTATGAAGATATTACTTTTAACGGGGCCTGATAACTAGCTGACCACGCATTTTTATACCGTGCAAGTACTTAAGACGCTTAATTTTAACTGAACTACGGTTATGAACATTTATAAACTTTTAACCTTTGCGATCGTTACGCGGACCATATTTTTTAGGGTAATATGCTAGACATAAGTGCAACAAGATATCTAACAATAGGATATTCGCAGTAGATAATATTACGAAAAGAAAACACCACTATTATTCAAATTAATCGTTAAAAGAATGAAAAAGCCAAAGTAAGCTTCAATCTAGACAAATAACTATCGTTATTAAAGATACCAATAGTTTATACTATTTTTAGTCCGCTTACATTCTACATCCTTAAATTTCTTATACTTGTTCTACTTTATTTAGAGGATATAAACACACTTAGTATTTACGTTGATGTTAATTTCGATAAGCTCACAAGAACAACTAAAAGTTTCCTCTCTCCTTTAAATGGTAAAACTTTTAATTTTATTTTAAAGTGTAAACCTAACGGTATTACATATAAGGGGGTTATAATTACATTAATTATACCGGAGATTGAACCACCCAGCTATTGATAGGCTATTCAATGTCTTAAAGTCTGTAATTATTGGTAAGGCTTTAGATGTTGCAACTTTGTCGATTCGATTGGTCGAAATAATAGTAGTATTGCAGTGGTCAAGTAGTAGATGTATTATTCTAGGTTTGGCATACCGCTAGCCGGTTCGCGTAGTAATTTTTATAGCTAATTTCTTGGTTTATGCCCTAGTGTGAAGTGGAGGTATACTATACTTAACTTGTAGTCAATTATAGTAGGCTCGCAAAAACAATACACTTAACTTGCAGTTAGTATAATTAACTTTACTGTAAGTAAAGTTGACCTATTACACTACAAATACTATTTTTTCAACAATGGCGGCTTCTTTGTTTGTGTTTATAAGTTAGTGTGGTTGACTAATCTTTTCCAGTAATTGCTAAACTGCGACCTCGTCAACTGGCTACACAATTGTTAATTTCAATTTACCTTCGCATCGAATTGCACCCAATTGTATGAAAATCAACCTTAATTTCCGTCAATTGCTTTATGGCTACGAGGTCCGCCTTTATCGACTCCGGTGAAATGTTATCCCGCTATAATCCCATATAGTTCTTTACTTTATCCATGTCAATTAAATATGTTAACATCATTAATTCGAATTCTATGACAGTCTTCCAATTTGCTAATATATCCCTGAACGTTGTTACGTGATTTTGGATTTCCGGGCAGCCTATTAACGTAGCTCTAGATACGTATGGTTAGCCTATTTATATCTACAAACCTTTTAAGTGTTTTGTTTGGCGATAACTTTGTTATAGAATTATCAGGATTGTATATGCCGTTAAGTTATAGGAACTCCATAATTTTCTTTCCTTGGTAGGCTTCGAGGATTGCTATTGCGTCGATTATTATACTTTTTTCGCTAATGGTTTCAAGTTTCACAAGGAATTGGAATAGGCTGCTCGAGTCGGTACAAATTACCACCGGGATAGGAGAAATACGTAGCTATTTTGTAATAACGTTAAGAGTTTTCTATAGTAATATGCCTATATTAAAGCCTGTCATTAATCCGTAGACGTCCGAAGCCAATACACGTTGTGTGAATTTCTTACACTTAATAGAGACGAAGTAAATCAAGCTGTCGAGAATATTAAACCAGGTTTTCCGTTTATATTCGTTAACGAGGGTTATCAAAAAGCCGATCTATAAAGACAGGTCGGTGTTATTTGCGAAAAACCTATTCGTAAAGATTATTAATTTGGCCCTCAACAAGTCGATTCTGACTATATTGATACTCTATATTGATCCTCCCGTCCAGATTCCGTATCTGTTACTTAATTCTTTTGTGAAGCCGCTTAAAGTTATTACTTGTTTAATCTTGTATTTGCGTCGCAATAGAGAGGTCATAAAAGGCATGTAATGATCACACTAAATACCTATGAGTAAATAGAAGGTGTCAGAGGGTTTATGTTATCAATTTGGTAGCAGAGGTGTTGAATGAACAATAACGAGGACTTGCGAGTGATGATTAAAAGCGTTGAAGCTATTCAAAGGTGAATACTTAGATTGACAACTGAAGAACTATCTAATGAAGCTACCTAATGTGGTGATGACTATGTCCTTATATCTAGTTCCTTCAGTTAATGTGGTGGTGTGGGATATGTTAGATATGTAGGCGATCCAACATTTTCAGACTGTATCATTTGGATATGTAGCATATTCAACATATCCAGTCTCCGGTTTTCGGTGTGCCGAGTGGGTCCCTAACGACCCTAACCATGGGGGGTCTGTGGGACCAGATGCCTGCCGTTAGACTGTGTCTAACTGATTTCCTTAATTAGTGCTGTGGGCCGCTGCTGGTGTGACCTGCAACTGTTGGGTCATAACAAGGCATTCGATTGGTAAAAAGTGACTATGTAATTGTTACGAGCACGCTGTTCTAGGTCTTGTTAGGCCTTAGCTACGTTAATTTTGTCGATTATAGCCAAATTAGCGTCTTGGCCCTTTTGGCGAAAATTAAAGTTAATATTAATACCAAGTATACGGATTGAGGATACGTTGAAGTTAAATTAATTCCCCTCTGCCAACGTCGTTACCGGCTTATAAATTCCCGAACTTAAAGTCCTTAATCGCCTGTTATTTCGATATCAAAAATCTATCCTTTCCGACGAAAAGGGTATCGTTAGTTTGTATATTCACTAGACCAAAATCCTTTTTACGTTACCAGTAAGTACAGGTCTAATATTAAAAACTTTATGCCTAACCGTAATTTAAAGCGCGGTTAGTAGATTAGGAACCAGGAAACTTCTTCTTTAGTCAGTCAGTACAAAGGTTTATCATATTGTATTACCATTCCTAAAAAGTATATAAGCTGCAATTCCTGTGGTAGTTCAAATTGTACGATCCGCTGTAAATCTATTGTTAACTACGTATAGGTTTAAGTCATATATCGGCTATTACGCATTAACTTATTTTTGGTTTTGAATAACAAACTTATTACTAAAGCAACTACCAAAACTTAGCTGATTTTCTAAATCGTTAGCAATCATATGAAGATCTAGTCTTTACCTTGATTACCATATTTTTAAGATATTAGGTGTAACTTTTTCTACGACCGTCCTTTGGTTTTGCCTTTAACCTCGTGAATAATCCTCGACTTGAAAATCGTTATATTTGGGGTTTAAAGGTTGAAATTAGTCTTTGATACGAATCATACAACTTCTCGAGCCAGTAAACTGTTAATCTCAACTTTATCTCTTTCTTTAGAAAGCTTGCCGGATATGTTAATAATGCCTCATGCTTAAATTTTAATACAAAGGCTTCGTCGTCCTTCTTTTTTTTCTTACCTAAGCAGTATTGTAAGTATAACTCAATGTGTATTTCTTTTTTTATATTCCTTTTCTTCGGGATTCGTCAATGTCGGCAACGTTTTATCGGTTGGTCGATAACGGGTAAAAACTTTTTTTATTGACTCAGTCGTTGAACTCAAGAGTCTTTATTGTTATTAGCCTTAATATATGAGACAACTTGGGTAGTTTAGAAAGATATAAGACTGTTAACAATTTTAACAACTACTTTATAGTTGGCAATATTTAAGGTTTGTATAGACCCTTTTATTTTCCCGGCTCCTGCTACACGAGTATATGATTTGTAATGGTAAATTAAGTATATTGATTGTTATAAGGACGTTTCTAGTGTTAAATGTATTGTTAATCCAACAGCGTGCCGATTTCTTTCGCAGTTCTATTTTTTTTTTCCGTAGGCCGTAATTCGTTTTTGATACCTACTAATTGTAGATATATACTTGTTGGGCGTGTTTACGCTTTAAAGACTAGCAGCGTTGGTATTATGCTATTGAGGCTTACAATATCAATTAGGCATCTTACCGCCATTTAATGGCATGCTTACAGACTCATTAGGCTTTTATTTTCAACTCTAATGATATTGTATACTCGGCAAAATAGGGAGTATGCCATTTTAATCTTCTCAATACTTGGATAAGTCTTTACAGGTAATTTTTTACGCTAAATACCTATTATTTTGACACCTTCCTAAAACTTTGCCGTCGTAAAGTTGATGCCTTCATCGTGAACAACGAAGTTGAGTGGGCCTAGGTACGTTTCAATCTATAACGTCCTTAGTATTCCTTAGGTATCTTTTACCGAAAGGAATTTTAGAAACTTGGCTTGATAAAAAGAGGTTGCGGAGATAACGACGTGAAAAATAGGCTTATGATTCAATTAAAAGAAGTAATAAAGCCCTCATAATTAAAGTTTTTATTGATTTAAAGTGTAAACTTAAATTTACAGGGGTCTTGGGTATACGTTTAGTAGTGATAGTAAAGTTCTCGATAGATTTTAAGGCAAAGTATTTCACATCTTTATACCTTGGAGACTTTAGGATTTTATATAGCTTTTCGACAGTTGTGTGTTTAAAAAGTTGGTGAAATCAATGTATTTCCGGCTCCTTCAGGTTTAATACTATTTCTTTAGGGCCTTTATAATAAAACCATAGGTTCCTTTACTTCAAGATGGGAAAAAACCTTTAGCCGTTTTAAACTCGCTCGTCGATATTAACGTTGAATTTAAAGCCAATAGTTTATATATCCTCTAAGAAAAAACGGAAAGGTGTAAGAGACTTAAGGATATGAAATATGATCATCCTAACAAAAGTTTAAATTACCGTTGTCACTAATGCACATTATTATTAGCATTATCCGAAACTAACTTTGGCTTTGCTGATATTATAACGATTAATTTTGGTAGTCTTAGTGTTTTCCCTTCATAATGTCACGTATTACGAATAACCTCCGGTTAAATACCTTGTTGCCCCTTGTTTGGCATGATACTTTAAAATGCATGGTCAGTATGATCATCGCAAAACTCTAATGAATTTAACGGATTAATGACTCAATTAGGGGAAAGGTAAAGGTCTTTACTATTTACGTGGCATAGGAAAGCGTAGTTGGCTAGTTATTAGGTTGCATTGGAAGTAGTATCTTGATATTATTTAATTAATTTAGGGGTATTCATATTGTTAATTCATTCGTCGCTTTCGAAGTTTACAATTTAATCCAATTAATCATATTCAAAAGTGATAAAGTACTAGATGTAATATATGACCTTTTTTTTGTTTAGCTCGGCAGAGGGATATCGAGTTTACTCATAGTCAAATTTGCTCTAGATCTAATATCTTTTACTGTTATTATTACGATAGTATTTGCAATTAGCGAGTTCATTTAAATCCTAGACTTATTAGTGTTGACGTGACTGTTACCTTCAATCTGTAGTTAATTTTTCAGACTTTAGGTGTCAATGGCGCCCGTAACTATATTTACGGTCGATGTAATTAACCACTGTAAGGATTTTATTCATTTACGTTAGGGAAGTTGCCAGCTTAAAGGTACATATTAAGCAAATTTGGGGTAAACTTTATTACAATTGTAAGCAAGGAACGGAACTGACTAAAACAGCCTTTGAGGTAGTATCTATTCGTATACAACGTACTTAAACACTTTAACGCTCGTAATTGCTTCCCGTACCTGCCATCTAATTATGGTTTCATTAATATAGGTTTTACATATTGTGTTCTAGAATAATATTAACTTGTTAATTAGTTGGTTCAATATATTTATCGAAGTTTATCTTTCTTTCTTTTCAACTATAATCGTTGTTTATTTTGTGCTAATCCAATCTATATGATATTGAGTAAGGTGGACATCGTATGAAAAATAACCTTTTATACCGTCGTAGATCTCACGAAATGTGGTGTCTCGATTTAATAAAGTTAGGTAATAATCCCTGGCGAATCCTATAAGAATTCCGGGAAATAGTAAGTAAAATCTAAAAGGAGGAAACCTTTATTTACTTTCAAATGTTTAAGAATGATATTATCTTCGTATCGAGGAAGTTGTAAGGCTTATCTAAATATTTATTTATATCGTTTTGAATTGTGGCGAAGTTTAAGAAAAGCTTATAGTTGATGTTAATTATTGTGACAAGTTTTAGAGGTAGGTCGCCATAATTATTCTAGTCTTTATTGATTGTGTTTTCTGGTAAATTAAGCTTTGAATCCTTCAACATACTGTGTACAGGGTAATTGCTAGTCTTTTAGTCAGAGAGGTAAAGTCTTATTGTAGGACTTGTAGTAGGCTTTCGCATATATGCTAATCTGTTGTAGAAAGGTTTTTTAGAGGCTTGGTGGTTTTGCTTAAAGTGTTCAGGGGTAGAAGAGGCTTGAAGGTTTTAACAGGTTTAACGATCTATCTTAATTAACTGTTGTAAAGCGTTAAAATTAATCCCTTTGGTCACGTATACAGTCGTTACTTTATGTGCTATGCCGCCGCTTAAAGCGTACTTCGCGCTTTCGCGTAAAAGTATTAGGCTTCCAAATATGTTGACAGATTCCTTATCCTTAGTGCGTAAAAATTCTTAACTTAGTTAAGGGTAAAGTGGAGTTTCCCGGGATCGCATATAGGGCTGTTAAAGTTTTGTAACACACTTTCCCTTAGGATGTGAATCTTAAGGGTATTCCTTAAGTTAGGCTAGGTATAAAAGGGTTTTCGCTAACTTAATTAAACCATTTTGTAATATGTTAATCCCTCAGCGCTTAAGTTTAACCATTAATTTGAATTTGAAACACTCTTAAATCTTTTTCTATATGGTAATAGTCTAGTTGTCGAAAAACTTACAATATTTGCGAAAAGCACAGCTTCTGAGGTTAAGGTCTTAGCCTTTATTATGGTTAATAATATAAAAGGCAACGATATAGATAAAGTGTTTTTTTGTTAAATCTTCGTCGACATCGTACCACCGAAGCTTTTTGTCAAAATGCTTTGTAAATTATGATCCGAAAGCTTTAATTGCCTCCATTTACGTTTGGATAAATACCATCTTAAGGTACTAGCTTATATAAAACTTGGTGGATATATAAGATGTTTAGAGCGAGGGACTTAGCAATTTTGGTCGTAGGAACTTGGTGTTTTATCCTAAAGTCACGTGGGAACTTGGGGATTTGGCGTTAATTCACGCGATGTGGCGTTTTCGGCGCGACTTGGTGATTCTTAATATTTTCGTTTAAAATATCAACCTTAACGATTCAATTGGCGTAGGTAAAGTGAACAAAATAAGGTAAAGTAAAAGCTTTGGTATAAAGGGTAAGGTTGGAGATCGTTTGTTATTATTGATAAATGGCGAAAGTTACAAGTTGTAAGCCGTGAGACTTAATCGTTTTTACAGTGGTAGTACCCGTAGTAATACTGACTTATTCGTTCTCCAACTTTCCTAAGTTTAAGACTTCTAATAATTAATTTCAAAGAGTTCAAGTAAGATTCGATAAAGAATTTTTGTTGTTTTCAATATCGATACCATCGCTTACTTTGAAATTGCAGTTGTGGACTAGCATAACCTAAAAATATTTTCTTATTTCCTACCATTGTAGACTGTTCTAGTACTAATAAAGGCCCCTCGTAAAAAAAAATCTTTCACTTTAGCCGATATTTGTTAACGAAAAGCGTAGCTGGAAAGTAGATTTTCTTACTACTTAGCTTATCTGTACCTAACCTAAGAAACACTGATCAGTATTGAGAGGGCTTTAGATATTACAATATTGTCGATTCTATTGGTTGAAGTAATGGTAGTATTGCAGTGGCTAAGTGGTTGATATATTGTTTTAGGTTTGGTAGACCGCTCGCCGGTCTGCCTAGTAATTAGTATAGGCAATTACTTAGCCCGTACTCTAGTGTGAATTGGAGTCATATTGCACTTAACTTGTAGTCAATTATAGGAGGATCACACAAAACAATACACTCAACTTTCAGTGAGTATAGTCATCTTAACTGTAACTAAAGTTGACCTACTACACTGAAAAAACTATTATTTCAACAGTAAGGTATAAAAATATGAAATACTCTACTCCAAAATATATTGGAAATCTTTTCCATTATTTCTAATCGTATAATGAAGCCCCCTGAAAATCGAAGTTTACAATGAAAGACGATAAGGACTTCAACTACGAGGTTTTTGTTAATGTATTTTACTTGAAAAATAAGCCTGCTTTCCACGTTATTGACTTTGCTATATTCTCTTACGAAGCTAATTTTTGAAAGTATCTATTAACAAAGGATACGTACGAAACATTAACGATACTATAGAATAACACGTATTTTTTCCCATCTAACGTCGGCGTCTATAATACCAACACTAACTTTGCGGTGACGGCGTTTTAGGAAAATGTTCATATAATGGGAGTTTAGTGTAAATAGGTGCCTATAAAGGCCTAAGAGACTATTGGGAAGGTCGAAAAAGCATATATACTGCTTCTCCAAGTGTATAGTATCCTTATTTCAAAGATTAAAAGCTTGACAAACTAAAAGGCACGCCTTTAGATGGTGTAAAAGGGTCTGAATAATATTATAGGCCCTAATTACTTAGTGTTAAAACGCTACTGGTTGTTGGAGTGTAGCTACACTTAACGAATACATATCCATTATTAACAAGTAAACAAAAAAATGGTTGAAGTTCTGGAAAAGTACTAAGGGAACTACAAAAGGAATTGGAACGGCTCTACGACAATCGACGTTTTTTTTTTTTTTTTTTTGCCATTATAAAGTGAGGTTCTCATATAACAAAAGTCAGGCAAATAGAAAAATCCACAAAAACCATTACGTATCGCCAATTTTTAATCAATTGTTAAAATTGATAACAGCTCTGTATCGTTTCATACTACCTAGCTTAAGCCTCGTATTATGAATATTAACGATAAAAACCTTCATGTTAAGCGACCAAGCTAATATGACTTTTTTTACCCGTTATCGACAAGCTGATGAAACGGCGCTGATGCGGACAACCCCAGAATAAAGGGCACGTTGAAAAACAGGAAGATAAACCGGGTCGCATCTATAATATTACTTAGTTTAAAAAAAGAGGAACAAAACGAAATGAAAGCTTCATATTAAAGCTTGTTAAAGAATATATTATCAAAATCTTTGACGAACCCTTTAATCAAAGTGATAAAGTCGAGATCAACGGGCTCTTATTACTAAAAGTTTTACAATTAGTATTTTGAACTGACTTCAACCTTTGGAACTCAAATATTACGATTTATTAGGTAAATGATTTTATACAAGTTTGAGGGTAAAACCACGGAGTAGCTATACGAAAAATTACGCCTAATCACTTGAAATGCAGTAATAAAGATAAAAATTGGATCCTTACGTAGTCTTTAACGATTCAAAAAATTAATTAATGTTTCACAGTCTCTTTCAAACTAGATTCACAAGATAAAATGAAACGTAGATTTCTGTTGAATAGTTGAAATATAACCAAAGTATGTATATAGTTTACTACCGATTTAAAATGAATTTTTTTACTAAAATTTCCACATAAATTACGTACCACTTTCCTTCTGGGGACGGTAATACGTTATATTGAGTTATTTTGAAGATTGGATGAAGTAAACGTCCTTTCAATTTTAACGTAATAGTCGTACTTTAAGTTACAGCTCAGTATTAAGTTTTTAATATGCAACTCGTGGCTATTAATCACGTTGAAATTTCACTTCGGATTAAGAGGTATGTGGATCAACGATACCTTTTTCGTTTAAATAGGTAGTTTCATAGTATCGAAATAAAAAGCGATTATGTATTTGAAGTTGTAAAATGGTAAAACGGTTACAATTTTAGCGAAAGGTGTTTAACTTAACATGAACGAATCATTAATATGTATACATAATATTAATATTCAACTTAGTTTTCATCAAAAGGGTCAAGGTGTTAATTTAACTATAATTGATAAGACTAACGAAGCTAAGGCGTAATGGTACTTAGAATAACGCGCCTGTAGTAATTATATCGTTACCTAATAATAATCAAAATCCCTGGAAAATCTATAAGTTATAACACAAATACAAAATCTAAAAAATAAAGAGTTAAACCGGTTGAAGAAACGATTTCAATAGCAAATTTTCAATTTAAATCAAGGGGTATATATAATTTCGATAAACTTATCGAAAATTGAATTAATAAAATTCACGAATGATTTCCTTGTTGATAACACGGATTTATCTTAACTAATCGGCTTTTTAACAACCCTCGTTAGTAAATATAAGCGTAAGAATCAATTCGACATTAGCAAAAACCTAATTTATTTAATATTTGTTAAATGTGGAAGGATTATACGAAGCATATTAACTTTGAAAGTCGATGGTATAATAACTAGCTTTAATATAGGTATAATACTATAGAAAACTCTTAAAGTTATTATCAAGAAGTTAAATATTCCTTTTATTACTGTAATAATTTAGAATTATTCGAAGAGTTTATTTAGGTTATTTTAAAGCTAGGAAATATTAGTAAAAAACGCGTGATAATCGATGTAATAAGATTTAGTGAATCTTGCGAAGGTAAAGAAATGAAAAAAAAAAAAAAAAAAACGATGAATCGATGGAAAGGATTATCTTAATAACGCTATAAGTAATACATCGCCGAATTAAACACTTAAAATTTTTATAAAAAGTAGCAAACAAAGTTATATAGATAAGTGACCTAATAAGGCTAAGTTACAGGCCAGCAGATAAGGATATACTGGCAAACTAGAAGATTACTAAGCAACTAACGAAAATGACCTCTCTAATTAGTACGGTTAAATTCGAAATTCAACAAATTCCGGGAAAGAAAAACTTTATATAAAAACTGAAAAAATCGTAATTCGAAACCGTAAGGTAATTAAAGGGAAAGAAGGTTGACTTGGATACGATATTGAACTAATTTTCATAAGGTTTAAGCTAGTTAACGAGCACATAATTAAATGGTCACCGTAAAATATTAATTTTTAAATTAAGGTACGCGTAAAATAAAGTGAAATTAATATGATAAAAAACTAATTGCAATATATTAGGTTAACTTTACTTATAGTGACAATAACTATACTAACTATGAATTTGATCCATTTGTACAAAAGCTTATTGTATTAGCTACAAGTTCAATATAGTATAGGCACACCTTATATTTAGACACAGGTCAAATGATTATATATTCAAATTACTATACAAATCGACTAACAGTCTGCCAAACCTAAAAAAATACTTTCACTACTTTATTATATAATACTACTATCATTTCGACTAATCGAATCGACAACGCTATAACGTCTAAAAATCTACTAATAGTTTTGTTAAATTTTTGATCTTCGTTAATTTTATAGTCGACGAGTTTTAATATAGGTGAAAGTATATATTACAATCAATGTTTTTATCCTTAACTTTATGGATACGTGTTGATAATTTATTAAAATTAAATTATATATTTTGAAATAAAGTTTTGGTTAGCTTATTCATGTAAAAGCTTCACTTATTCCTAATACGTGATTTTATCGTTATGAATGGAATATTTCCAGAGAAAATATATGTATTAATAATACAATAGATTTCCTTCATAACTAATGAATATATTTCAAACATAAAGACCCTGATACATAAAGAATGTTTGAATTAAGTTTAGTACGTTCAATTTCAATATATATATATATTAACTAATTTGTGCAAATATTCGTGTTAACATATTACCATAGTAACTAAAAACTTATTTTGTTATTTTGTGGCGATTTCAACAATATAATCCGAAAACATTTGTAACGATGTATCTATACGTTTACTGTTGATAGGTCTGCCTTTAAATGTAGGCCTTTCGTTACAATGTAGTCGATTCGAATTACTGTGGACGAAGTAACTAGTCCTACATGGTTGAAAGTCTTAGTTGTAAGTTCTATGTTTGGCAGACCGATAGCCGGTCTGCACACTAGTTTGTATGGCCAATTTCTTGGCCCGTGCCCTAGTCTGAATTAGGCACTACATAATCGACTTTACTGTAGGTAAAGTTGACTGATTGCACTGCAACTGACCTGTTAAAAATAGCAGCTAATATTGATCCCACATTTAAAATATAATATAGCTATTAAAAGTAAAAGATTTACCGGTTACTTCATCAGTTATACTAATATTGATTACAATGATAGAACATTAATGATGTTTTTGAATTATAGGTCACTAAATACATGTTTAAATTCTATCTTTATTACCATATTTTGGAATAATTTACCATAACTTTATATATTACCATATATATTTTACATTAGTAAATAACTAAGATACGAATTACACCTTACAATAGTGTCAAGTAACGTACCACTCTGTAAGGTATATTTCTGTAAATCGTGTTATAGCCTACCGCTACCTAAAAATAGCATTAGTAAAGTATAAGGTCAAGTTTCACTACCTAAGAGGAAGATTAGCAAAGTTCATAGTAAAATGCCACTGACTTGTTGAGATATTATAACATTTTAACTTTAATGTATACTTTCTAGATTTCTTTTCTCCCTTTTATCTTATCTTTTTACTATTGCAATATTAATATCAATTTTTAGGATTACTCTTTTACTCTTTTACGTTTACTTAAATAGGCAAAGACATTATCTACTAATTAGTAAAAAGTTTGGTTGGCTACAAATAGCCTATTCGAAAAGAGAAAAACTCAAATGAAATGCCTATAACGAGATATTATACCGGTTTGAACTATCAGTATTTTAATTCTACGACTTATAAAAATTGTAGAAAGGTAGAAAAATACGCGGGTATGCCTTTAAAACCCGAAGCATAAAAAGACTATAGAATTTGGAGTAACTTTGAAAAAGATAACTTTAATACGATAAAATTAATTCGGTTAGTGTCTCGTCAATTAAACGCACCGTTACGTTATCCGTTAACTCGTTGTAGCGCTTTAGACATACCTAGACAATTTCTGGAAAAAGTTTTCTTACGTATTGTACTATTTCAACTACAACTACCAAGTTTTGAAACCCTTTGTTAGGACCGATCTAATTTAAATAAAATATAAAAACCGCTTACAAACTTGGGAAACTACTAAAATATAATATTCAAACCAGTTATAAACCTTAAAAACGGTTAAATATAATATCTTAACCGCTTATAAACCCTAAAAACGGTCAAAACACAACATTTGAACTACACATTAAGCGCATACCGCAAACGGAATACATATACTAAGCCTTGTACACCACTTCTTTTAAGCATTTATTTTTCCCATCGCTGTTTTACCCCGTTCGCTGTCCTCCGTCCACTTTAAAGTTTACCGTTTATTTGAGTTTATTACTTAAGAAATTAAAGTTTACTAATTTCTCAGCAAATATAACTTCAATAAAACGTTAAAAAGCTAACTCAAATCGCCTAATTAACTCACAATTACGTTTCGTTCACATTATATTAAAATTTAGTTAACGTTAATCGACTTTAAACGCCTTACTTTACACTTTTTGTTACAATTTCCTTAGTTTTATTTTACATATGATATAGTTTTTTTTTTAAACTAAACCTCTTTAAATATTACATTTTCATTGTACCTGAATCATATATATTACGTAAAACAACTTTTAAAACGCTTCGAGATTTCCAATATACGTACAAATCAGCCTTTTACTCGTTTTTTATACATTTCGTACTTTTAAAACCATATATTAAACGCTAAAGACATCCGGCGAAATGAACGAATATATAACGATTTATATAAAAAACATCGTTTCGTAAAGGTATTTTCAAATTTTAGAAACTTGACTTATGAAACATTATAATATATGTTTTAATATATAATTGAAACCATGTTAAGGCGAATATATATATTATAAATATAATTTTTAACTGCTACGACGGAAATATTCGCGGACGCGATTGGTTGGATAATTTGAGGAGGACTTTTACGGATGAGAATCCATAGATGTATCGTAAAGTAAACATTTCGATCTCAAAATTATGATACAAATAAATACAGAGCAAAGGCATTAATATAACCGGTAAAAACAATAGCCCCATCGAAAAAACATTGAAATTAACGTTCCGGATTACTTGAATGCCAAAATGAACCGACGATAAAGTGATGAACGTGAAGTTCGTAAAGGGACACTCGTTGGAAAAACGAGAGAACCGGCTTTTTAAAATAACGGATAAGGAACGAGATAAAACTTCATATTTACAGTGAGTAAGTTGTTCGTCAAGGCTAAATACACGTTTTCAAGTGCGGACAGAGTTGGAGAAATTAACAAAAGAGGAGTAAAGACCACAATTATCATTTATAACCTTGGTTGAATACGAACCATTATTGGAAAGTACTTTTCAATAGAGATAAAAGCAAAACCACTCCCCGTATACTATAAATAACCCGCTTTAGCGAAATAAAAGAGGCCTGGAGGAGAAAAACGGCCCGCACAAAAACATGATAGGCGGAATAAAACGATAATAAGAACCTTACGCACCAATACCTACCAATTACAACCCTTACTGTAACCTCACATTATACTGCTTTCCAAATAATATGAGCTACCAAATAGAGCTTATTAATCTCGTTCATCTATAAGATAAGGAGAAGTTTAGTAGCGAGCCATATGATGTCCTTGACAATAAAATACTTGTAATACTAAATACGTGTAAACAACTGGATATTAAGCCATTATAATTCCATATTATTTTACCTGATATTCTATTTAAGAACACCAAAGATGGTATATATATTACCTTACCTAAGTCAATACAATGAAGAGGTGTTATAACCACTTTAAATGGGCTTTCATACAGAAATTAACCGTCAATTGTGCGATAAAAACTGGATTAATCCTACTTAGAAATTTGTTAAAAAAGGAACCTCAGAGACTACACGCGCAACACCCTTGGGTTTAAAAGAAACCCGTTTCAATCAATGGTTAGCAGGTTTTATTGATGGACACGGTTCTTTATTAGTAAGCAAAGCARGTTACCCTAGTTGTGAAATTACCGTCGCTCTAACTGATGAACATATGTTACATATTGTTCAGAACGAATTAAGCGGATCTATTAAACGACATTCAGGGGTTCATGCTATTCGTTGAGGTTTACATAATATATCCGGTTTGATAGATTTGGYAAATCGTATAAATGGGTACATTCGTCACAGTAGTCGTTTAGTTCAACTCAATCGTGTATATACTGAACTGGGTGTGAAGCTTTTAAGCCCTGATCTTTTTTAAAACCTGTTTTTCAGGGTTCTTCGACGCTGATGGAACAATAGGCTATTACCTTAAAGGTTCTAGGAGATATCCTGAGTTAACTTTAAGTGTAACTAACAAATTAAACGTTGATGTTGTTCATTTTATAACAAATTTAGGTGGTGCTATTTACTTTAATAGAGGACAAAAAAGATACTATAAATGAAGTATACAATCAGAAGAAACATAATTTCGTACCCTTCCTAGAGTACATCAAGGTATGTCCACCTCAATAAAACGTCAGCGTTTATTTCTGGTAAAAGAGTATTACCGTCTTCTAGCTCTAAAAGCTCACAAAGCTCCAGAGAGTATAGTATTACACGAAGGTTGGATAAGCTTTAACCGAAAATGAAACTAGTAAATAGCCAAAGAGTGATGATATAGTCCACTTAAAGAGTTAAAATTTCTTTAATTGCATCCTAAGGTATATATAGGCCTCTAAACGCTACTTCTTTCTGGGACAGCTTTATATAATTTTAAATACTCCAYATTAAATTATATAGTAAAGAAGTTAAAATTTCGAAGTAAATCAGCAGATCATATTTTTAATATTATCTCAAAGACTATACCTAGGGAGACAGTAGTTAACACTGAAAATATCCAGCCAATTTTGGTCCATGTGCCCAAGCATTTAAAACCTCTAAATAATGATCAATTTAGACATTATTTAGCTGGCTCAATTGAGGGTGATGGTCATTTCAGTAGTAAGAAACAACTGGTTATTGTATTTCATTCATTAGATTCTTCTTTAGCTTATTATATAAAAACCCGTTCAGGTTTTGGTAGTGTTAGAAAGGACAAAGATAAAAATGATTTTCTTTTTACAGTAGCTGCTATAAAAGGGACGGAGAAAGCAATAAAATAAATGGTAAAATTATAACCGAAAACAAGTTTCATCAGATAACTTATAATATATTAAGAAATAATAATTTTATTGATTTTTCCAAAACCCTTAATTTTAAACCTAATTTAATTCACGATTTACAAAATCATTGATTAGCTGGTTTTTCTGATGCTGCTGATGCGAGTTTTCAAATAAAAGTACTTAATCGTAATAATAATGTCGAGGTAAGATTAAACTTTCCAATTGATCAAAAGAAAAATAATATCTTACTATTAATTAAAGAAATTTTAGGGGGAAATATCGGCTATTGTAAAAGTAAATATGAGTATACTTACTCTTCTTCTAGTTATGGTTTAGCTAGAAAGATTATTGGATATTTTGATCATTATCACTTATTATCGCGTAAGCATGTAGATTTATTAAGATTTAGAAAAACATATGTTAAACTAAGTGAAGGACAATTTTGAAATAATCATTCCTTATTATTCGTTAATCATAAATTTTCTAAAAATATCTAAAATCTTAATCTTTCACCCTATGATTAAAAAATCTAGAACATCTTTCGAAATTAGGCTTAAATAAAATTCTCATGATAACATCTTAAATTAATTCAAGAAGAGAATAATGGTTATCATTCTACTAGTCTTTCAAAAGAGCACATAGTCATATTTTTTCATTTGTTTATGTCGCTTTGGCAGTTTTCTCTTTATATGTAATAAAACACCTTTTAGTTATGATTTAGTTCAAAAAGTAATTCATTATTTTTATCACTTCAATTTCTTATCTACTGAACATATTAATTATTTTGAATAAAAGCTTATGTAATCATTCAAAATATCATTTGAATCAAGTGCTCAAAATTAAAAAGGATAATGAATAGATTAAGTAATACTACTATTCAAGATAAAGTTCTAACAAGGATGTGAATTCTTGAGTGTTAACTTAAATAGATTTTTTTTTAGAATACTTGCATAGCTTTATGTATCTTATTAATCTTAACTTCGTTGTTACTTCGGATAACTATTTGGTTGATCAAATTAATTGTTATATATTAATTATACCCGGTTTTGGGATAGTTAGTACAACTATATCCGCTAGCTCAAATAAATCAGTATTTGGTTACATCGGTATTGAATTTAAACAATCTTGTTATAATTATTTTTGCAGCGCAAGCTTCGGTACAAAATCATCGCTTAACTTTAATCATTTCTATTCTGTATATAAAAAGTTCATAGATCCTAATTGGTCAACTTGATTTCTAGGGTTTCATGAAGGTGATGGAGGGTTGCATATCTATAATAACAATAAAACTTGTCTTAAATTTTAACTGAAATCCAAACGGTACTGGGTTCTGGTAAAGTTTATTTTGATATTTCTGCTAATACTTATAGATATCATCCTACTACCAAAAGTGATATTTGTAAATTAGCTTTTTTATTCAACGGAAAATTAGCAACTCGAAATAAAATAGATCAGTTAAGAAAATGAATAAATGTTTTAAATACGGATTCTGTAAAGCTTACCTTTAATCCTAATCCTTTTATACTTTTAATGATAGCTGACTTTCTGGTTTCACTACAAAGATTTTTTTATGATACGTGTTGTTAATAAGAAAACTAAAACAGAAGTTAAAGGTAATATAGGTGTAAAGAAAGTTCTCTCTCAGTTATTTCGTGTCCGTTTTGTTTTAGAGCAAAAGGAGGAATTTATATTATTGCACATTAAAAATCTTTTCAGGGAAGGTAATGTTAAAACACAGGGGATATTGGAGTATTCAGATTTAATTTCTGTAAGTCCAATTCCTTAACAATTAATTACTTCCTAGCTTACCCCCTTAAAACAATCAGCTTYCCTTAAATGAAAATCTATTCGTGATATGTTATTATAAAAGAAACACTAAGAAGTATGGGGTTTTTAATAAGGAAAATGGCTCAATCTATAAACAATTAATCACTGAGGATTACTAGGAACCTTGAGTCGCTAGGCGGATGATTGTAGAATTTATCTTTAGTTTCTTTGTGCGCACCTCCACTTCGTAAAGATACTTCTTAATCCCAACGGAAAAGTAGAATCTTTAGAAGTGCACACAAAAATAAATATTAAATCTTTATTTGATAGGGATAAATATTAGTACAGAATAGTTAAGTATTTTGATATATAGTATGAATTACTAATAAGTATTATAGAATATTAATTGAATACAATATGTGAAGGGGTAATGTTTACTTCGTAGGGACCATTATAAAGGAAAAAAATTATAATTATATACAGGATTTTTCTCTATAAAAGTACCATAGGTAAGAATCCTACCCAGTTGTTATTACACTTTATCACAACAACTTAGCGGAATTAAAGGAGTACTTGTTACTTTTAATAACCTCCAATTAACTTGAATTTGTGCGCACCTCTACTTCGTAAAGATACTTCTTGGTCCCAACGGGACTATAAGTAGAATCTTTACGAAGTGCACAAAATAGCCCTAGGGGGAGGTATTAATATTATTAGTTCGTAGTAAAATATAAATAACAACCGGACAGAGCGAAAACGGTTAACGACTCCCTAGTCAAAGACCGTCGGTAGCTAAGTACATCGCTACAGACTAGTTCGCTTAGGTAGAGCTGAAATTCTCGCCAATGTACAGTCGGAACTTAGAATAACTTTTTATAGGTTATTAGTGTGCAGGTCTTTTTTAAAGGTAAGTATGCAGAGTACGAATGAAAACACTTGTAGGGATTTGTKTGCACCTCTACTTCGTAAAGATTCTACTTCTAGTCCCTAGGGATCAAGAAGTATCTTACAAGGTGCGCACAAATTACATCTACTTCAGATAACTAAGTTTGGGTCAAAWGTAGGCCTGCGTTAAGTAATACTTACGTAAGTAATATCCTCAAAATGCTTGGACTTTCTAATACCTTAAATACTAGTCCCGAAGGGGCGGGCGCTAGCGCCCGCCCCTTCGAGCCTTGACCTAGTCAAGGTGGGGACATGGCCCCACCCTTTTTTATTATTATTCTAAGAAGAATTTAAAAAAATAGGGTCTATAAAATTTCATTTGTTTGAGAAAATGAAATATTCTTAAAAAAAAATTTAAGAATTTTTTTTTCTAGTTCCCCTTTTTTTTATTAAAAAAAAGGAGCACTGATTCCCTAGTGCGTGGAACAAGTTCCCCGCCCCGGGGATCTAGTTCTCCGGGGGGGGGGGGGTGGCTCTGAGGAACGAAAAGCAGCCCCCCGGAGAACTAGGAGCCTTTTTTTTGCCCCCCTCCGAACTTCACTTCTTGTTCTCTCTTTTTGTTTTTTGTTGCAATTTCGCAAGCTCATTGCAAAAAAAAAAAAAGAACTTCCCGGGGAGGGAGCCAAGCTCCCTCCCCGGGATGTTCAACGGGGTTCCCGGAAAAATAAAAATCTACGATTTTTATTTTTTCCACCCCGTAGAGCTAGTAATAGTAAATTTGACAGTGAAAAAGTTAAGGTTATTAAAATGAATCATACGAGAAATCTTTTATACAATCAACAAATAAGATTTTATTTTCTCATACCTCAACTCAATTCGTGTCAGAACTAAATTTCCATAACTTGACCGAATGCTTAGTTGTATTTACGCTTCAAACGTGGATTCGCTTCGCTATCCTTGGTCATCTAGCTCACCAACCTAACCAAATTTATATAAAATGAAGATTAAATATATGAAAAAAAAAGTAGGTTGGACAGTTGTTATTCAACTGTTAATTTAACGGGCTTTACACAAAAGAATTACTTCAAATGCATGCCGTATGAGCTCAAATAATGGGTTATTTGGTGGGCTTTCACTACATTGCCATCAAGCACTTAACTAGTCGCACTCTCGTCCAACTAGAGGTAAACAGTATCTGCCAATTCTAATTAACTAGGAGTTACTATCACTGTGTCATGGCCACCTTTTTAATMAAAGGTCTATCCTTCCTCCTTACGAGCTCCTACTAAACTCGTTACAGAAATCGACTGTACATTTAGACAGACATCTCAGCCTTACCCCGGTGAACTAGTCTGTAGCTACATTTATAACTGCCGATAGTCTTTAAGTTGGATCTCATTAACCGTTTTTACCTAATTTTTCTACAAAATCGCTAATTATCCCAGTTCTTACTACCTTATGCCAACACCCCCTATTTCACCACCTATCAATTGCGGTAGAGGACGAGAGATRGAGCTAAAGGTAAGAATGTAAGATAACTAGCACTATTAGCTTATAAACTTCATAAGACTCYATCTGGACTCTTTATATTCTTTAATTATGCGAAGGGACTACATAAGAGTAAAAATCCCTACTCTTTTAACCAGATAACCTTTAACCTCCGCTGACTTATTTCAATGTCCAAATATTTACTCAAGSTTTTAATATCTATCCCTATTACCGCAGCTGCTTCATATAAAGTAAGCTTTAAAATTATTTCACCATTTAATTTATTGACTATCTCATAAACACAGCTCGTATGCTGATGCACTATTTTTCTGGTTATAACATATCTTTACCTACCATCCCTAAGATATTCCATGGTAGGAGATATATTAAGCAAAGTTTACATTTCAAATTTACTTCAAATTTATACTTTACCGTATTTTGTGGATAATGTATAATTGTTCATGGAGTTTTGAAATTAAGGTTCGGATTTTAGATAATTTATGTACACCAAAATATACAGCTTTACATATAATTTTATAATCTTTATAATCATTATATTTTTTGGTCAAGAAGTTTAAATCACCAAGGAACAGTAAAAAATAATTATTTAAAATTTCAATATTTTTAATACGACACTACCTTTATTCTAGATTTTTGGTGATTTATAGTAATAGCGGACGATTTTTTCAATTTATATTTTGAATATCAGTCAAAACCCATGTTATTAGTTAAATACTCTTTTCTCTAACACAGTTTTTCAGTTAACACAAGACCAAAAACAGGTGCTAGATCTTTTCTTCATAATTGGAAAGCAGCAAGGCAAGACCCCTCACCTTTAATAAGTCCTAGTTACCAATTTTCATTAATTATTATATTATTATTTGAAGGCTTATTAAAATCGGTGAAGTGTTCATTCTATTCTTGAATTCAAGTTTTTGTGCAATTAATTCAGGTGTAACTGATTCATCTATTCTATGGTAAAATATAAAAGCTTTCTTAAAATTAATATAATCTAAATACTTAGTTGTATTAAGATTATATTTATCTAAAATTAAAATTAGTTTATTAATATCTTCCTGCTTAGTTACAACAAATTTACATTCATTCTTATCCAAACTAACATTTACAAACTCTGAATTAGTTCGTATTCGAATTAAAGAATCTTTTTCATCTTTGTGCAGAGCTATTTTAAAMATAAAAGAGAATCTGTTAATGTTACTTATTTTATCTGATTTAGGGACTATAATAAAACTACTCTCTGCATTCACAAACCATACGAATCATTGATAGTAGTTTTCTTAATGTTTAGTCTTTACTGAGAAAGCGAAAGCGTCAGTTTTATGTAAAAACTGTCTAAAAGTATCTCCTCTTACTTTCTTTACACCAATATGAGTAGCTTTTTGGTTATAATTATAAAGMGTCCAATTAGTAGTCGAACTACTTTCCTTTTGTAGAGTTGGATTTTCACCAACCCAGCGAAGATACATACTAACTGTTATTCTAATTTCACAGAGTCAACTATAGAGACAGCTGTTGTATCGTTACACCATTCCGTTTACAAATTTAACCATAGTTTTAATCAACCTTAGGTCAGGTTATTGCATTTAATTTAATCTTAACTAAATTCAGTTAAGAGCCAATCTCTTGGTGACTAGAGCACACCTTACAATATCAGTAGTAATATTGAAAAAGCATCTGCTCGTTGCTCTTTTACACATAATCTACAGATCAGAGGTATTTTAGATCCACGATAACCTGTTTTCTTCAGAATATCTACTTTATTATTACTATGCCTCAACAATTAATGAAGCCACTTAAGTTGTTTTAAACCTAAACTTGGTAAAAGAGATTGAGGGTGTTCCCGGAGTTTACTTCTTTTCTATTTGCACAATTCTGATAGACGACCTTTACGCCTATCTATGGATCTATCTTTGGCCTACTTATAAATTTATTCTTGGCCTTCATTCACCTTACCATCGTGACGGCACACATATTTGCTTTGTTTACTAACGAAAACTTATAAAACATACATCATAATCCCCTCATACCTTGCATAATCCCCTTATCTCCTCTACGAATAAGTAGTGGGGATAAAAGATAAGGGGTTAACCGTGAAAGGAAGGCGGAGGGGATTAGAGATAATTTTTTTAATAAAACCTAGTCCCTAATCCCCCACAACTCCTCCTATCAATCCCGTCTTCATGCCAGGGCATGAAGGTAAAAGGGAATATGAATCGTATCCAAACAAATCTACCACACAGATGACGCCCATGATAGGGGCGGTCGAACTAGGAAAGTCTATTCTTGGAATAGCTTATTTTATATTCTCCTCTAAATATCTTAGCGCATTTTCCATGTAAGACTTCATTGTCTGACCTGTGGTTACAGGATCAAATGATAAAGCAGCTTTACGTATCGTAGGGTATTTACTAACATTTCCTGTAGGAATGTGTAAAACATCTACTTCTATACTTTTCTTTACATGAGATCCTCCATCCTCAGTTCATTGACAAATAAACCCATGATAGATAGGGGTTCCCGGTCTTAAAGTCCTAGAAAACATCTCAATGCTACTACAGTTAACGGAACTTTAATATCCGAGTTGTTTAAAAATAATATACAACCGCTAATACTGTTGAAAACTTTTATGAAGCTTTTATCCTTTATCTTATTTCGACCTAATTTTTGATCTTCAATAGCTTCTAATCTATCCGCATCTAATAGGGCTATTATTTATTTTTCTGATAGATGACCTTCCGTGGCACCCTTAGGTTTATCTGTAAAGACATACTTACCCAAATATATCGAACCAGATTTAACTCCTTTATAAAATATACTGTGGTRAATTATAAGCTTAAATCTAAAATCCTCCTGACCACTATAAAAAATATTAGTTTAGAAAAATCTTTAGTATACATCGGCCCCTATTTATGAAACTAGCAAGTTATAGTTAATCAATAATCCTTTTACGATTCATTACTCCTTTTATACGGCTATTAAAATTTGAACCTTTTTCAGTGTTATGTAATTTATTYTGCATTAATTCCACTACTTTACAAAAATCCTCGTAATCTTTATTTTTTACACCTAAAATTGGATATTCGCAAAAGAAGGGGATAATAATGTTGTAAATGTCTGATAATTTAGTGACTTTAAAATCAACCGCTTCTTCATGACTTCGTCCAATAATATTACCACAACCTAAATATTTTATTAAACTTATCTTTAATTGCTCATCCCGAAAATGTTGAGTAATAGTAAAACTTTAACTGCCAAACCTAACTTGGTTTTAGCTTTATAAGTTTGAATACCGAAACTACCCTCCGCGCTTGTGAAACCTGCTAATTAATTAGAATTTAAGAGATGATTGACCTCCCCTAAAGGCTTCTCTACCAGTATAATATCAGTAAAAGAAAATCTTAACTCATCAGATATTAGACACTTATTTTCGTAATCCCTGTACAGTTAAATGTTCTTTATAAAAAGCAAAGTTCATCATTCTCTCACTTATTGAAAGAGTATACTTGTTGAAATGCTTTATTGTTGTAAATATTTTTCTGAAAAAACGTCATATTCAATTTGAGTTACATTTATAGATCTTACCCTCCCCATAATAGTGTTTATTTTTCAATAAATCATTATCTTTTTGGTGTAAAGTCACCCGGAAAACTGATTCAACACGTCAGCCTAATTTATGGCTGTTATATTTACGTATATTAATTATAAAGCTCCCCTCATCATCAATAAGCCCTATAGTTCAATATGGACACTTATTGAATATTATTTAGCTTACTTTAATTACGCTTAGTGCAAAATATTTTTTTTTGGTCAGTGTTTTTGTTAAAAAAACGAAGTAAGTTGAAAATATCTTTTTCAAATGACGTTTGTATAGGAATTAATTCTCATATCTCGTCTCAATATTACGGCATTTGTTAATAGTAAAGTTGGTTTATTATTGTTTTTTATTTTCATTGTTTTGCTTAATCGGGAAGCAACATTTTACCTCATACGCAAATAATCGATTTATAATAGTAAATATAGATTTGGTGATGGGTATTCATGCAAAGACCGCATTGAACGGCCAAGGTATTCCGCTACCTTAGGCAACGGGCCTAGATATCACTATCTCTTTGGTTTTACCAAAGTGCCTAACGGACCATATCTTCAATCTATAAATTTAAGTAGTATTAGCAATATTGATCTTAAAGTGCTATTCTATATTATAAAAAACCAGTTACTATACAATCCTTTATAAAAAAATGTAGAATAACTTACATTTACTAATCTACTGTAGATGAAAAGTAGAAATTCTATTTTCTCTTATAGAGATAAAAGATAAACAAAATAGTTAGACTGTTCGGAGTATGGCCTTTGAGGATAATAAATACTTAAGATACCATACCCTTACACCCCCCTTTTTTATCTCGCCCCCCCCCCTGCATTACTGCGGAGCGCGCGAGTATAAAAAAAAAGGAAAAAGGGAGGGGGGATCCGATGTCATATATCCTTCCAAACTCTGATTATGAGAGAATGATAAAAACAACATCTAGAATGAGTCTTTATTCCCATTACAATTTTTTTGTGGGAAACTATCTCTAGTGTTTCTAAGGTTCTCTTTCTTTGTTTACCTTTTCCATTAGGATTAAACGAAAAATCAATGTAATTAATTCAATAATACTTTCCTCACTTAATTTTTTTGCTAATATTTAACATATCAAGTATATGACGGAACCCCTCAAACATATGCGCTTTATACTTAGAAGAAAAAACAGTAAGATAGTTCTCCAAAAAAGGTAAGACTAATTCAATGATATTTTGAATACCCTTAATAGAGTACACTAAAACGTCTTTGGAACCTGATTTCTTGTGAACGGAACCCTCATTAAAAAGTAAAGAATATTTATACTATTAACATGTTAAACTATATTAAATTCAGGTTATAGTGCCAACCCATGTTTAAGTTGATTATTTTTTACTATTGAAAACACTAGAGAACCTTCACCTTCAATGAAACCTCCCAATCAAAACTTGTAGCTCTCATTTTGAACTAATTTATCCAATCTTTCCTGCTGGTTGGGATTACTATTCGGCTAAATTTTCCGTTATATTTACGGCTAATACTGTCTCCTTCAACAAAGAAGCTTTAGAATGTAACTTTATAATTTGGCTAGATTTTAGACGAAGCCTTCGAGAGGAATTCGCTGATTCTTTCCAGCACATAGCTGAATTTAACGAGGGCCTTTTGGGAAGACCCTCAGGTATAATTCCGCCATTAGTCGAGGGTTTCTTCAACACTAAGTTTACGACAATTTAGTTATTTCGGTTAACTAGCTGGTACCGCGTAGGTATCAAACTCAATACTTAGATTTATCATCTTGGCAAAGTGCTGTGTTTTAATTAAACAGTCGTATAACATCTTTTTATGCTTCTTCATTTTTACTTGTATTAATCAAGAAACCGAGCCTACCTTCATAAGTCTGTTATATCTCCATTTTTCACAAAAAAATTGAGACTATTTCTTCGCTTTTATTTAATGAATTGATCGCCTTATTGTCTTACTATAATATCACTTATTTTACTATTTGTTAATCTTGCATTGTTCATTCCTTTAGCTAAATTTAGTAAAGCCTCTGCAACCACCTTATTGAGTGGGCTTTTTGATGTAAAGATATGCAAATTACAAAAATAGTTCAAAAGTCTTGCTCTTTTTAGAGAGAAATTTTAGCTTTCTTAGGTAAGCATTGAAAAACCCATGTAGAAAGAAGTTAACACCAGTTATTTCCAATATTACTGAGGATTTACCTCGATATTTTGCCTTACTCTAATGTTTATACCTCCTTTAAGATATTTGATCAGGGGTTAGAAATGATTTAATTTTACTTTCCAGGTGGTAGTACCTAATAGAGACTTATGCGAACTAGTTAGTTACAACTCAAACCGAGGTACTAACCCCTTTTTCATAATAAAAAAGCTACCCTCACCTTCTATCAACCCTAATAGTTTTTGATCAGTTAGAGTATGTTTAAAATCTGCGGGCATATTAAATTCTGTACGCTTGGTGTTATCGTATTGTTTCAATWCTTTCTTGTAGACATTTAGTCCCTAAACCACTCCTATTAAAGTATAAAAAAAATGCTTGCCTGAAGCTAAGGTAATCGAGATACTAAATTATCAAATATTTCGATATGAATACGTAAATCTCGTTCAGAATTTACTTGATAGCAAGATATATTATTTTTAGGGTTCTCTTACCTTCCTATTCCTACTGTTTCATAAACTTTAAAACTTTGATGTCATCAACATATAGTTTTATTTGAAACCCAAAAGCATAACATATATTATTGTTAGGCATAATTTTACGATGGATATAAAAACAACCTTACGCTTCCGCAAAACCAGCTAATCATTCGTAAATTATTATATTTTTTTTTGCATGTTTTAGATTTATTTTCATTCATTACTGGATTTAGATCATGCGCAAAATATATTTTTAGGTTAGTTACCCCCAAGATAAAATATTCTGTTAGGGGTGCCGCACTAACCAGTGATTTTTTTTTTTAAGATAGTTTATTCAATCCATTGATAGAGCATCGGGTTTCATATAGGATTATTGTAATTAATACTCACCTATTAGTCGTTGAACGTTTTTACTACTTTAGGTTACTATTATAGTAAACTTCGCTTCAAATTAACTCGCACTAAGACGCTAGCGCCCCAGCTGCCTACCCACATATAGCTTGATTACCCAAATATACTGCAAGCAATGTAGTTATTCTTGAAATTACCACATTTGTTTTCTGA
Source organism: Anisogramma anomala (assembly GCA_038502455.1). Classification (NCBI taxonomy): domain Eukaryota; kingdom Fungi; phylum Ascomycota; class Sordariomycetes; order Diaporthales; family Gnomoniaceae; genus Anisogramma; species Anisogramma anomala. Next base: position 779,866 of record JASMMZ010000010.1, on the reverse strand, counting down.
GTAATAATAAATAATAGGTTGGGATAAGTAGAACATAAAAGTTCTCTGTAACACCAACCCTTAAATCTTTATTATAAGAGGGACAAAGCACTCATCCCGAAGTTTTGGTATCAATTTGCCGAGTTCCTTTCGCCTACAAATTTTTCCAACCTGTAAACACATATATTAATATGCTATGTTAGACAAGACTAATGCAGGAACTTGAGTTTAACATCTTTATATTTATATTAACTATAAACGAACTTTTATATTAACTTTAATGCGTACGCCTTCTTTAAATTCATACCTAATTTAACGCATCTAATTTCTTCTAACCCTTCTTTACTCAAGTGCGCTTTATTATGCATTAATTCATTGACTTTTACAAAATCTAGGAATTCTTTTAACTTGGCTCCTTTTAAAAGATATTACTTTTTTTGTAATATCTCCAAAACTAGTTATCATCAAATCTTGTACTCCTTAGAAAAAATGGAGTTTTTTATTTTTTGAGTCATTTTAATTAACTCTTTCTCTGGCCCTTTTTTTCTTTAATACTACAAAAGGAAAAAAGGGTAAGAACTATCTTTTCTTTAATAAATATTAATAAAGAAATAACCTTCCCCTTCTACAAATCCACTTAACCAGTTAGGATCTATTGATACTATACTATGTTCTAAGGGTCTTTTATATTAGGGAATTCAGCCAGTATAGAATATGAAATAATTCGAATTTCATTAAATCTTTGATATTAATTATATGAACTAATCCTTCTTTAGATGATTTTTGTTTATTATTCAATCAACTACTTGTTTAGACAATTTGAAGTCTACTATTTTTTGTGCAATAAGTAGATACTTATTTAAATGTTCTTTAATCACCAGCAAATCGCTAGTGATATGAGTTAACTTGATAATAATATACACTATTATTACGATTGATAACTTCTCCTACACCGAAGTAATCTTTCATTGGATGTAATAAAGCTTTATCTTTTTCGTGTAAGGAAATTTTAAAAATTACTTTTCTTTTTCTTTATTTGCTATTAATAATAGAAATATGAGAACAACCTTACGCGTCAATGAATCAGGTAATGAATTTGGAGTTTAATAAGTTTAATAAATTAGTCATTTTGAAAATTTTTAATATATTAATACATTGTTATCTGGAGTATTCGCGTCAAGTATTTGACAAAAAGAATGGAGGTGGTATTGAAATATTTGATCAACTAAACACTATCTTACGGTATATACCATTCATACTACGAACATGTCAAATTTTTTGAAACACACATTAAAACTATATTTCTACTTTCGTCAGCTAATATAAAGAAGCTCGAAGTTAAAGTCCAGAATACAACTAATCAACTTCTCCGCGTTTTGAATGAAGTATTCGAACTGATCCACCTGAAATTTAAAAAGCTGTGACTCTCCCACAAAATACGTACAATTAAAGCCGTCTATCCAACATTACTGGAATTCAAGATATTATAACGCCAATTCGGATACCTAATTAGGAAATGCCTTTTACGGCTGCTATACGCTGCAGAATATATTGATATAGGGAAGGGTACGTTTAAAACTATAGAAAATTTTAGCCACGAGTTCTAATTACGCTAACAAGCCCTACGACAGTTTTAATTCCTCTTTTAAAACGATAGAAGCTTTAATGACGAGGTATTTATGAATATAATATACCTTAACAGCCCGCCAGTACTATTCATTATCGACGTAATAATATTATTTTTAACCTTAAAACATATACCATGAGTTTCCGTTACGGACTACTATGATACTCTAGTTCATTACTAGTTAAGAATTGATTTAAAACCCCTGGACTTGATTTTTGACAACGCAAGCATATCCTTTGACTCGAATAAATGGCGTACCAATGCTTAAATTACCAGTAATAAGTAAAAGAAAATACTGGTAATAGCAACATAACGTATTAATAAGTGTGAACAATACTAATAACCGCTTAAAAAACGTATATAATACTATCAAAAGAGCCAAAGGGTAATCAATGCTAAGTAATCAAACCTACAAATAACGGTTAACGTTATAAATAATATATTCAACCCGAATGAGCTTATTCTAATGCTCCTTATTTTCGGTACTTATAAAAAAAAATACATACAAATTATCACTATCACCAACCACGATATAGAAAGCAAATACCTTAACAAAAACTATAACATTATTACTTACCCTACAGTCCAGAAAAAATATTTCGAAATCATAAGCCACAAGAAACGGCCCGCGTAAAACTAGCGTTTTAAACTTAGTATTAAAGTTTAAAGTCCTGGTTTAAGACACTAATGATGGATAAACAAACCCTTTAAAGATTGACTGGTTTAAAGGCTACGATGTATTAATAAACCTACCAAATAGTACAAGTTTTTTTCGCTAAAAATAATGGAGGAATCCATGAAAAAACGTGGTAAACAAAAGCGGCTCGAAACTGTAATTCAATCAATACTATCAACAAAGCTAGTTTTGGTATAACGAATTCAAACCACCACCAAATTACATATACTTCCCGAAGTCCATATCTAAAACCCTACTACTATATGAAACTGGCCCACCTATACTAATAAAAAAAACATCGCGCCGCCGAGGTCGCCTACTAAACTCTAAAAATAAAGGACGCTTCAAAGCCTTCGTTACGAACTCTTTCATTACGTAGAAGAAAAGTATGGACCATAAATTAAACTTTAAGTTTCGCCGAAAAGATATAATCACCACCTTAGGTATTCAGTTCAAGTAATCTACTTAAACGGAAATTCATATTTCAATTTAATAAGGCTTTTTTCCTTTGAAAAGATTTTAACTAATGATTTACGATACCTACAGAATTTGCCACATATGTTTCGTCTACAAGGTAGAACATAAAGCCGGAAAACACTATAAAAAAGCTGCGGTATAGTTAAAAGGTATGATAACTCCGATAAAAAAACATTATAACATAGTCACCAAATTTATAATGGGGGAGCCACCGCTTAATTTTATCATTTACCGCCTCTTGAAACACTCTTTACAACTTTTACTCTAAGATTTACAATATTACATAATCTTACATATTACTGGAAAATTGGTTTAAACATTGTATTTAAGCCCATATATCTACGCAGCTCTGGAAGCATTATTCACCCAAAACGATTTTATGGATAATAAAACCGCTTAACAGACTTGATGAAACTGATATATACTGGTATCAAACCTACCAAAAACACTATAATGACGGGCTCAAAATAGTCAACTCGACCTTCAACCCATACCTACTAATTTTAACAACACGCTTTGAAAAATTTACACCTAAAGGCATATAAACGGATAACCCGCTAACGTTATATAACGCTTCGCCTTTGGTAACTAAAGAAAGAAAAATTAAAAAAACTAGCTTAAAAGAAAAACCCAACATGTATTTGACCAAAAACCGTATGATCGAATTTAAAGGCGCGACAACCACTTTTCTAAATGGTATTCTAAACTGTACACAAAAGGTGTGGATGATAAAGTTACCTCTTATTAACCCAAATAATGCAAAAAGAGCCGAAAAATACAAACACTAACGTGTACACGGCGTTTATGTCGCCTTAATAACACAACCGGAGGTGGTATTTAATCTTTCAGTTACTATGTGAAACCAAACCAACCCTTTCGATAACTTATTAAAAATGGTTGATCAACGCCTTACGTAACAAATATACAATCCAAAACACGATTTACATTTTATATCATTCGATTTACGTACTCCAATACTCTTTGTTTTAATTAACTAATACTTTGCTATTAATATTTACTATATTTCGAAAATTAAATTCCTTTTTAGTTTCGGTAATATTATACCGATCCAAAATGAATTTACACTTTATAAAAACATCATCCATTAAAATTCGACGATGTATAAACGGATTACAAAAGGCGTTCTGGCCTCAAAAACTTACGGCATAGTTAGGAGCTTCGACTCTGGAATTACCATAAAGATAACGATCCGAATAATCGTTTTAAACCTTAGTTTCAAACCTTTTCCATTAATTGCTTACATTAAATCTTTCTTCCTATACAAATACCTTATCAAACTCGGTACTACGAAAGATGAACACCTTATAATCGATATTGAAGCCTCACGGGAAAATTATAAACGTCGCGAAATTAAGGGGAAATAGTAAATTAACGGAAAGTTAAACCATATAAATATAATAACCAAGAGCGCTCCAAACCGAGCATTCAAAGCATTCGTATTAATAAATACTTTTTTCGTTAATGTTACTAAAAAGTTTTACTGCCCTATCTAAAGTAAATGTTCTACGACTTACATTTAATATTTCTCCTTTTATTTTATATCTTTATACTGCTTTTGACATTGTATCGCTGTTTAAATCCGCTATTTACATTATTTTACCCGTTTCTTCTTGATTCTAATCTACCACATGCACCATCTTTTCGGATCTTATCACAATTTAAATAGTTTATTTACACTTTTTCCACAGATTTTCCTCTATTTAAATCTACTATTCGCATCGCTTCTGACATACCATCGCTTTTGATTTTACCATTTATAACTTTACTATACACATTTTTCACTTCTTATTTATCACTTATGTTAGGATTTTTTTCAAAAAAGCAATTACATTACTATACAGGAAACTATACTATAGCTGAACGCGCCAATCCAGACAAAAATAAACAGTTAATCCCTATCGAAAGGTGAGGAAAAGGGCGGCTTCGTATCCTTAGCATCCTCCTCCTCACTGCCCCCCCCCCCTCGCTACTAACGCTACCGCCATCGCTACTATCGACTCTACCGTTGGCGCCACTGAAGGAGTATCTCCACGTCTAAAGTCATATACCCTTAAGCAAAAACGCAAGGGGGGTTTTACCCTCCTTACGACGACGCGTAATAATGTCGTCGAATTCAGATACGTAATACATACGCAAACCCCGCTTTTAAGCGAAAATAACAGCTACCGTTTCCTGAATCCGCTGGTAAACATTCACTACTAATTAACATCGGCTTATTTTAGTTATTTACGAAAGTAATTGTTTTTCAAAATGTTACGAACAGCATATTTATATAAGTGAGGTATTTTTATTCGAGATTAAGATGAAACGTTTAAAGTGTTCAGGTGGAAATCTTCATCTCAGAAGTATTCCTCATCTCCAGTGTTGAATCTTCCTGAGTGCAGACTGTGCCTATTATATTTCAACACATGTTTTTTTTAAAACTGATGAAATAAAGATTTCAGAGTATTTTCAATAATGAAGATACTGTCGCCACTTATAGACTACCGCGAGCAAATACACAGTCTATGAGCTTTCCTCACTTGCTGCCGCAAACAACTGCACAGCGTATAGGGGCATTTCGCAAAAATCGTTCATTTACCTTACCTAAACAAAACGTAACAACCGGGAAATAGTTTTTTCTTCTACGTCGCTTATCTGTGCTTGACCTAATAAACACTAAACAGTATTGGTAAGAATTTATCGGTACAACGTAGTGGATTTGAATCGTGGTCAAAGTAATTGGTGTATTGCATTGAAAGTGGTGATGTGTTACTTCTAAGTTTGGCATACCGCTAGCCGACCTACACACTAATTTGTATGGTGAATTGCTTGGCCCGTGCCCAAGGCTGAATTGGGCACCTACTGTACTTGACTTGTAGTCAATACAGTCAATCCCACAAACAATAAAGTCACCTTGCAGTCAGTACAATGAACTTACAGTCAGTAGAGTTGACTTGACTGTACTGCAATTGACTGCTGTTCCAACAGAAATCGTAACTACCCGATCACGAGTTTAATAAATACGGGTTGAAGGTTAAAATAATATGTTGACACTAAATTTGAAGTACGACAAATGTATTACAAACCAAAAGATTTGTTGGTAGGCCTTTAGACATTGTAACGTTGTCGATTCGAATCGTGGTCGAAGTAACAGTAGTATTGCGTGGTCAAGTGGTGGTGGTTGTATTCTTCTAAGTTTGGCAGACCGCCAGCAGGGCTGCACACTACTTTGTATGACCAATTGCTTGGCCCGTGCCCCACATTGAAATAGACACTCCACTGCAATTGACTTGCCGTCAGTACAGTCAACTTGGCTTTACTGCAATTGACTTGACTGCACTGCACTTGAATGTAATTCTAAGATACAAATTTTAACCAATTTCCATAACCGTTTCTACTGGGTACTTAGAATAAAGTTCCAGGGGTAACTTCAACAAAATAATCTTTTACAAATTAATGGTAGATTACGTATATAGTGGGGCAATATTACGACAATTAATCATAAATTTTCTATTAGTATCTATTATCAAACTAACATCTCAAAGGATGACAAACCGTTACCTACTTTTTTAATCTCGGAAAACTGTATAAAAATATAGTTTTTGCTTTCATCAACATATCATTCAGCTATTCTTTTGAATTCTCAGTATGATTGATCTATAGTTTTTACTTTACATATATTAAAAATATTCAATTGAAACTAGTTATATTGGAGTTTTGGCATTGAAATCCACGTGTAGATACGAGCTAAACAACTTTCAGTGTATGAAATATATTAATTCAAACACTATTTTTTCACTACAAGAATATGCCCAAAATCTTAATAATGAGTTATATGCCCAACTTCATAACCATGTTTCAGCTATTTTCTATTTTCCTATTAGCCTAAAATGTATATATATTATAGTTCTTATATATATTCTCTATCGTCATCTTTAAATTTCTTTCCTTTGGCAGCTTGAAATTGTCGCCATCACTTTATTAACTTGTCAATTAGCAGCGAACATTGGTCTCATTAACTAATTCATTCTTTTAAAAAATATTTATGAGTGATTGCTTTAATATAGGGTTTGATTGAGGTTTGAGGAAATTTCTTAAAGCTATTAGCAATTTAACTATTATTTTGAGATGGGTCGTACTAAAAATTTGAAATAATCCCTCCCAGTTTCATAGATTACAAGAAACGAATACTTCATTTAATAGTGACTAAATGAGCCCATCAATCATCAATAAACTATTTTTAGCTCTGAACGCATAATTTATTGAATATTTTACGAATTGCCTTCAACATTCCCTCAATAAATTACTGGAAGCCACTGTCTTCTATTGAATGTTTCTGCATAGGGAAGATTTACACCTTAAACAATAATATACCCCAAAACGCAAAAGGATTAGTACCAGGTTATTAGGGCTCATAATATCATTAAACTCCTTTTCCGCTATTTAAAAACGTGTTTTTTAATTATAAAGTTAAAAATATCTAATATTGTGTTATCATTCATCTTTCAAAACAGTTCATGTACTTTTTCAACCATTATTATTCTTTAATAGGTTTAACAACACCGTATTTACAATAAATTACTATCATTTCAACATGAATTTTGACTTTGAATACAGTAAAGTTAGTATTAAACTGGTAAACAATAATATTTGGTGGTTCTAAATATGTATCTATACATAAAATTCTTATTGTTTCCTCAATATCTTTCGCCGTTAACAATTTCACGAATCAGACGCTGTAAAACAAGGTTGGCGAATTTACAACGTAAAAAATAGGCTTGTTATATAAGTAAAAAACATCGGCCAAAATCTTACAATTAAAATCTTCATCGTTTTACAAGGTTATCTGAAATTTTAGGGGTAATTAAGTATAAGTTTAGCAATAGTAACAAAACTTTTCGATATCCTTAAATGCTACGAATTTCATAATCTCATTATTTGTGGATTCTATAGATTTTTAAAACGTATCAATAACCAAGTAATTAAAATATTGGTAAAACTAACGTGTATTAGACTTTGTCATATTCATGACTTTTATTTTTTGTCCTCAAAGATTCAATTATATTTTTCTCTATTTCAAAGCTCAAGGAAATCTTTGGTCATCTTTAACCAGCCTATTAATGTTAATATCAACGTTGAAGCCAAAGGTATTTATACACCCAACGCAAAGAAGAAAAGAGACGGAAGTATTGAAGATACATGGGATAATAGTTTCAACGATTGTAATTATTATCTTTCAAATTGCAAAAAAGGGTTTCTTACCTAAGATAAAACAAATTTCATTGTTTCCAGCGTTTGAATTATGAATTGAAGTAATAATAGTATTTTTGCATTGCCAGAATATATATAACAAACAACGTCCTCTTAAAGACATTGCAAACATCGTATCCAATATAGTTACTTAAAATGTATTTTCCAAATATTGATTGCTAATGTAAAATAAGTTTAAGTTACTGGGGTTCTAATCATTTGAATGGCAATGATGGTTATTGTCTATAAGAAAATACGAAAAAAACCTGGTTGACTTTCTACTCAATTATTTTAAAAGTAATATCGTTATGATATACGACTAACTTCAACATATTTATGTCAAATTTTTAACGTATCTTGAACCTTATGGTTCACAATGTAAATTAAGAGAATTATTCCAAAGTAATTTTGTATTAAATGTAATATATTAACTGTGGTTTATAGATTTCATAAACTGGAGGTTTTTTAATGAATGATCTTATTTTCTGTAAATGTAGTAGATCTTGTTACTTTTATGACGTTAATTTCACGGTCGCTATAATCACTTGGATTTTTTTTACGTTATTAAGTTTGCTTTCAATTTAGGATTTTTTCGTTAAATTTTTGCTACTCAAGCCTACTGTTAGTAGGCCTACCTGTAAGTATAGGTCTTTCGTTTCAATGTAGTGAATTCAAATCAATGTAGTCGAAGTAACTGGTGCTGCATTGAAATTGGTTGTTGAGTTATAAGTTTAATGTTTGGTAGACCGCTTGTTGGTCTGCACGCTGATTTGTACGGCTAAGTGCTTTGGCTTGTACTCCACTTTGATGTGGGCAGCTAATGTACTGCACTTGCAGTGCAGTCCCACAAATTGCAGCTAATTTGCAGTTAGTATAATCAACCAAACTGAAAGTTTAGTTGGATTGACTTTACTGAATTTGACTGCTATTTTAATACTGGCGGCTTTTTATTTTCTGTCTGCGCGCTAGTGTAACCTACTATTAATTGGTGGCAACCTTCAAAATTGATTTTTAATAATCAAAGTAATAATAAGCCAAACCCCTATTAATTCTTATTAATTTGTACAGAAATTAATATTAATTACGACTTTTTACAGCATTTCTTTATTCGTCCGAGACGTTTTTTTTCAACTTCAATGTATAGGTCTTTCGCTATAAACTTGTGTATATTACAGACTTTACTATTTGCATACCATTTGCCAGCAGTTTAAATTACTGCCATCGCCACTTTTACTTCCATTGCCACTCATATCACTACTCTAGCAGTCTTTAAGTTTGCTAGGGAAACCCTTTTTCTTTACGTCACGTGCCAGGTGGTTTACGTAACCCTCGATTCGTACAGTCAGCGTATTGCTGTCCACAACTATTTTCAGGGCATCATTGGGCGTGGCTTTGGCTATAGCGTCGGCGGCGTTATTTTTGCCGTTTATTTACCGGAAATAATCGATTTTCCGGATTTCGTATGTCTTCTTTAGAGGTGTTAAGTCTATTATTAGACGTTTTTCATTGGTCGTATCCAACTTTAATAGGTATTCGTAAAGGCTTCGGGGGTTTATATATACTACAATAGGTATCGTAGGTATTTCTAACTTTTTGATGATAATCTTTAACGTGTCTTTAGTTATTATTCCGATGGTAAAGCCTGGTATTATTATGTAGGCTTTTGAGGTCAGTAAGCTTCGTGTTATACGTTTGTATTTGATGAATGTTTAGTGCAGGAGGTTTCTGGTGATTGTAAATTTTCCTTTGGACTTTTTTTCGTTAACGAGTATTATTAGGAAGCCTATTTACGATGTGAGGTTAGTATTATGGGCAAATAATCCGTTCATAATCATTATTAGCCTTATCTTCGTTAAATTTATTAAGACTTTATTAATTTCTCTTTTCAAGTAGTCCAATTGTAATTAAATCCCATTGTTTAACCTATGAAAGTCCTAGTTTTGTAGATATTATGATTGTTCCGTATTAGCTAGGTTGTACGATGCCTTCAGTGGATATAACGTGGTAATGTAGGCTATAAAAGCCTTTTATTTCAAGTGTGTTTTATAATTTTACCTCGTAAGCCTTATTGATAATCGTTTGATTCGTAGGTCGCCTTATTTGAAAAATCTAATGTAAGTGCCGCTTTTGGCCTTAATATTTTAGATGCGGAATGACGATTTATTAAATTCCATTTATGTACTTTTAGCTACCGTTTCGATTAACTTTCACTTTTAAAGGTCTAACTTTTAAAAAGCACGTGATTTTACCACTATGAATTCAGTGTCCCCCTAAAATAGGGTATCATTAATTTATATAATTACAATATCGAAGGTTTCGCCCTTGGTAATTAATGAATACGCGTCAAACTTTAAAGTCTTTAAGTCTAGCTTGTTTTTGAAGTGTGTGAGGTATATTGAAAATTAATGAACGCCTACCTTCACTAGTCACTATATAGATTCAATATATCATATTATTACGTCAATAGGAAACCTTTCTTTTAGTTTTTTCGGCACTTTTAGTAATAAAATCCGCTCAAGATCGGTAGAAGACGATATAAGTTTGCGTTATTTTTTTAGCTATGAAATGTGAACTAACCTGTTGCGTTAATAGTTAAACTGTTAGTAATTTCGATGATTAATCGTTGGCTAACCTTTTTTTATTGTAGACGATTAAGCAAAGATCTAGTCTTTTCCTTTATTACCATATCTTTAAGTGATTAGTTGTAACCTTTCGTATGGTCGGTTCGTGGTTTTACTTTTAATTTGCCAAGTTATCTTCAATGCAAAGATAGCAAAGTTTTAGTTTTCAAATTGAGTTCACAGTGCAAGTTCAATAACTCCTAGAGTAGGAAGACCATTAATTTTTACTTAGTATTTTTGCTTCAAAGCCTTATCCAGTATATTGATAATGCCCTTAACACAAAACGTAAGGGTATGCTTTTCATCAAAAATCTTTTTTCAAGATATATAAACCGTTATATATACCTTACCAGGTTTATAATTTTCGTTATAGTTATCTTTTTTAGTATATATCATTCTTTTCTATGGTTTTCAATGCTTTCAACGTTTTATTAGCTTATTAACGATCTATTCGTGAGGAATTTATTAGTTGATTCGTTCGACTCAAAGATTATAAACGTTAGAGTTTTCATTATACATGTGGGTTTTTGATGTAGCTTAACTTATGTGATTCGAATAGTGATAACGCTGTTAGTAAATTTAACCACCACGTTTATGTTAGTAATACTTAAGATTTTATACAGCCTATTTGATTTTCTTGGCTTTCATTGCCTAAGGATTGTATTTTAAAGGTGTAATGATAGTACGTTTGTTGTTAGGGGTCTATTACATGTATTAAGAGCATCGTTAATCTGGCTATGTGCTGAATCCTTCCGCAGTTCTTTTAGAGCTTTGCTATATAATATAACGCGTTTTTATGTGTTTAATGATCCTAAAAAATCAATCATTATACATAGCCAGATACAAATTACCAATAAAGTTGGCATAAGGCCGTTGGAGCTAATAATATAGTTAATACCTTTTACCACTATTGAAAGTCATGCTTTTTAATTTGTGAATATTTCGATTTATATTGTTAAGATATCGTAGGAATTTTGTAAGGGAGCGGAGGCCTTTTCGATCTTGTTAATACCCTTGTAAGCTTTAATGGAAAACTATTTGTATTAAATTCTAATAAACTGAGTATTAGTGTTAAATTTCGTTGCAGTAAATTTAGTATCGGTATTGTGAATTGGTATGTTTAGTAGCCTGAGAAAAGTGTTAATCTACAAAGTACATAATTCTTTTTGATGTTTTTTGTTCGCCGTAATGATTTAAAGGAATTTGGCTTCGTCGAAAGCCGTAGAGGAGTCTATAAAGTAAAGCACTGGCTAACCATTCAGGTAAAATACGTCTACAAAAACCTTAAAGTCGAAATTTGAATCTTTTGAACGTAAACTCAAATCTTAGAGGGGTTTAGTAGTTTATTTAAGAGAGGTAATAAAGCCTTCTATTTGATTTTAGATTTGGAACGTCCATATTTTCGTAATGAGCCATTTTTAAGACCTTATAAATCCTATTAATCGTTAGGTAGATAAACTCACGATGTAGTTAACGAAGTTCCAATTTCGTTATATTTAATACCACGGTTTTTGGCCTTTGAGGATGAAACTTGAAATACCCATATTAAAGACTAAGTTGAAACCTTTTATCGCCTTTAATTTAAACCAATTTATTAGTTTAAATGTTAATATTGACCTCGATTTTTTATATTTTCAAGGCAAAAACGAAAGGGGGTAGGGAACTTCAAAATATAGAAAATAATAGGGCCAACGTTAATAATAACAGTTGTCGATTCCAGTAACAAAAGCCTTTTTTCAAGCCCAAAGCTGACCTCCGTTTTGCTAGCATCCATATAGTTAAGTTATGTAGTAGTATTTGTATCTTTTCGTAACGCGACCTATTATTAATAGCCTTTTGTTAATTACCGCGTTACTTTAGTGTCCGGAATATTAATTTGAATGACCTGTTTCGCATATAGACTTTGAATTGTGAAGAGGTATCTAGGACTAGAGTATTTATCTTTATGTTGGCGATAGAGGTACTTACTTATGAGGTGGTATAGAAAGGTGTGATTGGCGAGTTATTACATTGCTTTTGGACCGGTACCAGTATTTTTTATGTCAATTAATAACCTTGTGTTAATTTTCATCTTCTTCATTTTTGCTTTTTAAGTTTATAACTTATTTATTATAGTCTTAATTAAAGGTAGAAGTGAATTATACAGAATATATTACTTGCTTTAATTCGTTTTCGGCAAAGGTCTGGCGTGTTAACTAGTATCCCTATTTGCTATGAATTCAATTATTTTAGCGTTCAAAGTAAATTTGCTTGGCTGGTTCAAAGACCTTAAGGAAGAGGAATTCCCTTTTCCGTATGTAGTTTGTTAACGTCCTTAGGTCCGGGTTTTCTGTTCGCCGTATTAGCTAGGCTTTTGGTACTTGCGGTTGATGAAGTACACGTGGAAAAAGTGTTATTCGTCTTCGTTAAACTTTGAAGCTTAGGGTATATACTAGTCTAATTTAAGACCCGAGTCGTTACAGTCACTAGCAAAGAACATAAATATTTTTAAAAAAAATCCTTTACAAGTGGTGTCAAGATATTATAAGATATATTTCAACTTCTTGTAATCTGAAACGAATTATCGGACCTGTTAGCATAAAGTGCCTTTGCCAACTCCCACGTTCCCTATTACTTGTTAGCAAAACATTATCCTATTAAGTATTTAATTAAAGAGGTTTATTTTTTGTTTCTTTTTTATAATTTAGCGTAAAAGATTACTTAATGATCTTTTAGTTGGTGCGGTGTTAAGAAAGATTACTATAGTGTTTGACATAGCTCTTTAGACTGTTATAAATTTTGTGGAAGGAAGAATAACTCATTAGGTACCGAAGGTAGTAATTTTCAATTGAACCGGTAAGGATACTAGGAAATAATAAGTGAAAGCCTGGTAATTTAATTTTTATCTGGCGGCAGATCTTGCAATAAGGTTGTAATTTGACGTTGAGGATGTTATATAGCTTACCGTTATACTTTCCTCCCCCCTATTTTAATTAACATAGTAATTGCTGTATACTCTTTATCTATTATGAGAGCGTATCGAAGGGGAAGGGTAATATATTTGTCGTAAAGACCTTTTTAATCTCTTGACTAGTATTGTGGGAGGTATTCATGGTATTGATATTGGTAGATAGAACAATTACCTGTAGCTAAATTTGGAAGGAAAAAGCCAATGGTTGTACCTAATGTAAGCTCGCATGTGAAACCGTTTTTACCTTAATTTGACTACTAAAACTGGACGTGTTAAGGATGTTGAGGGAAAGAAACTGGAAGGTTTTCATCGTGGGGGACTTGGTAATACTTCTTTTTTTGCTAAAGGGTACGTCGAAATCCCTGCTTAATTAACTAGTGAACTTAAAGGCTTGCAGCGCGTAAGTTAATGAATTTCTTATAGCTAGTAGTATTTTACCGTTCATGTTAGGTAATAGGGTCTAAGGAATTTATCTGGGCTTGGGTAGGTTGTTATGAATGCATATAAAGCCGTTAACGAATGTTGTTGCTAGCAATACCTTTTCTTTTAACTTCAAATATTTATTAGGGGTCCTTATCAGTATCGTATTCGTTAAATACGTTTTCTAGGTTATCATTTGTTACTTTTTTTGTTGAGAATTCAACACCTCAATTTGTGAGTTTAGTTTTTAATTTGAGTTTATCATACTTGTTTATCATTATTTACATTGCGAGGTTATATTTTAGAAAGCATTATTAGAAGAACTTAAGCGCTTTTATATCTTCAAAGGTTTTATTTGATTTCAATCGAAAATATAGGAACTAATCTCATTGGTGAGGTACTTAATTAAAGAGTTTTTATTAGTGTCCATATATCAGAGGTTTTCGTTGTAGTGCTTAACGAATATAATACCGAGATTCTTAATTATCTTTTTCTTTTGGTCGAGGTTATTTACGGTATGAGTTCCGGTGTATTTTGTAGCTATTATAACGAAGATTAAAAATTAGAGTGATAAAAGAATAGTGTAAAGTGGTAGCTTGTCAGTTTACCGTCAAAGTTAGTGTAATTGAAGGTCATGGAATTTGGTTGTTTTTACGATTTAAAACTTGCAATAATAGTACCCGTAATAGTAGTAGCCGTAATATTAATAACTTAGCTGTTTGTCAACTTGCAGACTTGGTAATCTTTAAGTCTTTTAACGCTTAATCTTAACGCTTTTTTAAGAAGGATTCATAAAGATTTCTTGGTGTTTTCAATAACATTACCAATGCCTACTCCTGAAATTGCCGCGACACCTGACACAATACTGTAGGGGCGCTTCGCAAAAACTTTTCCTTTACCCTTGGCCGCCGTTTAACGTATAGAGTAACTAGAAAATAGCTTTTTCTTTTAGCTAGCTTATCTGTGCTTAACCTAATAAGTATTTTTCAGTGTTGGTAGACCTGACTGTAAATGTAGGCTTTTCATTGCAACGTATTCAATTCGAATTACTGTGGTAGAAGTAACTGGTGCTGCATTGAGATTGGTTGTTGTTGAGTTGTAGGTTCTAAGTTCGACAGACCGCTAGTTAGTCTGCACGCTAATTTTTATGGCCAAGTGCTTTGGCTTGTCCTCTACATTGAAGTGTGTACCTACTAGACTGCACTTGCACTGCAGTCACACAAACTGCAGCTAATTTATAGTTCATACAATCAATTAAACTAACAGGTAAGTTGGATTGAATTTACTGCATTTGACTGCTATTCTAACAAATACCGTATGTATGGTCGATATAGTAGGTAATTAAAAGGTTTTAATTGTCATAATAGCGAAAAACTGCAGTTTGAAGAAATATACCAATTAATCTCAACGTACGTATTACTAAGGTTGTTAAAAAGGAACGTAACTAGCTAAAAAAAATCATACGTAGTATCTAACTCTTATAAGGCGTATTTAAACTTGTTAACGCTTGTAACAACTGCCTGAACCTGCTTGCGTAATGACTTTCCCAGTATACACTTTCACAATTACCTATTAATAAAGAATTAACTTGTTAATCATCTAATGGATTATATTAATTGGTATTTTCTATTTTTTCTATTCACTATCGTAGTCAAGCGTACTAAAACCTCATTCGTATAGTATTATATGAGATGAACGTCGTACTTAAAGTAGCTATTTATTCCGCTATAAATTTCGCGAAAGGTATGTACTTTAGTCAAAAGGGTTAGATAGTAGTTCTTTCCATTCCTAGTGATGATTTATGAGAATAGTAAGTGGGAACTTAAAGGTTAAGCCTCCATTTTTTTTCGAATGTTGGGAAATAACATTATAATTTTATGAAGTATATTGTAAATTTTCTCCTTATACTTCTCTAGGTTACACTGAATCTTTACAAAATCGTAATAGAGGTTATAATTCATGTTTATCATCATCACTAGTTAAGGATGCCAGTTGAGATAGTCGTCTCAGTTGTCGTTAGTATTTTTGACGACTAATTCAAGTTTGGGTTACTCCGAATCTCATTAACAAGGATAATTGCTCCTAGTTTCATCTACTAGTTGAATCTTGTAATAGGACTTATAATAAACTTCCGCGTATGAAAAAAATATTTTCCTTATTCTTTTAGTTAATATTGATTATAATTCGATAAGTTTGTTGAGTTTTTTGTAGTAGAATTCCGCATACCATTACTGCCTTATAATACAAGTGAGTAACTTTGAGACTTCAAGTGTCTTTCTGAATTACTCGTTTAATCTCATGATATGAATTCTTGGAACCGTATTAACAATAGTTGCTTCACGCACTCCTTATCCCACAAACGATTATTTAACGGTTTCCTTCCTTAGAATTCAGTTACTCAATAAATTAATAGATTTCTCTCTATTGCTAAAATGTGGAGAGTCAGAAATTGAGGGTTTGGTAGTTTAACTCATATAAAGATCAAGTGTTAGACCTTGTGAATGCATATAATGGTGTTTATTATGATCGGCGATACCTTTACTTTTACTTTAAGAGTTTTGAAGCTAAAAATCTTGAAATTTGAAGTATTAACAGCAATTGTTTATATTCTCCAATCTAAAAAGGTTGTTTGTCAATTTTCTTATGATATTTTCAAAGATAAAGATTCCCCATTTGTCAATGCATAGCTTCAACTTAATCTTGACTCGCTTTTAAATTATTTTCCATATATAAATAGTCTAGTCATTAAAACCTCAACTCAAATTTTGGATTAATCTAGCGCTGCACTTGAAGTCTTTATCAATATTTAAGTTAAACATATACTAGTTGATGAAATTGTTTAAGTTTTTTTTGGTAAAGGTTTCGTCGACTTTTTTATGTCATAATTTTTATTGTGGTATTTGGCAAACAAAAGTTCAAGTGCTTTGATATTTCTCATTATGTTTCAATTGTTTATGATCGTAACATTTTAGCTGGCAAGTTAACGTTAATTTTACGTCAAGGGTAGGGAATAAGTGATTTGGATTTAATATAGTTATTTATTATAACTTAGCTATTGACTTATTTGTCACGATTTTAACTCATTATTTTTAGCTTTTTAATTTCTTGTGTAAAATTAGCGTGTTTGTTATTTCTTACGACTTTTATTTGTTAAGTATTATTTAATAATTCTTTGATCTTATATACTGAGGGATTTGGCAATTCGAATGTTTTTTTGCTTAATGGTTTTAAAAGTTTTAATGATCAATCTTAACACTTTCATCAAATAGGTTCAACGAACTATCTTAATAATTTGGCGGTATCGGCGCCACTTTTTCAACTATCGTAAAGACCAACATAATACAAAAAGTCTTCCGTATTTCTTTCTATAACAACTGACACAATTTATAAGTGTTTTTCGCAAACAAACTTCCTCTAGCTTACAATTACATGAAGCCTAACCCGAAAGTAGCCTTTTCTTTCATGTAAATTATCTATGCTTAACTTACCGTTAAACATAATTAGTGTTGATAGGTTTTTAGATATTGTAACATCGTCAATTTAAATCGTAGTTGAAGTAACTGATAGTATTACAATAATCAGGCAATGTATATAAAATCCAAATTGGGTAGACTGCTCGCCTTTCTACCCCCTAATTAGTATGTGCCAAAGCTTGGCCTGTGCCCTATGTTAAATGGGTACCTAACAATCAACCTATAGTCATTGCAATTAACTATATCCCAACACTAATAACATTTTCGCGACGCGATTAAAAATAAATACTAGTTACAATCGTATGTTCTAATAACACCAAATGTATGATTACTTCCGCAAAAACATAGGTGAAATAAAATTCATTTTCCACATAATATTCATAATTCATTACCTACAACGTTTTCTTTGAAATGTTAAAAACCAGCACTTACCACGTTCAATACCCAAACAATTTGGGAGTGAAGATATCCAACGAAGAAAAAGAATTATTCAGCTTCAATACAAAAGCAGATTATATGGTATATGGAGCAATTTGACAACGAAAGCTAATTCTAGAGGGAGTCGCTTCAAAAGTACGGTACAAGCGAAGCCAAGATAACTAACCGCAACCAAATTATACGCGGTTCATGTTGTCAAACACTCCTTACATGGTACCAATAGTTTTCAATGTACATTTTGTACGACTTGACTCAGATTATAACGGTCAAAGTGGCAGACATCATAGCGCAATACTAAATTAGTGCCCTCACAATGGCAAGGTGCCATGGGATGGTACATTGTGACGGTTTTGACAGTGGGCGGGGTGTGCCAGCGATACTGTGGCACTTCGGCTCCCAGCAGAGTATAAATATCCTGTCCACATACAGGTCCAATGAGAACAGAAATTCGAGCACCCTCAGCTCTAGAGTGCTGTTGAAACATCTCAAGGTCCTCTAATGCACTTTCAAAGAACAAGTCACAATGTCCAAGTTTCCTCCCCCACCCGTCGAGTCCATTAATTGGACGGATTCAGCCAAATTCATATCCACTGATGGTGCGTATCTGGTGGAATGGGCTGTGTTTCTGGCGGTCATAGCTGACTATTG
Organism: Anisogramma anomala; assembly: GCA_038502455.1. Taxonomy (NCBI): domain Eukaryota; kingdom Fungi; phylum Ascomycota; class Sordariomycetes; order Diaporthales; family Gnomoniaceae; genus Anisogramma; species Anisogramma anomala. Next base: position 761,304 of record JASMMZ010000010.1, on the reverse strand, counting down.
CATTCAACACACTCAGCCAATGGCCATATCGAGTCCACCTACAAGCAAGCCACCGGCAAGTGGTCCGCGCTGAAGTTTGTCGCCGACCCACATCTGCGCATTCACGGGCTGGCATCAGGTCTCAACTACGGCCAACAAGCCTTCGAGGGACTCAAAGCGTTCCGGATGCCAGGGCCGCACGGCGGCATCGCCATCTTCCGCCCCGACGCGCATGCCGGCCGCCTCCAGCACTCGGCGGGCGTCCTGGACATGCCGGCCGTCCCGTCCGGCATGTTCATGCAGGCGTGCCGCGCCGCGGTGGCCCTGAACGCCGGCTTCGTGCCGCCGCACGCCAGCGGCTGGGGCCTGTACTGCCGGCCGCTGCTGTTCGGGTCGGACCGGGAGCTGGCGCCCGGCGCGGGGCGCGACTTCACCTTTTGCGTGTTCGTGCAGCCGATTCCGACGGCGGGGCCGGGGCCGGTCCGGGCGCTGGTCCTGGACGACTTCGACCGCGCGCCGCCGCGGGGCACGGGCACCGCCAAGGCGGGCGGCAACTACGCCGGCGTCTTCCGCTGGAGCCGGCTGGCGCGGGCGGACGGGTTCTGCATTACGCTGCATCTGGACAGCACGCGGCACGAGTGCGTGGACGAGTTCAGCCTGTCGGGGTTCCTGGGCGTCCGGTATGGAGGCACGTCGCCACCAACTGGCCGCATCGAGCAGGGCCGGGGCAGCAATGAGGTTGAGGACGTGACCCTGGTCATGCCGGACTCGCCTTGCGCCCTCAAGAGCCTGACGAGTGACAGCGTGCAGCAGATAGCCCGCAGCTGGGGATGGAAGGTAGTGAGGCGCCCCGTTCCTTACACGGAACTTCCCGAGTTCGACGAGGTGATCGGTACGGGGACTGCTATGGGGTTGACGGCAGTCCAGTCTATCACGCGACGAGGAAGGACTTCGTCAACAGAGAAACGACTGTCCAGACCACGTCTGCGGTTGGACTCGGACAGTGGGACCGAGACGATCACGTATTTGCCCGACGGGCATGAAGGCGCTGGACCGGTTTGTCGCAGGCTCCTGGAACAGCTGAGGGCAATCCAGTTCGGCGAGGTACCCGACGAGTTTGGGTGGCGCTCTGAGGTGAAAGAGCATGACCTGAAGCTTTCAGATGCCCCGAACGGGAACGGAGTCAATGGAGGATCGGTTGCCGATGGTCATTAGATGTGGGGGTACCTTTCCCCCATGCGTACCTTGCCCCGTCTTGGCACACCAAAACACTCACTTTGGCACTTATACAAATTGAGGTCCAACGTAATATTATATACACGCCATGATATAGATTGAGTCCTTGTGAAATGTAGAAGAGTTCTGCCAGATTATATTTCCTATTTAGGCAGTCGGTGTGGCGTTCTTCTGGTCCGAAGTCTGAGTTAGGCCAACATTTAAGTGCACCTATCCACTATTTGCCTTAAACAACTATGACAATCATATTGCATTATATATATATTTATGATACACCATGAAATAATTTGGCGAATCAGAATTAGCCGGAGTTTATGCGAATTGACTTTGAACACCTGAACTATTTGTACTTCCTAACACATTGCAGCTACAGAATACGGGCATCTATCAACCCTCATAACTAATAATAATTATATTACATTGTTAATATGTGTGGAAATACAGTTTAACGAAACTATCACAATCTTCTAGGGCGGTTTGGCATTGGTCTTTTAGGGCTATGCAGTATAGCTTTGTAGAGCTGTGCAGCATAGCCTTACGAAGAATTTACGTAATATAGTTTTTTAGGGCGGTGTAGCGTACTGAGTTATGTCTCGGAAGCCTATATAGCCAGTCATTCTAGGCTGGCGACTTAACCTTCCTCTCCTTTAATATAATCATCTTTTAATACTACTTTTTTATATAAATAAACCATATTGTCTTCTGTTACGTTAACGTACATAACCTAGCTTTCACTATACTTATAATACACTATTCGGTGATTGAGGTAATAATACCTAGTTGGAATTTGTGCGGATCTGCTTTGAAAATAACGTTTACTATTTGCAAGTTCCAAAGCCGAGAACGCACCCATTCCTGTCAACGTTTAGGCACGTTTCAAAAGTATAATTGAAACAAATCAACGGTATCTCATTGGTTAGCTTATGATCGAGTAGTTTCACATTAAAAGTATGTTTATTACTTCAGTAATTCAATCAACAAAATTGTCTGTTGGGGTTGGGGGCTGTTTTGATGTGCCAAGACGGGGAAAGGTCCGCATGGAAGAAAGGTACCCCCACTACGGTACCTAGCTATCAACTCACTCGAGATGCGAAATAGAGCCAACATGTCAAGTGACCAACAACATCATGAGTAGCCATTCTTCCAAGGCGTGAAAACAGGTTCGGACACCTGGTTTGCTCACCGAGAAAAGACCAAGCCTTTATGCGTGGCAAAAATAGAATGGTTGAATACCTAGGTACTAAGAGAGAAAAGCCAAGTCATACCGTGCCACACCACGAGATTCTGGAGGCCATGGCAGCCAAAGACCCATTCTAATAATCCTCATGGCATGATATGGCATAAAGGTGTGTATTTTGAAAATCCTTAAGGTGTAGTACCACACTACCCTAACACGCAGGGCACCCATAACTCCGGAACACTTCCCGCACCAAAACTTCAAAACTATATAGCAGCAGTAATATTTCCTAAATAATGTCATATGTGAAATAATACTGAAGTACATAATAAAAACGAGAGTATTGAATATTTTAATTGTGGTAGATGGTGTATAACGTGGCTATAGGTGTTTAATATTAAGACAAATGCTTTTACATTAGAGTGAACAATATTCAACTCATCTTGTTTAACCTTTGCCAAATTTCAAATAACCATAGTATATTGTTAACCCTTTTCGTAAACAGCATTCCCTATTCAATATTTCAATAATTTTGTTTCAATCTCGATATTCAAGCTGTAAAACAATTTCATTATAAGGCAAGGCTTTATATTAGTTTTATAACACATTGTGAATTATTTACAGCATTGGAACTTTTCCTCATTCAATTCCGTTACACGCCGATAGAATCATCTTTGATTGATAACTTAAAACTCGAAATTTATTTGCTATACGCTGTGAAGCCTAATATTATTCGTTCCTTTTTCATTCCCAATGTTTACAGTAAAACGGAGATTAATAATATGATCACATTTGATAACGACAGCAATAGCTTTTTCAGCCTGCATTTTGTTTATCTTATCCGATAGAATTCTAGGATCATTAGAGCATTTTTTCTATTCATAAGATAGATTGCAATACAATGGTACACCGCTTTAATATTTAATTCAATGAAGGCTTTTTGGAAGCCAAAATAGTAACAAATCAAATTAATTTTGCCTATTCGAAAGAAATCAAAGCGAAAATTCAATTTGCTTCAATTTTCTCGCAAACCCCTTTTATTACATTAAATACAACGTGGTCGATAAATTTTGTTTCTTAGGTATAGTAAATTCAAAAGATATATTAGTTAGATGTTCAATCGTAAATTAGTTCACACATTTGCGACGCAAATGATATTGCCTTCAAAATGAAAATTGGGAAAGACAAATGTATATAGTCTTTTGATTTTTAGTAACGTGGTTTTTATCAAGATTTCAGATTGACAAGGTTGACAGCAAATAATGTTTTTTCGTATTTTATCAAGTTATAGTATGAATACTGCTTTTAGCTATTAAAACTCAATGTCATTACTGAACTTGTAGTTGAATAACTCAATGAAATGAAAATCCGACAATTCAGACTACATGTGATTGCAAAAGAATTGACTGAAAAATGTGGCGCCTTTAAATATATTTTTAGATCAATTTCAATAGGCCCCGCATTAGATGCTGATACCTGTGTCATCTGGACGCTAGTATGGACGACGGAAACCAAGCGGTCTTGACCTCAAGCCGGAGCCCCCTTATAGTAGTAGAGAGTGCGTTAGTAGCAATTCTCAGATCTATGATCTAAGGGTATTAACCTATTGAAGTTACTATGCAAGAAAATACTGTATTGGCTTATAGATTCTGGAATACCTAGAAACTACTTGAAGAATCCTTTGACATATAGTCAAGAGAATCCCCATAGATTTCGATTATCACGATCAAGACCTTGTATTAGTAAGTACCATTACAGATAGCTGAAACTCGATATCATATCTATCTTGATCACCATGATACTTTTAAGTGTCATATTCTCTAGTGCTTCCATCTAATGCTCCAGTTAAAATCGTTATCTCCGGTGTAGTCACCATCTTGAGTATTAAGTCCTGAATATGGACTGAAATTATTGTTATTGAAACCCCCTGAAGATGTACTATGTGTATAATTTTAATGAAGAGAAAATAACCAATAGAATGAAAATTCAAATTGAAAGGTAAAGAATGTACAGTGTGGAGTTATAGGTTGCGTAGATGCAGAAAATAAGAAGACGAATATAATCTAATCAAAATCAATAAATTTTAACAATCGTTGTTGGTAGGCCTTCATCGTTGAAACGTAGTTAATTCGAATTGTGGTCGAAGTAAATAGTGTATAGCATTGAACGTGGTGATGTGTTACTTCTAAGTTTGGCAGACCGTTAGCCGGTTTGTATACTAATTTGTATGGCCAATTGCTTGGCTCATGCATTAACCTGAATTCGGCGCCTATTGTAATTAACTTGAAGTTGATACAGTCAACCCAAAAATAATATAGTTAACTTGTAGTAAGTCTGATTAATTTACCGTTAGTTTAGTTTACTTGAATGTAATATAATTGACTGTTATTATAATATTGGTAACTTTCTGTTTTTGTGCGTGTGGAAATTGCATTCAGTTGCAACGCAGTAAAGTCAATTGCAGTGGAGTGCCCAATTCAATGTGGGGCACGGGCCAAGAAATTAGCCATACAAATTAGTGTGCAGACCGGCTAGTGGTTTGCCAAACTTAGAATAATATATCTACAACTTGATCACGCAACACTATTATAACTTCGACCACAATTCGAATCGATAACGCTACAACGCTGAAGTGTCTATCAACACTGGTCAGTTCTTATTAGGTTAAGTACAAATAAGCTACGTAAAAAAAGAAAACGTTTTCCGGTTACATGTTTTGAAATACCAAGGTACAGGAAACATTATTACAAAAACTCTTTACAAACTGCGATGGTTTTTCAAGGTAATTGAGAAGTAACGAATTCGACAAAACACCAAAAAATCTTCATTAAACCCTTCTAGAAGACAACTTTTGAGATTAACTGTCAAACGTCTTAAATCATCAAGAAAACGATCACGTAGTTGCTAAGATCTCTACAATTAGCGAATGGCTAAGTCGCTACTACTCCTACCATCGTAAATCGCTAATCTCAAAACTTCTTATAACAATAAACAACAATTTCAGCGACAAACAATCTTTAATACACAACTTTACATCTTACACCAATCTTTTCCCCTCCTCTACACCATAATATCGTTAATCAGTTAGATCACTAAATACGTTAAAATCGATACATCGAATGAAACACCAAGGATCGTCAAGTCGCGCCTAATACCCAAACCACGACAAGTAATCACATTACACCACGGCTAAAATCGACACGTTTTTTCATCTAAAATACCACATTCAACCTAAATTGACGTTAACCTGCCAGCCAAAACATCAAAATAAAATCTAGTTAGGAACGTATAAAGGTAATTAAAGCTTTTGGATCTTTATTCATAAAATAGTTTAATGATAACTTTTAGAGTAGAAATATCAACAAAGTCTTAACTAACAATATTTAACTAATTACATGAGTTATTATATTTTCGGTCAGTATATTGGCGAGGAATTGAATTATGTTATCTTTGTCTTTGAAATCTTTTATCATTTTCTGAACGATTGAATTTTTAATGAATGTAAAAATATTAAAATAGAGTTGAAGTTCAGCTAAAGGTAAAGATTCGTCAGCATAGGATCTTTCTTTTAATTTTTTTTTCAAACAGATGAATAGAAACCTTTTTACAATTGGTATAACTTGAGGATTATCTTTGGGATTTTTAAGCTCAATATTAACTAGGAAAACGAAAGAGTATTCGCGACTATTAATGCTTTTACGTATGTTTTAGGATTTTACTCCTTAATAATAAGTTGGGTTAAACTTTTAATCCCGTAGGTAATAACTTTTTGTACTCTAATAATATTAAAAATACAACAGGCACTGTTTGTACTCAGCAATTAGGTCAGTTACTACTTGGTACATCTCTACATCAAACATGAGGAATACTCTAGAGATTAGAATATCTACCGGAGTACTAGTAGGAATACAAGTGATAGGACTTGAGAATATTATATTAAGGTATAGGAGGATTGAGATGAGGATGACACCTATATCCTAGTATTTACTAATACAGGGGTATAAGTACTGACTAGTGCAAGGTATTAGTACTAACTAATAAGGAGGATCAATACGGAAATAATATCTGGCATTAATATAGGGGTATTAGTACTTACTAGAACGAGGAACTAGTATTGACTAGTACAGAATTTCGATTTCAACGATTGAGATCGCTATGAGTATTCTATTAATTATATTAGAGGGTTATCCATATAGATTCTAATATTTTTCAATATATGAGCCTATATAATATCCCTTTGTCAAGTAACTTTAATATGTTTTTAGTATGATTATACCCTACTATTTTATTAACTTTAGTTTAATATTTTCCCCACTAACTAAAAATTAACATTCCCAATTCTTCCTGATCTTCTAATATCCTTGAGGATTCCCTAGTCTTAGCATCTACAAAATCACGTGAATTACTCTTTTCATTACTATGTTTGTCTTACATCAGTACTAGTAAAGATGGTTCTTCTTCATAGAGTACTATTATTGTTTCCGTCCACTTGGATTTCTCTAGACTTTCAGGTTCTTTTGATTCTCCAATTTAATTAACATTGCTTTATTTAGTTAGCGTTGAAATTACTCTTGTTGCTTGAGATGCCCTAGATCTTGAAGCCCTGTTTAGGAAAGAGCGAAAAGTAGTTTGCAAGGCACGCAAGGCTAAAGTTGATTAAGAAAATCAAGCTTTCAATGCTGCTGATGTTGCTGATAAGGAGGTTTAGACTATAGTAATCAATGCTTTAGACAGTCCGAATCAGCAAACCCTCAGGTTAGTTATTAACCTATACAAGAAACTATTATCTAAGCTAGAAGAACGCCTTTAGTTACTTCCTCAAATACCATGGATACCGAATCCGGAATGAAGAGAAAAATTGATAGAAGCTATATCAAAAAAGAAAACCAAGAATTCTTTCTTTAAAATTTAATATAGGAGGCTGCGTTTAGGGACTAAATTACAATTGTTGAAAGATTTTGAAAAGTTGAACTTTATAAACATAAATATATGGTGATTAACAATCAAATCATGTGCTATTAGTAATGACTCTTTTTATATATTGAAAGGAAATTGCAAAATCAAGATGAATATAGTGTTGATGGAAATGTATTACATTCATTCATTTATCCGTATCGACTATGATCTAGCAAAAGCTTAAAACCCTATATATATACGAATCTAAACCCACCGGATGATCAATTTTTTAATTCATTTGTACTTTTTAGCCGTTGTCATTGGTATTAAGAACTCGTGAAAAGCTTTTTTCAAGTTGATTGGCATATGTCAAAACGTCGAACCGACACATTATGAAAAACTTTTCAAAAAAACTTCGTTTCCTCCACCATTTACAATATTGCGCCGTTTCTTTCTTGATAGAAGATTTTAAAAATTCAAAAGGAAGGCTTATTCACTAAGGTTGTTGGGTTTAAAATATTAAGTATTTACTTAAGTTTTGGATTTATACTAAGCTTGAATTCTTTGTTTAGCCAGTTTGAAAACGAACTCAATTGAGGAAACCTAAGATGAGAATCGTCTCCAAAGAGTAAAAACAGAGAATTCTATCCTTTAATAATAATAAAAACAGCCTATTTATTGAAACTAACAATCCAGTTAGTTCAGAAAGATTTATAGTGCGTAATAATGCAAAGGTTACTTATCAAAATATTGTTTAGTATTATATCCAATTTTACGACTCTTTTTAAACTATAGCAAATCTGTTAGTAAAAAAGGGGAAATAGAGGATCTCGTTATAATTTATAATAGTAAAGTTCACCCCCTTAATAAACAGTATCTTGATTTTATGGTGTTGTCACCAAACTCATCATATATTCAATTTAAATGATCTACTCTATAATACATTATGTAGGAAACTCTTGGCTTTTTAGAAGCCGTATATTATACGGATAATCCCGCTTTAAGTTTTCCATTTTTAACGTTAAGGAATCCAATTTTAACGTTAAAATCTTTACTTTTTACATTGGTTCACCGAAATTACGAATTAGATGCCCTATAAAAAGTGGGTAAGGCTGCTTTACAGATCCCAATTTTAAAGTTAAGGTGTTAAATCTTAACGTTAAGTTTTATAGATTTCCCTCCTTCGTTCACACTATGATATCATTCTGTAATTAATAAGAATTAGTTTCCAAATAAAATAACAACTGATTTCTGTTTATGTTGCTACATTTTTAAAGACAAGAAATGGTTCGTTGAACTCGAGGTGTAAGGTAAAAACTACCCTGTATTACGATACGGGTCAATTTGGATCCTTCAAAGGTTCCTTAAAAAAAAATTACTGGCTTATAAGGTGAACTTCATGGCCTAATGGCTACTAATATCAAATATGGCTTCAACTTTTGTAACATAGCTATTATCTCTCCTAGTAAAGGATTAAAAGCCGTTTATCGTATATTAAACGAAATTATCAAACTTAGTAAGTATGATATTGAATTTTTGATCTTTGACGGAGGCAAAGAATTCATTAATTATTTAGTTGGAAAGATACTTATAAAATACGCATTTTATTCTAGGTTCTCTTTGTTGTACCCACTGATACGATTGAATTTCTGGATCCTGTTATAAAGGAATACTAAAAATTCTATAGGCTTGTACTATTTCTGGAATGATACTATATTACCTATAATTTTTTCATTCCAAATAATCTTTATTATATCCAACTTAATGGTTCATAATAAAAGCAGGATTTGGTAAACTACTTCTTATTGAGTCTTAACTTTGAAGTAAAAGGGTAAGGGAATTCTTGAGTAAACATTAAGCTTTTTTTTTACTTTAGGCTTTTCTGTAATCATCAACAAACCTTGTGCAAAACGAATAAGGGGTTAAAAGAGTAATTTAATAGAAAAAGGTGGAAACCTCTTTTTAAAGTATTTTTTGACATAAAAAAAATGGGGTACATCTTTACGATTTCTTTAACAAACTTACTAGTGTCCTTGATTAGAAGGATCGTTAGAACTCTTATCTTAATGGTCTTTCAAAAATCAATTATATGACGTCTTAAATTAGTCGTAAGTTGAGACGATACCGAGACTATCGAGGTAAGTTTCCCTTAAAATACTGAAATAATAGTCCAACCTTCAAGTCAAGAAGGAGTATAAACTAATTAGTAAGAAAGATAGTAAATATGCTGTTCTCAGATGTTGTTGTTCATAACGATATGGTTTAGTTTGTGATTTGAGTCATCAAGAGATAGATTTAACTGATTATAAAGGAAGTTTTGAAGGGTTCAGTAGCCGAATGATGAAAAAAGACCCTCTAAAGAGAAATATGGAGATTCCTATGTTTTAAGATTTTTAAAACTATTAAAATTGATAGAAACTGCTATTCATTAAATGAAAAGTAAGTCAACAAAGTTAATATTAATACAAATGTTGAAATGAGAAGATATAAGGTCAAAATCGATATACTAAGATTTAAGCAATGTTGTAGTGTTGATTATACTAAAACCTTTGCAGCTTTAGAAAAGTCTTTTATGCGAAGAATCTTTGTCACTTTCGCTGATTTATATAACTGGGATATTGATTAAATCGATATTGACTGAGATTTCGTTAATGGAGAGCCTAAAGAACTAGTGTTGATGAAGATTTAGAATACCATTAAAACCTTTTTATTGGAGTATCTTAAGGAGCATAACAGGGCTTTTAAATTTTTAGTTAACCAAGTATTCCATTGATTCACTTACTTAGATGGCTTTAAACAGGCTTTGAGATAATGATTACAAAAGTTGAGAATAGTTTTCGATACTTTTAAATCCAAAGTTCAAGTTTAAATACCACGGTATATATCATTTATCGCAGTTGATTTATCATTTATATTCATATAAACGACTTTCTTATTATTAGGTTTAACACGAAGACTATCCATAATTTTAAGATGAACATAGACATGTAGTTTTAGTACAATGACTTGTGACAGGCAACTTACTTTCTAAGGGTACGTTGCTTAAACAATATGGACAATAATATATTTGTATTAGCTCAAGATATATATATCTGAAACGTTCAGGAATTTATAGTAAAGTAACTGAGCAGACACATGGCCTATATCACCAATGCAATTAGATTAATTGTTTACATTATCTTCTATAAATATTAAGCTAATATATTATAAATAAAGAATTATTAGCTTGATATGGTATCTTTTGGTTATACAATGTGTTAAACCATACCAGATATCGCGTTTCATATATTAGTACTATTACGATTCGAACGCAATTATTTGTATGAAAATATCACATTATTCAGTTATGCCTCTCGATATTTCAGATAATATAATCACTGTGGATTACAAGTAAGCAAGATTTTTTTCGAGTATTACAGCATTAAACCGTTATAGACTTCAGTTAGGAAATTATAAACATTTCTAAAAAGAAAAAGAAAAAAACATCTGGTGTGATTGCTACTGAAAGGGAGATAAGGCCACTGGAACTTCAACTTCTGCATATTAAGTTTAGATTGTTAACAGTACAGTTAACTGGGTATTTAAATGATGATCTAAAGTATATCTCTTTTCTGTAGATATTTAATCCGCAGCTATGATAATGGTTACTTAGAATACTCTTTGAATGAGAAACCTATTCAAATAGTTACGTATTCATATTATTATTACTATATATTGTGATCATGAAGGAGTTATGAAGCTGTCGAGGAATCTAGAATATTATCAATGCACTAACTATATCTCTTTTGAAGAGCACTTTGTCAAAGATGAGATGGAACGTGGTATTATACAAATTGATTATGTTTTTTCAGCTATATAACTTGTTGATGGGTTAATAAAGTTATTTCCGAGAAAAAAATACGAAATGATAATATAACGGCTTAGATTAATTGAGTTGGCTTAAAATTGGATTGATGGTTTATGAACCTTTGTATTTTGGGTTACCTTATAGTATGGCGGGTGTGTAATGGTAAAGTGATTATTACTAAAGACTTTTAGATATTGATAAATATTACTATGAAGAACATCGGTTTATATCGGATTACCAAGTTTTATTACTTTTTGCATTTACCAATTTTTACTTTATATTACGTTTTCTTTACTTTTCACTTTACCATTTGCTTTTGTTTCTACTTCTCCTTATTTTGTAAGTAGACAGTACCTCTAAAAGATCTTCATTGAAAATATTACAGTCACAGTTTGTAGTCAGCAAAAGAGTTAGTCAATACTTAGTATAACAATCAGTAATTTATACGTATTTATACTAAATATTAGAAATATTTTGGATATGATGATATCTACCGGATCACTATCAGGAATACAAGTGATAGGACTAGGGAATAGTATACTAAGGTATAGGAGGATTGAGAGGGAGATGATGCATATATACCTGCATTTACTAGTATAAGGCTACTAGTACTGACTAGTCAGTGCAAGTACTAACTCGGAGGGAGGATTAATACAGAAAAGATTCCTGGCATTAATATAGGGGTACCAATATTTACATGTACAGAATCTCGATCTTGACGATCGAAATCTCCATGGGAATTCTCTTGATTATATCAGATGTCTCCATATATATTGTAGTATATCTGTATCTATAAGCCTATACAGTATGATCTTATATAGTGTGGATATTATTATATATACTTATAGTTAGTACACGTAGGTCAAGTGGCAGCGCACTACACTGCAAGATGCACTCTTGAAGAGTGCAAGACAACGTGTCACGCTGCCGGCTGCACTCTTGCAGAGTGTATAATGTATGGCGCGGTCTAGAAAGGGCATTCCAGAGTGTATAGCAAAGTGCCAATGCCCGGATAAGAGGTTTATAACCTCTTACTCATGGTATGCACTTTCAAAATTCTTTGGTCAGAATTATCTATCTTTATTACTATAATACTAATCTTTACGATTATTTTTTTATTTTTTTTACATGTACTTAAATTAAGCAGAGACTTTACCAATATTAATTAGTAGTTGCCTAAAGTCGAGTATAAATGTCTAAAGAAAAAAGAGATAAACTGAACTTAAAAAATTATAGTGTAATGTTAAAGTTCCACTGTTTATACTTTACCACTGCGCTTTACAAAAACTATACGGGAGTTTGGAATTACGCGGGAACGCTTTTAAACCCGAATTATAACAAAGATGTAAAATTTAGAATAACTTTAAAATGGACCACTTTAGTACGATATTATTAAATAATTAGTATTTTGACTACTAAAAGCTACTTTACGTCAACTGTTAAATTAATTTGGAGCTTTAAAAATATTTGTGAACTTTATTAAAATCGTTCTATAATGTATTAGGCTATGTAAGTTAAAACTACTAAGTTTTAAAACTCTTTATTGGGATTTTTCCCATTTAAATACAGCATTTATACCGCTTACGGAATCCCAAAGAGGTTATTAACGCAACACACAAACCTCTCGTAACTACTAGAACCGGCTACAACACGATAATCCAAACCGCCTACCAATTACAAACCAGGTTTTATATACTGAATTACACCATATACCTTCCCATATCCATAATTTATTTTCCCTTTTTATATTTACCTTATCCACCTCTTTACGTTGGTCTTATACCGTGTATTTAAAATTTAGTATTTACTATATTGAAGTTTTTACCAGCTGTTTGACTGGTATAGCGTTAGAAAACTCTAAAAACTTCAATTTGAAACGCATAATTAGGTTATAGTTACTTTTCATTTTGATTTTATTTCAATTTCATTCATATTAGATAAAGTTTAATACCTTATTTCCTACGTATTTATGATTTTATACGCTTTTTTAAAAGCCCGAACGTACCCTAATTCCAATTACGACTCGAATCCAATAATTTACGCCGCTCAAATTTTACAGTTATATGCAGTAATTACATACCTTATGTATAATTATAGCCTAACTCATAACTAACCAGGAAACCGCTGACGAATATATAAAATGATTGTTTTTATAAATACGTCGTTTCATAATGACATTTCAATGTATTTGAACTTTAATTTATAGGATAATAAAATCTAGGTACCAGTAAAGAATTTGAACCTTTAAAAATTAAATACGTATGTTATTAATATAATCTTAAGCCACTGAAATGGAGAAATTATTAGATGCGACTTATTCGACGATTTTAAAAAGGATCTTGCAAATTGGATGCCAGATATATAATGTATAATCGATGGTACGATTTCCAGAATATTACGAAAACAATTACAGAATAAGGGTATCAATACGACTGGTAAAAAAAAATAGCCGTACTGTAAAAACCCTATTAATAACGGTTTAACTTACATAAATACAGAAGTGTAAGACGACAAAGTAATAGAAGTGAAGTTCATAAATGAATACTAGTTAAGGAAACTCTAGCATCGCCTGTTGAAAATAACAGATCGGGAACGAGAAAAGCCATCGTAAAAAAAAAGCTTTTAGTAAGGGTAAACACCCGCCATGAAATGAAAAAGGAGTTGAAAAAATCGATGGAAAAAGATGAAGTACCGTAAAAACCATCTACGACGCGGGTTAAATACGAACCCTTTCCAAAACGAAATTCTAAACAAAAACTAAATGAAGTATACGTTCCGAATACCGTTAATAACCAATTAAACTACGATAGAAACAGCCTGAAGAAAAAAAACTGTTATGGTGTAAAAATAATAAACGATAAAAAATGTTAATACGTTAATTATGGATTAATACCCGCTAACTACAATCTTTACCGTAACCTTTTACAGTATCTCTTTTTCACTTATGAAAGCGACCATATAAAGCTACTAACTTCGCTTGACTTTACGATAAAGACGAAAATTATAGCGGCGAACCATGAAATATACTAGATAACAAAATATATGTAATACTTAATATGTGTATAAAAAAATAACGAACCGTTTCAATTTTCCGTTATTTTACCTGGTATCTCATTTAGGCAAGCAAAGGAGTAATAAATATAACACCTTACATAGGTAGACATATTTGCGGAAGGTTATAGCCGTTCAAAATTACATTTCTATATAGAAAAAAAATATGAGTTTTACAATAAGAATTAAACTGCTACAACCTGAAAATCTATAGCAAATCAACTTTAAATCGTCAATAAAAACCTATAAGAGGTACTTACCTCCTTACTAACGAAGTTCCGAAAATTCTTGGCGTTCTATCAAACGGAATACGAGAATAATGAACTATTTCTATAAGTAGTAATGAAAATATATCGCAAAACCCCAAATTTCCACCTTACATTATTTAAACTAGAAAAGGACTTAGAGTTTTTTTGTACTTATTTTGAAATATTACTTAAGACCTTTACATGCCGATAGTTGAGCCTCGAAATAGTATTTGTAACCGATAAAACTAAAGGCGAAGGCTAAATCACCAAAGTAAACCTCAACGAATTTTTTGACTACGTCTAAAATAGAAAGTTTAAAGTGTATTTAAGGCAAAATAAAGTCTCCAAATCCAATTATTGAAAAGAAAGGTATTAAGAAGGGATCCCTAGAAACAGAAGGCAGGTTAGCTATTATCGAGGACGTTCCTACGGCTAAGGACGAAACTTACTACGGTTATAGCAATACTTACAAAAAGTTATAGGAAGCTTTACAAGTTTGTAAAAACTCTGCATTATATACCGTAAAATAGGTTACTGGTTTATTGATTACTTGATATACAAGTAGATTCGGATTGAACGACATTTTGAAACCGATTACGTATTTAAGAACCGGATAAAAGCTAATTATATAGTATACATAGCCGAGTGTAAATGCGTAAAATATAAACCCAACACCTACCCGTACGAATATACCTCCGCAAAAAAAAAGACTTGGAAGGTAATAATATTTACCTAACAATTCAAGACAACAAAACCTCTCAACGCATTTTCACTGGCTTATAGGACGCCATTCTCCTATATAATACAGGCCAAAACTATGGAGACAAAGTATTAAACGCATATATAGCGTTGAAATTTACGTTTTTAGATAGATACAGTAACCGATTCCATGGCATTATACCTAATACCGGCGCAGCTAGAATTTTAACGGCTGGAAAACGATAATTCAACGCGTTCAAAACGAAATTTCCAAAGTTTTGACTCAATCGAATCGAAAAACACCTAAAGGTTTTGTTCGGTAAAGGTAAAGCGTCGTCGTTTGAGACGGTCGTCGTATATATATGATTAGGACCGGTTAAGCTTTATATAAAAAAATTTAAAAAGTAGTTTTTACTTTCGTTAAATAATGCAAAAAAGCTTGAAATAAAGGTCCGAAATACGACTAATTAACTTATCTATGATTTGGATAACGCATCTATATCATTCTGGCTTAAGTTCGGCTACTTATGGTTTTTATCCGAAATACGTACAATGAAGGCTATTTATTTAACATAATCGTAAATACGGATTTTATACCGCGAATTTGGATACCTAGTTAGAAAACGCCTTTTACGGTTATTTTACGTCGTGGATTATACGAATATAAGAAAAAACGTTCCAAAAGTTATCGAAAAGTTTTATTATAAGTGTGAGCTATATTTACAAGCCTAACAGCAGTTTAAGTTTCGTCTTTAAACTCTCGTAGACTTTAATTTCGAGGTAACTTTCAATATTCTATATTTAAATAGCTAGCCAGTATTATACGCTGTCGACGCGACAATATTATTCTAGGCTATTTAGTTTGTATAGAGTGTTTCCGTTATAAATTGTTAAAATGCTTTATTTAAGAATTAATTAAATATTTATTTAGGCCCTTCATATTCGATTAATTATAACGTTGAAACGGCCTTCGATTATACTAAATATCGTACCAAAGTTAGGATCTCCGGTAACGAATATAAAGAAATATTAGTAAAAGTATTATAAGGTATTGGTGAGTGTAAACGGTACTATAGACCGCTTGAAAGGGTATATAATGTAGTGTTGAAAAAGCTAAAGGGTATTAGTTTTGGTGAATTGAATTTATAAATAGCGGTTAATGATATTAATAATATTTCTGGCCCGAGTAGGTTAATCCCTACGCTTTTTATTTTTGGTGTTTATCTAAGGATTTATACAAACCCTAGTCTATCGCCAACTACGGTATAAAGGGCGAATATTATAGCAAAAACTATGACAGTATTACAT
Organism: Anisogramma anomala; assembly: GCA_038502455.1. Lineage (NCBI taxonomy): Eukaryota > Fungi > Ascomycota > Sordariomycetes > Diaporthales > Gnomoniaceae > Anisogramma > Anisogramma anomala. Next base: position 744,863 of record JASMMZ010000010.1, on the reverse strand, counting down.
TTCCCGCGGGTTAAGAACAAAATTTTAGAAGCATTAGCTATAAAGAATATCCTATTTGAAACTAGCGTTTTGGACCTATTATTACAGTTTAAGGTCCGGTTTTGGAAAATTAGGGACTGATAAATTAACCTTTGAAAGATCAATGAATTTAATAGCTATAATATATTAGTAAATTTTCCTAAAGGTATAAGTTCGTTTCGTTAAATAATAATACAGGAGTACAAAAGAAAAGAGTCTAAAAAGAGCGGTTCAAAACTGTAGTTCGACTAGAACCGCTGACGGAGTTATTTTTAAAACGACGAATTCACACCGCTTTCAATCTCAGTACAACCCTCGAATACTATTCTCGACCCGCTACCATCATACGAAAACGGCTTATTTGTATTAATACCACTAGTATCCCGCCTCAAAAGCCGCCCTTTCACTTTAAATATCAAAAAAATCCTTGAAAACTTTGTCGAAAATTCTTTTATAACTTAAAAAAAAAAATCAACCGGGAGATTAACTTAAAACATTATCATAAGTGTATTATTATCGCTTTATGTGTCCTGTTCGAATAATTTACATAAATTTAAATCTTTACTTTGATTAACCAACACGTATTTTATTTTCAATAACTCGACGTAACGATTTACAACACCTATAAAAAAATTCCCACCCATTTCATATACGAAATTAACGATAAAACTGAAAATTATACGAGAAGATTCGCGTAGTTATAAAAGGATAATACGACGAAGGTAGAAAGGATATTATAACTTCATTACCTACCTTATAACCAGTTATCTACTGTTTTATTTTGACGTTTTCAATATGTCTTAATACCCTTTACAGTTTATATGTTGAATTTTGGAATATTACGTAAGATTATATATAATTCTAGAAGTGGTTTAAACGAAGTATTTACGTTAATATACCTATGGATTTTAACAAAGTACCATCTACTGAAAACCATTTTATGTATTATAAAACCGTTTTACGGCCTAACTAAAATTTGTATTTACTAGTATAACGCATATCAAAGGTATTATAAGGGGTGTTTCAGAATAACTAATTTAACTTTTGACCCGTAGTTATTAATTTTAATAACGTCTTTGAACGGCTTCTTACTAACAAATATATAGAATGACAATATATTAACGTTATGTAACACGTTGTTTTCCGCATTTTAAAACAGGAAACCTCAAAAGGCTAGCCTAAAGGTAAAACCTAGGTCGTAACTGACATAAGACTATATAATCGACTTTAATAGCGTTATTATCATTTGCTTGAGCGGTAATTTGAGACTATAAAAAAGGAGAAGTTGTGTAAAACTACAATTATCGTTTTAAATAGCGCAAACCGAGTCGACTAATACAGTTAACAACGCCTAGGTAGCGCTTGGGTTGCCTTCATAATATAACCGAAGACGGTATTAGATCTTTAGATTACCGGATAATGTTAATCCGCACCATTGAACGATAAATACAAAGCGTTTAATAAAATGTTCACGTAATGAACATATATTTCAAAACGCGGTTTATAATTTATACTGTGAAATGTTCGTATTATTAAGCTATTTTTTTCATCAATAGCGTTTTCGTTCATCCCGACGATTCTAATTCGTAAATAGGTTTATTTTTAGTTTTCAACAACGAAACATACGCCCGGAAAAGCTTTACGGTTTGTTGAAGTATTATTTATCAAAGATTTACTAAATGTAAGTGAGTCATAAGATGAGTTTTAGCTTCGAAAATCTATAATATAGTTGAATGCTTCGATACTGGAACTACAGTTTTAATAACGGTTCGGAAAATTATCTTGAACCTTAGTTTGTCACCTATTACTTTCTTTATATATATTTACCTTTTCTTTTTCGTTTTACTAATATATGGTTACATTTGGCATTACAAATGAAAAACCTTTATAATCGATATTATAGGTTTAGGCGAATAATATAAGCGTCGGGAAATCGAGGAAACGAGGTAAATCGATAGAAAATCAATATTAGCGGATATAATAACTAAGAATACACCAAACGGAATATTAAAGACGTTTATATCAATAAACATACTGTTTGTTAATGTTATTAAAAAGGTTCGCGACTCCAATAAGATTAACGTACTACGCCTTATTCTTTTTTTCTGTTTTACGTTATTACATTAATTTATACATTTTAACGCGGTCTAAAATTTACAACTTACACTGATTTTATGAATTTGCTACTACTTGGATCTTCTATTTTATATCGTTCTTGATATACAGTTACTATTTATTTTATATACTTTACCCCTCTTAAGATTTCATTTTTTTTCCCTTCTCTGTTTAAATTTACGATTTTACACCGCTTTTAATATATTATTACTTTTCGTTTTATATATTTTAAATCTTCTTTACCTCTTTTATTTTTCACATATATTATAATAATTTTCGAGAAAAGTACTAATATTACTGTGTAGCGTGTTCAATTATAGCCGGGCGCGCTGGCTCGACTAAAAGGGGCAAATATTTACTATTAGAAAAAAAAAAGGAAAAGGCGACATCGTCGCGTCTTTACCATTTTTCCCGCCACTCTCCCCCTTCATTCTTATGTTACCGCCATTACTGTTATTGACACCGCTATCATCGTCAGCGAAAAGGTGGCCCTGCATCTTAGACCGTATTCCTTTAGGTAAAGGCTCAGGGGGATCTTCATTCTCCTTACGGCGACGCGAAATAATGTTGTCGAATTTTCCTACGTAGTATATACACAAACCATGTTTCTAGGCGGTAATAGCAGCTACTGACTCCTTAATCCGCCGGTTAACGCCCAGTACTAATTAACATCGGCTTATTTTGGTTATTTGCTAACGTATTTGTTTTTAAAAGCGCCCTCAATATTACTTTTTCAGGAATGGAAATTTTGGGAAACGGTTAAAACTTACCATAAAGTTGGCGGGCGCGCAATACGGCTTCGGCCTACGGCTCTAAAACAAATGAAATAGGGGCATATTTGTTAACAGTCCGCGTGTAGCGGTAATAACAGATCGAACGATCTCTGTTTTTGTAGCAATCACTAATAAACTTACCCACGGCCGCTGACGCGAAATATGGCATATAAGTCGTATTTATTAGCGGCCCGAGGCTTGGACCCGGGTACACCGCTTTAACGCCTTACGCGTTGGAGAATCCTGGCGACACACCTTAACGATACGCAGCTCGAGGTATCGAAAGAGGTTTGTCTCGACCTCTTCGTTTATAAAAACATTAAAGGCAGATAAAACTGTGGATTTAATAAATACGAACTGTGGATTAGCTTCGCCAGGATACGTTTACAGCGTAAGGGGATCCCCTCAAGTAAAAGTGTTTTCACCCAAGGGGAAAGGGTAAGTTTTATGATTTTAAAAGCTCTGCGCTCCTCTCCCTGAGAGTTGGAGGCGAAAGGTGAGGGAATAGAAGGAATAGAGGAGTTGGTAGCGTAGGTGGCGGCGGCGGCGGCCGGCGGCGATCCAGGAGATAGTGCCGGAAAAGGGGGAGCTATTGGTGGTAGCGGCGATGACAGCGGCGATTGCGATGGGGCGTCGGCATTTACACGCCAAACGGCGCCTAGTAATCATGTTTTTATGCGGGATCTGTTTAGAAGAAAGGTTAATATATAGGGATTAATTAAATAACCTACATATTAGAGTGGTTTAAATTAGTTAATTAAGATAGGTAATTAAGTTTAATCAGGTTAGAGATTTATATTCAATTTTCATACGCGCCAATAAAACGGAAACAGAAGCCTTTTTAACTCAACCCATAACGATACATTTTTATACTAACCCAAAATACGTTACAGCGTAATCACCCCTACCCAATTACCCCTATAACATCCGCGTAACTATACTCTTGTCGAAAAGGAAAAAAGAGGATATTAATTACTATATCGCTACCGATTAGTAACACCAAGTAAGCCCTGATTATAATTATCACCGCAGCTCAAAATTACTAATTCAAACCTTTATAATTACTACTGTAATTACACTATTATTCTAGAAACCACTAATTTAAACTTTTATAATTTGTACCAAAACTACATTATTAGTACAAAACTACGGATACAAACGTTTTATAAATACCCTATCATTATAAAACTACGGATACGAATGTATTACGACTCTATTATTGTTACTATATTACAGATATATAGCGTATAAAAAGGAAGAAAAGTTTACTTGTGTAAATATTATTATATATCCTTATAATTAGTATACATAGGTCAAATAGCAGTGTAATACACTACAAGATGCACTTTTGCAGAGTGTACAATAACGTGTCACGCTGTAGACTGCACTCTAGCAGAGTGTATCATGCGTGGTGCGGTCTAGAAGGGGCGTTCCCAAGTGTATAGTAAAGTGCCACTACCCGAATGAGAGGTTTATAACCTCCCACCTATGGCGTACACTCTCTGAAGGCTTCTTACGGACTTATATATCTTTACTACTACAATACCTATCTTTACAATTGCTCTTCTACTCTTTTAAGTTCACGTGTGTTAGGCAAAGACCTTACCAACATATAGTAACTTGGATTGATAATAAAAAATCAATGAATTTCCAAGGTAATTAGCCTCTGTTCGAGATAACTCGAAATATGCATTCGGTAGTGTAATAGTGCGTAATATAACGATTGCCAACGCGGTAAGAAGAATTAACCTTGGTGCTACCTTATTTTTAATTAGGGAAGATTGGTAAAACAATAAAAAAAAAGTAAAAAAAATTGAAATTACGCTATGCATACTGAGACTACGCAAAACACAGAGAGGTACTACTTAATATGTAAGCTCATTACAGGCCTTATTACAATATTTTACCCTTCAAGCTAAACGATGAATAACTACGCTTATCATAGCAACTGTAGAATTTTAAAACATCAATTGGTAAGAAATCAATATTGAATACTCATACAACTATCTTCATTTACTTTTCATATTAATTAAAAAAATTGACCTCAATTATAAACTTATAATAATCGTTGATAACACAAGAGAAAACAAAGAGAAATATGATAGGAAATCCTATAATCTTTTCGATATAAAAAGAATAACGTTTCTTAATATACGCATATAAATTAACAATAAAATTTCAAAATTCTACTTACTATCATCAGGTATTGTTACGCATGGAATGAAGGGCTCTTACATGAATTTTTGTGTTAAGATACGTACTTGCTGAGAAATTCATTACGCAATGAATAGTGATTTCGAATTCAACGTCCAAATTTCGTAACATTATACGAATTGTGATACGATACGGCGGCTAAGAAGAATAACGGAAAAAGGAGGAAATACAAATAAATTTATTAATACAAATACTTAATAATTCAATCTTATATCAGCGAATAATAGAAAACGAAAACGTAGGCAAAAAAATATTTCGCGAATAAGTACGTGGGGTTATTATCAACGTTAATCAATTCAAAACGCCTTATAACATGAAAAATCCAATTTGAGATTGTCGATTACAATTATAATAAAGTATATGTCAAATTTACTTTATATATACCCCTAAAGTATGAGCTTTTGTAATAAGGATGGAGAAAACCTTTCCATTATGTATGATATTGAGTGTAAACACAAAAGGCTCCCATACGAAATATTTGAGTTTAAGCCGTTAAATGGAGAATTACACTAGCGATAATGACGTAAAAAAATCTTAAATGAACTTGCTAATCGTGAACATTATGATCGCATTGGAAATAAATTGTATTAGATTTGTGGTAAGTCCACATTTTCATTAAATTGATTATATGTTTATCAATAATATAAACAGTATGTAATATATTACACCAAATACCTTTTTTTTTGCAAAAAAAATGATAAAACTGTATCGCCCACTACGAAGGTAAAAATAATTCTCATATTACAGATACCACAAAGTAAATCACTTAATATAAAGATAATACGTTTAGAGGAACCTGAAGATTAACTGAAAAAGCGTTTTTAAACCGTTTAACTCACCAAAAACCCAATGTTTATCAAATGAATTAGGTACCTAAACCTTTTTACGCTGTTAATAATCATCATTTTTACATGAAATATGCTATTTTGGATTTAATTTCAAATATGGGGGGGGGGGGGTTGAATACTCAAAAATATGTTATTTTTCATATATTATATTACAACCGGAATCTATTATATATAGTGAAATTGACGATTTCAATATCCATGTAGAAAACCTTTACTTCGGTTAAAGTAAGCAATCATTATTATTATCATAGACGATAAGAAAAATTATTATAAAACCAATGAACTGTTATATCTTTAAATCTCCACCTAATTCCGTTCTTCTACATAAAATATAAAGAACTTTAGCGTTAATATAGACGTTACCTTTAATGATAAGTTAAAAAGACTAGGGGTTCCTTTTCGCTTCTAAATCAAGACGTTGATAGTTCCACCTTTACAGATTAAGTCAAGGTAATAAATTGAACGAGTTTTTAAACAAATTAAAAACAAAATTTTAATTACATAACTATCGACTAGGTATACGAAATTAATCACTTTTCGAAAAATAAATACAGATTGTATTTTGCATTAAAAATTATGGAACAGCCTTGCTAAGATTACCAAATCAACATACAAACATTTGAAAGATTTAAATTTACAAGAAACATAATAAGTATTTCAATTGTGAAATCCTGATTAACGTCTTAAATTGGATAATAAATCCGGTTTTTTCTTCACGTATTTGACAACCTTTTATCATGGTACTAAGTTTCTTAAGTCGCTATCGGCGAAGAATGCCTGGGAATCGTTCAAAATGTCACAAATCAATATATACTTAAGGTCACTCAATTTTTTGTTTATGTGGATATTATTAGATATCCCTATAGTTAGCAAGCGTAGGGGAATACGTTTGTGGATTACATGATACCGTATCATGTTCTAGTAGGGACGTTGACAGAGTGCATGGTAGAGTTCCATGCTCAAAATAAGAGTGAATGACCTAGGTGGGGTACTATATCCCACCTATCTTTTTTGTTGTTATTATACATACATACCTACTGCAAACTCTGGAGCTTCAGACCTAGACTAAACTTTTCCATCTTTCAATATATTGCCAATCACACTACCACTAACTATTTCCAACAAATATTAGCTGTAAATACAACTGAATTAGTTGATATTAGGCGTAATTGCCACCAGGCCTTTGTTTCTACCATGCTTTTTGTTTCCATTGGAATTTGTTAGCGCTAGAGTCTGCAATACGCAAGATCCATTAGCTTATAGTATCTCAAGACCAAAAAACATAACTTTTCTCCTAAGCTATCAGACTTCACCTCTTTCTTCCTTCGATTGACTTCTATGACTTGCAGATAACTGTAAACTTTTTGAAACGATCAGTTATTCTCCTTTACACCGTTGCGATAAACTTGGAGCCAGTAATCGGAAGCCTCACTTGCTAGCTGAGCCTCTCCTAGAACATAACAACTACTTCGTATCCTACTTCCCTTTTCCTCGCCAAATTTAATTCGCTTTTTTACGCCGACGATTTTCGTAAGCTCCGTGCCTAGTTTTGCCAGAAATGTTACCTCAAGTAGCGTCAGCAATGGTAATAGTGGCAGCAGTGAGCCCATTATAGCTTGTATTTGCGACTTCATTAATTGGTGAATAAATCATACTTTTACGGCTATGGATAAATACCTTAATAGTTTAGATGATAATATTCACGAGTTAAGGAATCAGGTGGAGAATCGCGTTGAGGTAGTAGTTTCCAAGGGAGTTGTTATTACTCTAGCTGTCATACGACGAGATTCTCCCTATTCGCCTTAGTATCCTCGTCTACACTCCTATACTCGTGAAGAGAACTGTTATCCTCGCGAGGATTATTATCTCCTTAACTAAAATAACCGTTAAGTTTATGATCCTACAGATCACCGTAAGTTCGAACGCCATAAATCCGACAACCGCCGAGAACCCAAACTTTAAAAATGCGACCGCCCCCGATAACACGAGTACAAATTACGAGAACTCGAAAAAGCGAATATACGCGAGTCTTCATACCCTTTATTACGATACTCGGCTGAACGAAGACGCCTAGAGAGATAAAAAGCGGGGGCTTTAAACTTAAAATACTTCGATCCTTTGGATCTTTGTATTGTAATTGTAGGTAAGAACGTTATATTTGTAAATATTTAGTTGTTTTGATAACGGCTATTTTTATTTTCAGACACTAAAACTGGAGCCAAAAACTAATTGGTAAAAAAGTTTGTTACTATAATTTAAGTATCTGCAATTTATAAATTAAATTGAAAGCTAGTGTTTCTTAATTAACATGAGTCCTATTTTTTAGGACTCGCTTAAATCATAAATGCCATCGTAAACGAATTTGTCATAAATGTCAGCTTCATTGTTATTAAGTATGAGAAATATACCTTTTGTCTTTGTAACTTGTGAAATAACGATTACTGGTTAGAGAATACATTTCAAACAAGGTAAGATATATTAAAGTTATTGAAAGTTTAAATAAGTATTACCAGAATTAACGGAAAGCTATAATCATCCTTTGGTTTGTTATTGGATATGAATATTCATTAATGTTGACTTACGTTTTGTCGAGGATAACAAATACGCGAGTATCTAACTAGTATTAAAGAAAACAAGATTCCATTATTTGTGGTAGCGGGGTGTAAGTTTCCCTATTATCTCCTTGTTTAAAAGAGTGATATTAAAGAGAGTTACGATTTTGTAGATAATAATACTCATAAGAGGTACGAATAAACTTGTTACTTCAATAATTGGTACGAAGTTTAAGATCAAGGGTACGGTCGTTTATATAACTGTTATCAAGATTGTAAGTAAGATTACTAAGGTCGTAAAAATCGTTTTCTTTAGAGGGAATGTAATGAACTGAAAATAGAATGACATCGCGTAGAAACAAAAGATTACAAAAGTTTTGGTAGCCATAAACGCCACTGAGGTAGCCGTAAAAGCCGCCGAAGTAGTTGTGAACGCTGTCGAGACAATCGTGAATGCCTCTCTGACCGCTACTATCGTATTTACAATGTATATTTAGATATTTACGATAACTAGATCTTGCAGTCATCAGGAGCCTCCTCACGCTCGTTTTTTATGTACTCAAAAAAAGGTCTTGTAGGTAGTAAGATCGAAATACCTAGGTGAAGTAAGAGAACTTACAGCTGTTGTTGCGAGTGTTTTAACTTGAGTATTATTTGCTTATCTAAAGAGTTATTTTGCTCGCGGTATTACGAATATTCGTATTATATATAGGTATTGACGCCAAGTTAACGAATCTATTTTAGACGAAGTGGTTAACAATAGTGAAGAGTTAGAAGTTATTGTGGTTTATATTGTTAGTAATAAGACGTTTTTAGTAATAGATAGTTTTTCATACCAGCATATTTCCGTTCAAAGTTGCAATGATATTGCAAATAAAAGCAAGAAAGTTACTATAAATCTCGATATTAGCTTGAGTAAATATTTGTTGAAGTTACAGTTGTTAAAAAATATTTTTTCAGACATCATTATATTTAAAGTACCCGTATGGTAACGTGAAACAATTTCATGGGTTATAGAACCCTTAAATTTTCTCAAAACAATGGTTTAATGGACATCTTAAGCTTCTAACCATGAAGTGGACGGTTTACATAAACTTGTGCGTTAGACCGCAGAAGCTTAGGTTATGAATAAACTCAACATTCACGATTTTATTACTAATAGTTGTAGAAAACCTCTTAATATTGATATTTTTATGTCGCGAAAAATCATTGAATTTTGCGACAGCAAATTCGATATCCTATTTATCGTATATAAGACAGTTTCTTAACCAGTGGTTCGTAAAATGAGAATTTGGGTTCTTACAACAGTGTATCCTAGATGGATTATCCAGGTGCTAATGGAATATATCAACATATCAAAGGGTTGTTTTTTTTAATTAACTTTTTAATATTCAGTTGTTTTAAACTTTGTTATTCGCGTTATTACGCCATACATTATATAATTATATCATCTGATCAAAACAATCGTAAAAAATTTGAAAACGCGAGATGAAAAACTATAATTAAATGCGAGGATTGAATTTAGTTCACAACAAATTGAAATAATATATTACAATCCTTAATTCGAGTTAATAGTATTATGAAAATCTCTTTATTGGTAACATAACCTACCAAGGTAACTATTGAAGGAAATTTTGTAAATTTACACTATTTTAAGTACTGGACGATAATTCGTCTATAGTTGATAAGGGCTAAGTTGAATATAAAGTTTTATGCCGCGTAAATAGCGGCTTTTTTACCTAGCCTTATAAATTAAACCGAATACTAATTTACTCGAGTATAATTACGATATTGTTGGACGCCGTTAATTAGATTATTGAAGAGTCTTTGTAAAACCATTTGGAAATTACATCATTGATTGGGAAAAGAATTGCTGCGAGTTATTTCTAACTTGTTTGGATTTGAATTCCGCATTATATACTAATAATTTAGATGGTGAAGGACGCCTACATCAACGCGATTGATAAAATATAAATATTGAAATCTCGAAAAATCTACAAGTAATACTTTGTAAATTACTATATACCCTCATAGATAATATGAATAGGCCTAGCGGCAGTGTACCGTATTGCAGAGTGTACTCCTGCCAAGCGCACGATAATGTGTCACGCTGCAGGCTACACTCTTTAAAACGCAAAATTGTATCATACATGGATCGGCCTGGAATGCCTATTCCAAACCAAACGGAAATACATGGAGCGGTCTAGAGTAGTACGCGCTGGGTAAGGGTTCATAAACCCTTACCTGTGGCGTATACTTTTAAATTCTTTTCCATTACATTTATTATCTTTTACTACAATTTTACTAATTTAACGATTACTTTTCTAAATAATTCATTTTATGTAAAACAAATGGTTTTAGTTAGACCTTACTAAAATTAATTAGTAGTTGAATCGGTCAATTACAGATAACTTGGAGAAAAAGAGATAAATACAAGTTAAATACCTATATGGGGATATTATGACAGTCCTAATTATTTGTACTTTAACATTTCGTTTATATAAAAATTACACGCCGACGTGTATAAAAACTGTGAACATTAAGTAATCTTAAAAATAACAACTTCAGTACCATAACATTAACCATTATTTGGCGTTTTATCTAATGAAAGCTCTGTTACACTATTATTAACCCTTGTTTAGCGCTTTAACGTACCCGGATACTTTTTAATAAACGTACTATTACACACCAAGATACTTTAGTCAAATTTATACAGTTTTCAAATCATTAATTGAAACTCACCCGATTTAAAATTAACAATGCATACCGCTCGTAAAACCCAAAACCGGTTACAATGAAAATATATTAATGAAAAGTCAAATTGAAAAGCGGTTACGAACGCGTTGACCAAATCGATCGCCTTATTAAGAATGGTTATATACAAATTAACCAAACTAATCGCTTGAGAAAGAACGGTTATATACAAATTAACCAAACAGATCCCCTTACTAAAAGCGTCTACAAAACGTCAATCCAGACCGATTACCAAATACCGGATCATATAAATACATTCCCTTTACTCTGCATACCTTTTTTATGTTTTCCCCATGTATTATAAACTTACCCACGTTCGCCTTATATTTTTCAAATTGAGTATTTGTAACCTTTAAGTTTTCCCAACTACCATGTTAATGTAATATTACTAAGCGTTAATGAAATTAATTCGAAACGCTCAATTGGTTTGTAGTTACGTTTTATTTAAGAATTATTTATAATTCATTTGGTATTGATGAGCGTTAGTATACCCTATTTTGGCCACTTAAATCATTTTCTTTCCTTTTTATTTTCCGTTTGTAGGCACCCGATTTTGATAATAGTTTGAGATTAGCACCTTAAACGATTTTAATATACTAAGTACGTATGCAAACTATTACAACTTATAACTCTAAAACACCTATAGTTATAGCCTTAAGACCAATAATATAGGAAAAGTCTAGAGTTTACTTCGACTTTTTAGTTGAACATATGAGAATTAAAAAGGTTATAATATACGAAACCGACCTAAACCTTTAAGAAAATACTATCGATTATCTAATGAAGGAACTAAAACCTTACATTGTAAATACATATATTTTAACCGTAATCTTTTGTTACTAGAAAGATGAAATCTAAAGCCCGGACTTATTAGATAAGTTACACGAAATGTCCTCGAATTGTAAGTTGAATATATGTTAAATAGTAAATCCAACCATTATTAAAGCTTTACGGATCCAAGTACGAATTAAAGGAATTAATACGATAGGGGGAAGGAATAGTCATTTTGTAAAAGCCCGATTCGAAATAGCGTAATTTATCGATGTACTAGACTAAAAGGATTAAAATTTGAATTTGACAGAATTTTTAAAAGGGGTATTACTTTACAAATTTAAAAAAAAAACTGTTTTGGAAACAACGGAGATAAGGTGTAAAACTACTTAATCTTATACCTATACCCTAAATTAAAAGTAAAAAACCTAAGGGGGAAAAACTACCATAATCCTTATATACTATACAAATACAATATACCCTTATACCGGTATATATTGTAAAATGAACCCGAATACCTAATTACTCCAAGAAATATTAAAATAGCCTGGTTGGTTTTAGCGAAATCGGCTGAAACAACTAAAAATCCCGATCGACTATAGAAGGATCGGCTAAAACATGGAGAATAGCCCGACCCAGGAATTGACGAGCGGCGCACAATGCTAATACGTATTTTACGGATGAATGCCCTCTAACTACGACCTTTACTGCGACTTTCTATTATACCGTTTTCCTACTAATAAAGGCGATTTTATAAAGCTTACAAACTTCACCAGGTTTTACAATGGGGAAGAAAATTAAAGCGGAGAACCGTACGATATACTTAAGAAAAAAATACGGGAGATACTTAAAATATAAAGAAAATTAAATATTAAACTATTATAATATTATGTCATTATACCGGTTTAATATTCAGGTGAGTTGAAATTGATATATGCATAATCTTACGTAGGTAAATATATTTGTAAAGTGTCATTACCACCTCAAATCGCATTTTGATACGGAAATCAACCATGAACTTTATGATAGAGATTGGATTCATATGACTTGGAAATCCGAAAAAACAAAATAGGAAAACGCCGATAATAAATTATAGAAAGTTCTTATCGCCTTATAAGCTACGTTCCGAAAGTATTTGGCAGACTTCAGACCGAAATATAAAGGTAAGAAACTATTTATCCAAATAGTGACCAAAATTGACTACGGAAACCTGGATTATTGACTTTACACTTTGAAAATTAAAAATGAGTAAGAAGCTTTTTATATATATTTCAAAATATCGTTCAAAAATTTATACTCCCATAAAAGATCTTTAAATTAGGGTTTGAAAATCATAAAACCAAAGATGAAGGCTAAATTATGAAATTGAATTTAGCCAACATTATTAACCACTTTTTGGATCAAAATTTGAAGTTTACTTAAGGTAGAACGATCGTTTAAAGTATAGGTATTAAGGAGGGAACCCTAATAAAATTAGATAAAGACTTTCGTTCGAAAATGGGTAAAACGTACCTGGGTTACAACAATATTTACTAAAAGTTATACAAAGTACCGCGGATTTATAAAAGCGGTATATTGTATACGGCAGAATCGGTTACTGGTTTACGAATCACTCTGTTTACGAGTAAATTTGTATTAAACTATAATTTTAGGCCAAAATTTTTTTTAAAGATCGAATAAAAGCTAATTTTACAATATACGTAGCTGATTACGAAGTCATATATAACGGATTCGACACCTAACTTTACGAAAATATATCGGGAAAGGATGAAATTAAGTATAATAATGCCTACCAGTTAGCTTACGACGATAAAACCGCCTAAGATATCTTCACTAGCTTGTAGGACGCCTTCTTTATGTATATTACAAGCCTAAATTACGGAAACAAAATATTTTACGCCCATATAACATCGTAATTCACGTTCTTTAGTAAATACGAAAATAGGTTTTAGGGAATTATACCTAAAACCAACGTAACGAAAATTTCAACGGCCGGAAAGAGATAATTCGACGCGTTTATAGCGAGGGTTTCGAAATTTTAGTTAAACTGAATAGAAAAACATAGAAAATTCCTATTTGGTAAAGGTAAAGCATTATCGCTTGGAACGATCGTTGTAAATACGCGTTTTAAACCGATTAAGTTTTACGTATTGGAATTTGAAATATTATTTTTACTCTTAGTAGCTGATATAAAAAAAAACTCGAAATTAAGGTCTAGAATACGATTAATTAACTTGTTTGCGCCTTAGATAACGTATTCGTATCGTTTCGGCTTAAGTTTGGATACAGGTAGTTTGCCTACGAAATACGTATAATGAAGGCTATTAACTTAACATTACTGGAATTACGGATTTAATATCGACGATTCGGATACCCGGTTATAAAACGCCTTTAACGTCAACTTGATGCCTTAAATTATACAAATGTAAAAAAAAATGTACTTAAAGCTATCAAAAACTTTTGTAATAAGTATTAGCTATATTTATAAGCCATAAGACGGTTTAGGTTCTACCTTTAAAATGATATGGAATTTAACTACGATGTAATTGTTAATATTATGTATTTAGATAGCTAACTGGTGATTCATGCCGTCGACGCGGCAATACTATTTCAGGCCACTAAATTTATGCGAAGCGTTTCCGTTACAAACTATTAAAAAGCTTTTGTAAACTATTGGTTTGAAATCTACTTAGGGCCTCTAAATTGAATTATATACGATATTAATACGGCCTTCGACTTTACCGAGTAGCGTATTAAGGTTCGGATAACCGGTAACGTGTGTAGGCAGATCCTAATAAAATCCCTATAGGGTATTGGATAGTGTGAGCGATATTACAGACCACTAAAAAAAGCGTATATAGTGTTATCGCCAACGCTCAAGGGTATCAGTTTTAAGAAATATATTCTTTAAATGGAGGTTAACTCCGTTCATACTACTTTTGGCCTAGGTGGGCTTATCTATACGCTTTTTGTTTTTAGTGGCTACCCGAGGATTCATATAGACTTTATTCAATTTATGTTTAAAGTGTAAAGAGCTAATATTATGGCGAAGGACATAGTTATATTACACTATTTACGGGCAAAAAAGGACTTGTTTAAAGAGTTGGATATAAGGAATAGTTTACTTAAAATTAGCGTTTGGAATTTATTATGATAATTCGAAGTTTTTATTTTGAAGATGTAGGATAAATGAATTAAACCTTAAAGGATGAATGGGGTTAAAGATTATGATATACTCGTCAATTTACCGAATAAAATAAGTTTGTTTCGTTATAAAATAGTATGCGAATATAAAAGAGAGGTAAAAAGGAACAGCCTGAAACCGTAGAACGAATAGAACAGCTAACGTGATACCCTTTAAAAAAAAAAGAATTTAACCCGATTTTAACTTAAGCTTTACCCTCGAAATACGATTTCGGCCCGATGACCCTAAATAAAAGCGGCCCGTTTATACTAGTTATATTATAACCTCGCCGCTGAGAGCTCTCCTTCTGCTCTAAAATTGAAAAACGTTACAAAAGCTTTACCACGAACTTCTTTATCACGTAAAAAGAAATAGTAAACCACGAATTTAAATTAAATCTTCGTTAAGGGGGTAGTATTACCACCTTAAGTACCCTATTCTAATAATTCATATAAATATAAATTTCAGCTTTAATAAACTATAGCGTTTTTCGTTTTAAGCGGTTTAACCCAATTATTCACGGTATTTATAAGATTTTTGAAACCTACCTCGTATACCAAATTAAAAATATAACCGGTAAATATTACGAAAAGACCCGCCGGATTATTAAATTATATAATTACGATGGCAAAAAGAATATTATAACTGAATCGTTTATACTACAACTAATTAGCCAATGCCTGATTTTTGTACTTACAGCTTCCTTTAGCGTATTACATGACCTATGTTTTGGACTTCGAAATATAATATAGGTATATACCTAATTTGAAAACGGGCTTAAACAAAGAATTTACACCGATATATTAAAGAATTTTAGGCAATACCACCTATCCGAAACTATTTTATTCATTATAAAACCACTTTACGGCTTAGTTAAAACCGGTGTTTATTAGTATAACTCCTATTAAGGCTATTATAAGGAACGAATCGGGATATCCAACTTTACCTTCGACCTATACCTATTAGTATCAATAACCCGCCTAAAAGACTTTACGCTAATAGGCATATAAATTGACGGTATTTTGACGTTATTGAAAGCCTCGTTTTACGAGTTTAAAAAGAGGAATCTTTGAAAGGCCGGTTCAAAAACGAAAGCTAAAAAGTATCCAACGAAAAAAAATATAATCGATTTTAAAAAAGTTATCATTACCCTTCGAAACGGTATTTTAGGCCTTACATAAAAGGGTCAATTAGATAAAGTTGCCTTTGTCGTTTCAATCAACGTAAAATGAGCCAACAAATATAGATGTTAACGCGTAAGTAGCGCTTAGATCGCTTTTATAATACAACTAAAAGCTATATTTAACATTTGTGTCGCCTCGGAATGCCAAATCAACACGACAGACGATATACGCAAGACGTTGAATAAGGATTTACGGCCATAAATACACTATTCAAGGCGATTTTTACAATTTATACCGCTAGATATACGTATTGTAAAACTGTTTATTTTTACTATCAGCTTCTTCGTGAATAAAAATAATAATAGCTTATGAATAGGTTTCGTTTTAGTCTTCGATAACGAAATACAAGCCTGAAACGACTTTACGTTTCGTGGAAATATTACTTACTAAAGCTTTACTAAGTGTAAAAGGTTTACAAGAAGTGTTTTAGCATTATAAATCTATAATACTGTTAAAGGTTTCGATTCGGGTATTATTATGGTAATAACGGTTCGAATAATCATTTTTAACATTAGGTTACGCTTTATCCCCTTTGTTTTATATACAAATTCTTTTTCGCTTTACCAATGTTTGGTTAAGTAAAGTATTATAAATGAAAAGCCGCTGATAACTAAATTTATAGCTTTACGCGAGTGGTACAAAGGCCGTAAAATCGAGGAAATAAGGTAAATCCATAATAAGTTTAACTTAACGGACGCGATAACCAAGCTACCCCAAACGAAATATTGGAAATACTTATATCAACAAGTATACTATTTGGTAGGGTTGTTTAAAAGGTTTTACTACCTTAATAAACTATTACACCACTTGTCGTTAATTTGGATTTTCCTGTTCTACACCATTTACACCGATCCCCGATTTTTTCTTTATTTAACCCTATCATTTTGTACCGCTTTGAACTTCTTCCTCTTTTTGTTTTATATACTTTAACTCTCTTTTTCCACCGTTTTCTTTTGAAAATCAAACTAACTATTTCGTCTCGCTTTTAATATTTTGTCACTTTTCGTTTACATCGTCATCGCTGCAATAGACTTACTTATTCTTTTTCTTTTTAATTTCGATTTACGATATCGGACCGATTTTGGCATATTGCTTTTCTTTATTTTATAAATTTTAAGTTATAATTATCACTTTTAAAGATTATTCTATATGATGCCATAACAATATTATGTAACGTATTGTATTATAGTAGGGTATACCGTCCCAGTCTAAAGGGTATTTATCATTTATTAAAGGGAAAGTGTGACGTCGTCGCGTTCTTACCGTCCTCCTTATTATTCTTGCCTTTTATATCAATATTAACGTTATTTCCTTTATCGACTTTTTTAACTTTAACGAGGATATGATCATATGCCTTACTTGTTATACCCTTAGGCAAAAACGAAAGTAGGGGATTACCCTCTTTACGGCGACGTGCAATAATGTTGTTAAACTTATTGACATAATATATACGTAGGCCTCGTGTTTAGGCGGCGACAGCGATTACCATTTTCCTAAACCACCGGCTAGCGCCTATTACTAATTATCATCGGCTTATTTTGGTCATTTACAATCGCGATTGTTTTTGAAGCGCGCTGAACGGTACATTTTTGCCAGAGGAAAATTTTCAAGATTGGTTAAAATTTACTGAAAAGCCAGCGGGCGCGTAACACGGCTTCGGCTTACGGCTTTAAGACCACCGGAGCGGGGGCGTACGAGTTATTAGTCCGTTTTTAACGGTAATAACAGGCCTAACAACCCCCGTTTTCGTAGTAGTCGCCAACGGACTTGCCTGCAGCTGCGAACGCGATATATAATACGAACGACATATTCATTAATGGCGTAGGACTACGGATCTAGGTATGTCACTTTAACGCCTTACGCGTTGAAAAGGCCTCGTAATTAGCCTTAACAATATGAAGCGCGAGGCGGCGGAACAAATCAGTCTCGTATTCTGCATTTAAAACAAAGGTGATGAAAGATATATGAACGGACGAATTTGAAATATACTAACCTTAACGTAACTGCACCAAGATACGTTTAAGGTGTAAAAGAAGCTTTACGGGTAATGAGGTTTGGGAGAAGGTAAGGTTTATACCCTTAGGAGCCCCTCGTTCCTCCCTTTGGGAGCTGGGAAAAGAAGAAGTAGAGGAAGGAGAGGGAAGAGTCGTAGCGGCGACGGTGGAGAGGGGCGAGGCGGCGGCGGCGGCAGGACTTAGGGGGATAACGGTAGTGTCAAAGGGGGACAAGGCGGCGGAAACGGGGCTGGGCAGAGTAGCGGTGGGCTGAGTGGTTGTAATTGATGAGATTGTACCCGATAATGGCGAACTGGTAATGGCGGCGGTAGCGGCTGCGGCAGAGGTAGCGCGTCGACGCATTTGCGCTAAACAACGCTTTACTGTTCTATTTTTGCACGGTATCTATTCGAAGGAAAAGTCAGTATATAGGTGGTGGCCAGAAGCCTACCTATTGAAACGGCTTGGCTTTATTAAATGTGACAAAGGTTAAATTAGGGTGGAGACTTATATTAATGAAAATTACGCGCCTTTGGAAAAATAAAAGGATCTAAAGCGATAACGATACATATTTTTGTATTGACCTAACACGTAATTACGTAATTACCCTCACGTGATTACCCTGGTTAAAAACTACTAAAAACGTTATTCCTAATTATATCGCCTTTATACAGCTCTATTAATTAGGCATAAATTACAATTATTATTACGGCTAAACATTATTAATCCTAACTGAATTACAATCACTACCGCAGCTAAACCTTACTAATTCTAACCAAACTTGCTAATTCAAACCTTTACAATTACATTATCGTTACGAAAACTACAAACTTAAACCACTTATAATTAATAATATAAAAACACTGTCACTATAGAACTTACTAATTTAGACCTTCGTAATCATAACCACACTATAACTATTAGGCTATAGGTATGAAATATATAAGGGGAAAAAAGATTACTTTTGCAGATATTATTATATACCCTTATAAATAGTATATCTCATCCTAGCGGTAATTTACCGTATTCCAGGTTGTACTCCTGCAAAGTCCACGAAAACGTGTCACGTTACAAGCTGCATTCTTACAAGACGTAAAAGTGCATTATGTATGGATCGGTCTGGAATGCCTATACCTGACCGAACGGCAATGCATGGATTGGTCTGGAATGGCTATGCTAGACCGAACAGTATTTCTTGGAGCGGTCTAGAGTAGTTCGCTCTAGGTGAGGGCTTATAAACCCTCACCTGTGGAGTACACCTCCAAATACTTATCCGTTGCATCTATTATCTTTTACTACAACTATACCAATCTAACAATTACTCTTCTTAATACCTTATTTCATGTGAAACTAAAGGTTTTGGACGTTACCAACAAATACTCTTATATGCAAAGAATACTGGTAAAGAAAAGGCTTCCAAAAAATAAAGAGTTAAAGTATTATTAGTTAAAAGATAGTAATATACGAGATTTAATTATTATCCTCATCATATTTCGAAATGAGATAATAACTTCTAAACTAATGAGTTAAAAAATTTTATGATGATAATCGTGTGAAATACTCGGAGAAGATTTTACTACTAGCCCTACCTATCTTTATAGTTTGACTGATTGGATATAATATTTTGAAAATACGCATTATAATTCATCTCAGGTATTTTTTAATGAAATTAATATTTTATGTAGCTTTTATTTTCTGTTATAAATCTATATTCATAAGTCTTTCCACGAAAACCATTAAATTATATTAGTAAATACTATTCAAAAATAATTACTTATTCAACTTAGATTGAGGGATAGATTGACGATTGGAAGCTACCATAGATCGAAAATTTTTTAAGTTGCTTTTATGGGATTTGAGAACTCATCCTTTTACACTAGAGGTATATAGACTTTAAATTTAACTAACCCCGGTATTTTTATAAACTTTTTATCAACTATGGTTTTTTTTTCTAATACGTTTGAAATTTGCCTCGTTCATTTGAAGTAAATATTCGGTTTTATTCGAGAAGGAGATTATTACTTTCTTGAGAAAAGTTGTACATCAGCTTTTAATCATCTGAGCTACTCGGATTTTTCGTGAACGCTTTCGGCCTTCCAATAATAAAGAAACGTACCTAGGGTTTTCGTAAATTGTTGTTTCTAAGAAACTTAGAGGATTTGTAAACGTATTTATGCGAAACAGATGTTTTACGACCAATGACTCCAGATTTTCCTTTATTGTCGAACGTATTATAAAGATTTACGGTCGGCCAACTCTTGTAAGGCCAAAAAGAGGGTAAATTGGATATTGTAAAACAAGTAAAACGCCAACATTAAAAATAATTTACTGAAATCAAACCTATAAATAAATGACAACATTTATTTAACGCGACTTAGAAATACTGAAACAAACTGCTACATTTATATTATTCCAATCCAAATCCATCCCCTTTTTCGTAAATTAATGTTAATTAAAAATATGGATTCGATATAATTCTTTTTAAATTTAAAAAGTGCTATTATTAGAATTACAGCTAACATATTCTAACTATTATAATGAAACAAATCATATTCATTGATAGATATCTTACCAGGAGAAAGTTGTATTTCAGACCTTTCAAATACGAAATAGCTTACCGCATTGAGACTTGAAAAGGCCTCCGTACTAGAATTAATAATTTCTTTTACACAGTGATTATTTTTACGATCTCTAAATCTACCCAAATTATATTAAATTAAGGTTTACTAAATACAATATTCGCTGACCGCGTTAAAATAATGTTATATAACGATTTTACTTACCGAATCATATATAACTTAAATGTCATTCATTTTTATGCCGCATTAATATTATTTCAAATACTTTGTTTAAACTTGCAATATCACATAATGAAGCTATACGAGAAATAGACAAAAGATCATTTTTAGATTATATCTTTGATAATAATCTAGGTGTTACAGGTTATCCGAATATTGTTATATATACAACATAAATTTAAATGTAAGATGAATTGAGATTAAATCCTCAAGCCTATTACTAAGTACGTGTACAGAAACTAAATTTGTATAAATCAAGAAAGGATAACGGCGAAAACTCTATTTTAACTTTGAAGTCTGAGAACCCTTCTCATTTCGACGATCTCTTTTTGTATAATTGAACCATTATTGAAGTAAACGTTTGGTGTTACTAAACGTTATAATACAACAATTCCTAGATGATTTTGATAACAAGAATTATTACAATCTTCCTAAACGTATAACAGCTTCCTTAAACGGACATTATTTTCCATTTTAACGCAAATTAGTTAAGACCTATTACAGAGGTTGCCTGCAATATGATTTTTTTAAAAATGATTGCCAGAAACTTATGGGATAGTTATAACTAGTATAAGAATTTCATAAGCCGATATATACTATTTGTATAGATTCTATCATGATTTTACCACTGATGTTTTAGGTATACCGTAGTGTTGACTAGTAATAATGAAAATCGAAGATATTATTTCGGTAATATATAATATATTGAAGTAAACGCCTTTTTTTTTCAGGGTATAAAACTTATATGATTCGTAAATACGCTATTATTTTGTTAAAGAATTTGTTATTATTTTATTAACATTTTTCTAGAACCCCAATGAAGGTGGTATTTTTAAGTTTTATTTGCGTTTTAGTAAGGATTAAGATAAGGTTTCGTAATAAAATTGATAATAATAATATTGTATTATCCTTTAACCAAAAGCGAGTTTCAAAAGACAAATCAACTTATTAATTTTGGATTGTGTTACCATATGACTAAATATCCTCAATAATTATGGATTGAGTGTATTTTAACATAATAATGAAATCTTAATATCGATTATTCTCGACTAATAGATGTTAATCCTTATGAGACTTTGAACTTTAACATACGATTACTAATGAATTAACTTATTCTCAAAGTACCTTGTTAACAAGCTAATGAAGGTTTCATTTTAGAACATTTAAGACCATATGTTAAATTTAAAAAAGATAATATGACTTTAAAATCCAAACAACGACACGATGAAAATTATAAATTAATTTGGTTTAGATTTGATAATTGAGGTTATCTCGAAAATAAAAGAATGTATAAACATTTTCACCGCTAAGGAAAACTCATTTATTTTTGCCTTTAACTTTTCAATATTATTAATATGGTTTAAGATTTTCTTTTATTTTGAATCTTCTCACAAATTCAAAGATTCATCCCACTTTTAGTATTTTATATTTCATAACCATTCGGTATAATGAAAACTCTAAGATAAATGTTTCGCCTCTATAGATTATTCAATATAAAAGCGATAATGATAAATAGGAAATAAATAAAATGATGGATAAAAGGTTTGACCATCTTTAATAAATAGGCTAATAAATTTCATACCTTATACGATAACAAGATTAATATTATAGGATAATAAATAAATAAATTTCAAATACTTAGAATATTGTAAAGAATCAATTAAGAAGTTTGAAAATAATTTGGATGATTTTTGCTTTTTTTTTTTTTTTTTTTTTTTTTTTTTTTTTTTTTAATATCAATGATTTTTTCATAAATCCTCACGAGCTTTGCTCCCGAGATAGGATGAAATTATCTTACTTCCTTATAATGGAGACATCATACTTTCTTTGTCTCTAGAATTCATTGGATTCAGGTTCGGTACCATACCCCATCTACCTTCTTTATTGTTGTTGTATATACATACATGTTACAAACTATGCAGATTCATACCTAGACTTAGCTTTTTTATCTTTCAATACACTACAAATAATACCATTACCAACCAATTCTAATAAAGAGCTTATAAGCTCTCGCTTGGGGCGTGCATTCTCTAGATACGTCTTCTCCATTTTATATTGGTATTCCATTGATATTATTAATCATACTATTCGGAATACTATTTTCTTCATATGTTTTCGTGCAAACCTTATCGAAGCTAACTAATAGCAGATTCAGTCGACTATAAATAACCTTAGAAAATAATAAATTTTATTTTAATACCTATATCGAGATACTATAACAGCTCCAATTATTTTAGGTTCTAATATTGTCATTTAAAAAAACAATAAAGTGTGAAAAGATTATAAAACCCGGAGAGACTCTAAAAAAATATATTTTAATATGATATAATTAACTCAGTTGGTACCCTTTAAGTATTGTGAGCCTCTTTGGGCTACCAATCAACTCGATTTACGCTTGAGACGTATCCAAGCACTTCTTGGAAAGCGTCCTATCACGTATCGGCCGCACAAGCCTTCAAATTTCGAACACCTTTACTAAAGCCTATCAAGCCAAAACGTAATATCTACACCGCTTGTGTACACTTCAAAAGCAGCCAAAACAACTTTTGAAACGATGTGATAAACTTGAAAAGCGCCCAAAACAACT
The DNA here is from genome assembly GCA_038502455.1 of Anisogramma anomala. Taxonomy (NCBI): domain Eukaryota; kingdom Fungi; phylum Ascomycota; class Sordariomycetes; order Diaporthales; family Gnomoniaceae; genus Anisogramma; species Anisogramma anomala. The sequence continues at coordinate 721,071 of JASMMZ010000010.1, read as the reverse complement.
TCCAAAACGCTTACCCAAAACACTTCAAACGCCCATAACAGCTTTCGAGGCGGTAACCACACTGAAAAAGCCTAAAACACTATACAAAGCTCTCATACCATCTCAACATTTACTCCAATTTCCTACACCAAACACCCGTCTTTTTTTTTCTCGCCCTGCCATATTCTGGTGGACATACACTGCTTACTTCAGTTATTATTGATAATGTTTGAATTTACTAGTAATTGAACTAGTGTAACACTTAAACACGATAAGAAACGTTTGAAATTTATAACTAATTTATAATCATGATTTTTATTTTATTTTACTTATAGTAAAAAAACTTCAATCGCCTTCTTTGGAATACTTTATTATATTTCATTCATATTTCGTTTCCCTCTTATACACTTTGATTTACCATCCAATTCCGACAACCTTTTTATCATAACACCTCGAATGTATTTGTATCTGTCGGTCAGGTCTTTGCCTATTTCACGTGAAGTCAAAAGAGTAGAAGAGTAATCTTCCAAATAAAGGACAGAAAAACCTAAGTTGAATATCTATAGCGGGATGCTGTAGCGGTCCCACTATTTGTGCTTTACCAATACGCCTTACAAGAACCATAAGTTAGTGTGGAATTACGTAGGAGCGCTGAGAAACTCGAAGCGTAACAAGACTGTAAAATATGAAGTAACTTTCAAAAGGACCACTTTAAGTACGATATTATTAACCAGTTAGTACCCTGTCTATTGAAAATCACCGTTACATTAACCGTCAACTTGTATTGGCGCTTTAAACGTACCCGAGTACCTTTTTGAGAGCGTTTTATCACGCATCAAGCCACGTAAGACAAAAAAAAAAAAAAAAAAAAAAAAAAAAATTCAGAACCCCTCATTGGGCTCCATCCAACCTGAACTCGAAATTCAAACTGCTTACGAAACATAGGAGCGGTTACAAACACAACATCCGAATCTCTTACGAAAACTAAAAGCGTCTACAAGCGGAACACTCAAACCGCTCTCCCTAATAAGAGCGGCTACGATACAACAATCCGGACCGCTTGCCAAACACGAACCAAGACCAATATATTTGATTATATAATACACCCTCCCACGCCTACATTTCTTTTCCTCTTTTTTCTTGCGATTCGCGCTATCCGCCTTCCTAAGTTCGCTTCATGTGTTCTAGTTTTAGCCCTTGCTCCCTTTGACTTTTACTAGCCGTTTCATTAGTATGACGTTATTAAACGTGAACAAAACTAATTTTATACGCCTCATTAGTTTATGATTATTCTTTATTTACGTATCTTTCGAAATTATCTGTACTCACAAACGTTAGTAGCTTTACTTTCATCGTTTTATTTATTACATTTACTTTCTATTTGCCGTTTGTAAGACAACCCATGCTAAATTTTGAAATATAAACGTACTTAAATCTAACTATGGTGCGAAATTACCAATTTACGCCGTTTCAAGAATTGCATCTACACACAGACTACCCACTCCAAGTACACGATGGTTCCACTAATAACGGATCTAGTAAAGGCTAAAGAATATATAAAGTACCTCTTTACCTACAGGTCGTTTCGCATAAATATTCTAAAGTATCTGATCCTTAATCTATATGATAATAAGATCGTGGCAATAATGGAGGATTTTCACACTTATACGTTAAATACGAATATAATTAACATAATCTTAAATTACAGTAGCGGCGAAATCGAAGGAAGCGACTTATTCGATGATTTTAGAGAAGACTTTGCGAACTGGACGCCAGACAAGTGGCGTATGGTCGATGGTACGATTTTAACAATACTTCGAAAACAACTACGAGGCAGAGGTATTAATACGACCGGTAAAAACAACAGCCGTATTGCAAAAGATATATTAGTAATAGCTTAGCTTATACAAATATCAAATTGGATAAACGATAAAGTGATAAAGATGAAGTTAATAAAAGGATAATGGTTGAATAAACGCAAGAAACGTCTGCTTGAGATAATGGATCGGGAACAAGAAAAGCCTCCGCAGATGGAAATAAGTCGTTTAGCAAGTCTGAACACCCTCCGCAAGACGGAAACAGATCTGGAGGAATTAACAGAAGAAGAGAGAGGTTTGGATACGTGTTCCGAGCCGCGTCTTTAAGAAAATGAAGGTCTTGATACGCAATCCGGACCGCAACTCCATGAAAAAGAATGTTTGGATACGTATACTAGGCCGCGATCTCAAGAGAAGGAAAGTCTAAATATGCACCGCAACTTTAAAAGGAATAAAGGCCAGATGTTTCGTCCAGGCCACACCCTTGGGAAGAGAAAGACTCATAGGCAACATTGGCAACTAAACCTAAACATAAGCGGGAGCTTCTTTATATATCCGGCCCTCGATTTCAAAAATAGACCGAGTCGTAATGGTATATCGGAACGTGACCTGGAAAACCAGACAGGCTAAAGAACTACAAACGCTTGGGATATCGCTTTGGAAAACCCCTTTACGGCTACAATAAATGACTTAGGAGTGCTCCCGTTACCACAAAGCGCTTCAAAAGTTGTATCAAAACCGCTCACACGAAAACGAACCGCTTAGAAGTATATAAACACCGCACCTACCTATATGAAACACTCTGGATTACGTATTCAAAATATGAGCGATGTTTTTGATAGCTGTTACAACCAAAGACATTACAAGGCAGGCCACGTGACCTAATCCACGATATCACTGCTTTACTAAGCAAAGAAAGAAAGGAAAAAGCAAGAAATTCGGCCCGTAACGATGGCATATATTACTAATTAGTGTTGGTAAGGTCTCTGCCTATTTCATGTGAAGTAAAAAGAGTAGAAGAGTAATCGTTAGATTGATATTTTTGTAGTAAAAGATAGATAGCTTGGAAGAAGTATTTCAGAGATTGCACGCCACGGATGGGAGGTCATAAACCTCTCATCCGGGCAGTAGCTTTTTTGCCGTGCGCTCTGGAATACCCATTCTAGACCGCGCCACGCATGATGCACTTTGTGCCTTACAAGAGTGTAGCCTGCAGCGTGACACGTTATCGCGCACTCTGCAGGAGCGCACCTTGCAATACAGTCCACTGCCACTTGGCCTATATATACTAGCTATGAGGGTATATAGTAATATCAACAAGATTCTAGTAACTATAACAAACAAATATCGAAACCGTGCCAGTATATCATGGAAACGAACATAATAGTTTTTCAAACGATCCGATACATTTTGCGCCCCTACAGTCATAGCTTTTCAAACATTGAGCTTAACTAAAGTTACTAAGTATATAGACGATCTTTGCCAATATATGATGCTTAGAAAAAGGATTTAAAAGTTTGTTCACTTAAATCTGTGGGATAATAAAATTAAATAGCCGATGAAAAACATGAAAACTTCAGGTGAAAATATGTATACAATACACATAATCTTATACTATTGGAATATAGAATCTCAAGGCTTAATTTATTCGAAAATTCCTGAGAGGACTCTTATGATTGGATGTTGAAAATGTGGCGTAAGGTATATACTTTGATTTTAACAATATTACAAATATAACTCAAAAATGGATGTATTAATCAACCCGATAGTACGAACGTTTATATTATAAAAGAGTTGGTTGTCACGGATCCACTTGAAATAAATACAAGATTAAATCACTCATGAGGTGTTAATCGTGGATTTTATTGAAGGATATTAGTTAAGGTTAATTAAGAACAAATTATTGAAAAATTCACAGCAGACGTTATCTTCTACTTAGCTTCAAAAAAGGAAGTGCCGTAAATTTCATCCATTACTCAAGTTCAAAAGGAGGAAGAGCTATAAGGGTCATTCGTCATTCGAGTTTAAAACGAGTAAGAGCTGTAAAAGTCATCCGTTACTCAACTTTGTAAAACGGAAAAGCCGTAACGTTTATTTTCCGCTCGATCTTATAAGAATGAAAGTCCGCAAAGATCGCCGTTTACTCGTATTTAAGAAAAGAAATGGCTGCCAAGATTATCCGGCATCTGGGATTAAAATGAGGAAGTTCTATGAAGTCCACCGCTTACTCGAGCTTAAAAAGAAGAAATGCCGTAAAGGCTATAGCCCACTCGAGTCCAAGGGGATAAAATTCTGCAAAAGCCATCATCGACTAGAATCTAAGACTTATTTGGTCTGATAAATATTTTGGATAAAAATGTCAAATCAGGTCATCTAATAAAGGGAAAATTTAGTAATTATGGAAACATTGATTCGCTAAACAAAAATAATGGCCTTTCCGACTAAGTTGAAAACGTCTCAAATAAAGGTAACGGTGTTTCACAGAATATGGAAAATATCTACTCGCTAGTTAATAATAATAGAATTTCAAGCTACATTGAAAGCGCCTCGAAAAAGGAGGACAACGGTTCAAAAAAGTATATAAAAAATAACTCTTTACTCTAGGACAAAAGTACCATAGATAGGGGAGTCAGCGCCACCAAAAGTAATGAAAGTAGCGAAATATGTATACGGAGCAACATTTCTCCTAAAACATTAATAAAAGACAGCTGTCCAGACCGCGAAAAAAAAACGTTAAAAAAATGGAAAGCGCCCCTAGAAAAAACATATGTAAAAGCGCGTTAGAAGAGAAAAAACCGACGCGCAGCGCCAAAAAGAAATATAAGTAAAAGCGCCCTAGAAAATGAAAGTAACGTCGTTGGAAAGAATATGCAAAATAATGAATAGCTATATAAAACCTATGCAAAAATGCTTAAAAACCACAGCCTATACCGCGATTATTCACTACGTCTATTTACCACTGATAAAAACGATAAAGTTTTTGCATTTTAGAAAACCAAGGCTCAAATTCTACAAATTGAGAGGATGATCCCTATATACCGATAATAGAGTAACGAAGGCCAAAGGAGGGCGCTCTGGATAGCATATTGAAAACGTTCTTACTAAAACAGCGTGCTTCGGATAATGTATTAAAATTACTCGCTTTAACTAATATTCTCTTTATCGAAGTCATTAAACCGGTTATATAACCCAACCCCGATAGGCAATGTTTTATTTATTTCCTTTAATAAATTTTACGTTATTTTTAAAACTTCTGACCCATCATCTTTCGCTTATTTTACACATTTTACATGTTGAAAAAAGTAATTTACCGCTTTCACGATACATTTACGTTTTTCTCATTTACTATTTACCACTTTACTTATATATTATGAATTTTTACATTTTTTTCTTTGTTACTTTACTAATATATTATCACTTTATGCATACATCAATTTCCATTCATGTGCGATATATCTTAAATATTCAATTAATTATATAAATATATATATGTGAGCCTGTTCGATCGGTGTAACATAAAAGGAAGCTAAAAGTTACAAAAAGAGGAAGCGAAGGTGGAGCTGGCAATATTCTCATTGTTGTCGTCGTTGTTGACGTTACCGCTATCGTCGACGCCACCGTCGGCGTCGTTGCCTTAAGGAGATCTGAGAGCGCCCTCCGCCTTGAGTCATATTCCCTTAGGTAGGGTGCGATAGGTAGGGTTGACTTTCTTACGATAACTCACGAAGATGCAGTCGACTTTACCTGCGCAATACATATATATGCCCGCCCGTCAAACGATAATAGCGGATGCCATTTCCGCCGACCGTTGTTTAACGCCTAACGAGAAACTAGCCCCAGCTTTGTTTTATTTGAAAAAGTGATAATCAATTGAAAAAAAATCTGAATTACATATTACAAGAGTGTGTAGCTTATTGTAAAAACGGCAGAAACGTAGTAAAGCCTCGGCGAACGGCCTAAGTACCACCGGCACGAAGGTATACCCATTGCCGCTCTACTTGTAACAATGGCAGCAGGATGAATCGTCCTCACTTTAACCGCATTCGCCAGTAAATTTTCCCGCTGCAGCTGACGAAACGTACAACATATAAGGCGTATTCGTTAGAGGGCCAGAGAGGTTCATCTTGATTCGCTGCTCCAACGCTTTATGCAATAAAAAAAAAAAAAAAACTTACGATATACTTTAACGAGCTGCGTCTCTAAACAGCGAGCTCGCTCCACTATTTTGGCCTCGTCTTGCAAACGTTAATATTATTAAAAGGGGGATTAAAATGATAAATATTACGTCTCATGCTGCAGTTCCGTAATGCTGTGCTTACGGCAGTGCGACGGCGTTATAGATAAAGGTAGGATTTTCATGTTTATCGAAATAGTGAGGTCTATAACCTTGGGAAAACCCCGCTCCTGCTCTTACAAAACATAGGAAGTAGAGGAGTAGAAAAGAGAAAGAGAAAGGGAAGATGTAGTATTTGCGGCGGTGGCGGGCGAACGGAAAATAAAGACGGGAATAGACGATATGATACCGATATTGGTAAGGTGGGTATTGGTGGGGCAGTGTGCGGCGGCTATGGCGACTTCGATTCGACGCCGCTAACACATCAAACGACGCCTTTAATAACGATTTTCATACAACACCTGTTTCATTGAGATATGGTATTAATCACTTAATTAATTTATATGAAATCTATGAATAGCTAATTCAGAATTGGTTATTTAAGTGTATAAGCATCGAATCGCTAATTAGGGTCTTACTTTACAAGTAATAGCCTAATGTTCGGGGGGAAAAAAGGAAGTTGTTCCTGGATAGATAACGATATATCTTTTCTTATTGCCGCCAAAACAAGTGAAATTAATAGTCACACCTTTATAAGAATCGTCAATCTTACACAATTGCACTTCTACAATCACGTCTTTACAACGATCACCAACCTTTTAAAATAATCTTCCAAAGCTTATATAACTATAACTATCGAACAACTGATTAAGGTCTTAGAAGAATTATACTATAACTATAAAGTTAAATTTGATATGGTTTTTTCGATGACGACCTATATTACACTATTATTACAAAAATCTAGATTCTAATCTTTTTAATAGCCAAAAAAGATCACTAATATAGATATTAATAGATACCCCTTTCGCTAGCAAAATAAGGAGAATACGTTTGCGAAGTGTATAATAGCGTATCACGCTGCAGGAAGCACTCTTGAAGAGTGTATTATAGTGTGTCACGGCCCAAAAGGAACGTTAGCGGAGTGTATGGTAAAGTACCACGCTCCGGGTAAGAGCTCATAAACTCTAACCTAAGGCGTGTACTCTCCGGATGCTTCTTCTCCCTCTTATATCAATCTATCCTCAATACTATGAATCTTAATATGATTAATACTGTCTTCTTTATCTTTTGAATTACAAACCTTACCCACAGTTTACGACGCTGGTACAAACTTTATTATAGCAGTTATCAAAATGGATATTAAAAACAGGGGATTAAGGAAAGATAAGTATTTGTTAATGTTTATTGCAGTACTGGAAAAATTAATAGAGTATGTGCATTACTGTATAGAACGTATAATATAGGTAGGTTAAAGTTTGATAGCTTGGTACTTGCGAAATATATTTTGAAGTAGTAGTTAAATTCCTGAATAATATCGTAAGCCCTGAGGGCCTTTGAAAAACGATACTAGGTTTCAAAACATATATTTGTTTAACGATTGAATCTTTATTATTACTGAGTACTTCACATAAATTTACGGTATACGGTAAGATTTTTGAGGAATTAAGAAGGGAGTTCGCCAAATGCCAAGTTGATAATATCTTCAATATCAAAAACGATACTACGAAGATCTGCATTTTCACTTTGCTATTTCAAAGCAAATTAATCATATGAATGAATCTAGGAAAGAATGATAACTTATTCAAAATCGTAAGTATCGCTAATATCAAAGTAGTTATTACAAATATTAAGGGTCTTGTTACGTTTCGAATAATTTAGACGAAGCCTTATATTGGGATGAATAATTCTTAATATCCTTGGGATTAGCAACTTAGTCAATTTAATCATTCCATTCTCGTAATTAATAAGCCGATTATACGATGGCAACGAGGCTATCCACTAAAAATTAGAAATACTAAGAATATAAAATTTATATCAGAGCATAAGAATATACCGGCATGTGTTAATGAGTAAGAAGAATATGATGAAAACTGTACCGTTCAGCTTTGCCTATAATAAATTATCCAGACTTGAGACAAAGTTTGTAAAGAAAGTGATGAAGTCTAAATTGATTAACTTTTCATACAAGGAGGCATTCAATTTGTACGTAAATGCGATTTTGATCTTTATAATCCAAATAACATGATTAAAAAGTCGAATCTTGTTTATAAGGTTAAGGGTAAGACATGGATAAATTGTACGAGAAATCACGCCAATTGCTTAATATAAGGTAATCAAGGCAAGACTTAGATTCTTATGTAATCACCAACATTGTAGTAAATCAGCCAGCACCTAATACTCGCGTTGATAACGAGTCTGGTAGCAAGTACTAATGGGAAATTCAACCTAAATAACTATAATATTTTTTAAGCGTATACTGAATCAAGAACTAATTTATAAATCATTGTTATGATAAAGGTTTTTCAAGAATACTAAAATAAATCATTATAGGAAACAGTTATACGATACGTTAAAGTTCCTATAAAAGATTAGTAATTCAAAGAACTTTTAGATTTCAAAATACAAATTGATTTTGAAGTCAAAATTGAGTGTAAAATTTGTAACATTATAATTATACGTATTAATTAAATAAACCGAAGACTTTGGCATGATGGGTATATAAATTAACTATTTTATTTTTTTAAACATGTCTACTTTATGGTATTGGAATAGCATATAATTAAGGTACGAAAGTTTTGGAACTGCAAGCTAATCTCGACTTTGACCAAAGGCAGACATTTAAATTTCAACAGATTGCTAATTCATAAGTATAATATTAACGATATTAACGTTGAACATAGTTTCTATTAAAATATTCAACGCTCTGGCCTAGCCAAAATAAACAAGTCCAAAGCAATCAAAACTTAAAAATACTTCAAGAAATTTGTTTTTATTAGTGATATTGAGACCGTATACTAGCTAGAAACATAAATAACATTAATTGATTATAAAATAAATAAAAAATGTAACTAATAATAATGACTATTGACTAAATAAACAACTAGAAAAGTAAAGAAAGAATGTGAAATAATGGATTAATATGGTTTCCTGTTGGTAGGTCTTTATTGTTGCAACGTAGTCGATTCGAATCACTGTGGTCAAGTAACTGGTGCTGCGTTGATATTGTTTATTGAGGTGTGTTAGTTCTAAGTTTGGTAGACCGCTAGCTGGTCTGAATACTTATTTGTAGGGCCAAAAGCTTTGGCTTGTGCTCCACTATGAAGTGGGCACCTACTGCACTGCACTTGCAGTGCAGTCCCACAAACTGCAGCTAATTTTGCAGTCAGTACAATCAACTTTACTGCAAGTAAAATTGACTTAGCTGTACTGCAATTGATTGCTATTCCAAAATTTCCATTAATTTATCGAGGCTTAATTCAATGATCTTTTTACGGAAGGTCTTTTACCAATAACATTCACATATTGTTACAAATCGGATATCCTATAATTGTCTTCAATCAGAATAAATTATAGCACGATTAATTCATTAATACAGAGAATTCCCACTGTTAGACCTCTCTTTAGTATATAATTTTTTCTCGGGGCATAAATGCCTTCAAATTTTACACAATAATAGTCGACTTCAATATAAGTATAATGTTTAAGGAAACATTTAACAATGTTTTTCACTAGTTAAGGATTTGGGGTATTTTAGTCATCGTTTATATCAATTTAAAATGCCGATTCAAGTGTTTTTCCAAACTGGAAATGAACAATAAAAACGTTTCATAATCAATATAATTGCTTTCCTCAAAGCATGCAAAAGGAGGGAAATTAAGGAGTTTCGATAGATTGATAGCCAAGATAACCTAAGTAACGGTATAACGAAGACTACGTCGAATAAGGCTCTGAAAAGGTTTATAGATAACAATAGACTAACTATACGAATCGAGAGCTAAGCCAAGAGGCCACCTATTAAGGTATTACATGAAGGCGGAAAGGAAGAAGGACAGGGGAACCCTGGTAAATTAAAAGATTGTCAGGGAGTAGAAGTTTCTGTTAATGTGGAATCAATTGACAACTATAGGTAAATTTCGCGTATCTCTGTGTGTATCTTGAGAGATTGCAAAAGTGGGTATAGTATTTGACGACGGGAATGTAAATGGTAGGGGGTAACATTATCATTCAAATAGTAATGGGGTATACATATGGAAGGAATTGCGTGGCCGAAAAGTTTTTCTGATAAGACGCACTGACACTGGCACCAGCGCTACAAAACAAAAAGCCATTAGTGTTCTAAATATATTCATGTACAGTGTAGTTAAGTTAATTGCAGTGGGGTGCCCTGTTTAATGTGGGGCATGAACTAAGCAATTAGCCATACAACTTAGTGGGCGGACGTAGTAGCGAACTGCCAAAATTAAAATAATACATCCATTACTTGACCACGCTATACTACGGTTACTTTGAGCACGATTGGAATCGACATCGTTACAAAGTCTAAAGGCTTATCAAAAGTGTGTGCGTGTTAACGTGGCTAATCACCCATTCGTCGTAACTCATAAAGTTTCTTTTAACTTCGATGGAAAGACCCCTGCTAATTCTCGTTTGTTTCTTACTCAAATTGACCCGAATTACAGTCTTTCGCCCCGTATTTCCAGGCAGCAACTTATTTTACTCCTATATACAAGTTTCTCGTTACAAACTTGCGCGTTACCATTTATATACCTTTTGGCATTAGGTTTATGTACAATTATTTTATACATTACTACTGTAGTAGTCTTTTAGTTTGTTAGGGTATATCTGTTTCTCCACGTTATGTAATTGGTGGTTTACGTTGCCTACAAATCCTTCGGTTGACTTATTATCGTCTATAAAGTTTTTATGACGTCATTGAGTATGGCTCTCATTGTATCATTGGTGTTGTTGTTTTTAGCATTGATTTATTTGTATTCGTCAATTTACTGGGGTTTGTATGTTGTCTCCAGAGTTCGTACTGTTATTATTAGACATTTTTCAATGGTTGTACCAAGTTTAGCGAGGTACTCATATAGATTTTAGGAGTTATTATAGACGATTATATGTATCACAGGTAATTCGAGTTATTTGATGATAATTCTTACAATTTCGTTCATTACTATATCGATGTTAAAATTTGTTATTATGCCGTGGATTTTCGATTATAAAGATTTCGTGTTATCCGTGTATATTTGACGGATACTTATTGTACCAAGTTTCCAGCGATCTTAAATTGTTCATTGAATCTTTTTTGACGATGATTATAAGTAATCTGATTTGATATACAAGGTCGGTGTTATTTGTAAATGAGCCGTTTTTAAAGATCATCGACTTCATTCTCACTAAGTTTACTGATACTATATTGATACTTTTGTCCTAATTATATATTTATTATAAATTGAGTTTGTCTAACTTATTAACATACATTTTAAGTATTTTATAGTTACGCTACAATTAAAAAGTTATTAAATACCATAGTCTAGTATAGCGTGGCAATGTAGGCTGTTTGAATCCTTTATTCAATGTATCATTGTGGTTTTTTCTTTATTAGTCTTATTAATTTTGGTTAGGCTTATGAATTTTTGGGTATATGGTAATGTTGTTGTTATCTATATCATCAATATTATTGATAGGGATTGAAGATCTGTTGAAAGTTAGTTATATGCCTGTAATTAAAGATCCAAAAGGCTTACACTTCAAAAAAGTTGAAATTTCGACGATAAGTTATTTAGCCGTAAAACACCTAACGTTTCCAACGAAAAGTATATCGTTAGTTTGTATGCTAATGATATCAAAATAATTTCTTGTTATAATCAATAATTCGGAGTTCAAAGTTGATATCCTTATATGTAGCTTATTTTCAAAGTGTGTTTGGTACGTTATAAATCATTGGATACCTATGTTAGTAAATCTATAAGATGATTTGACGCATTTTATTACCGTTTAGGTAGGAAATTTGATTTTCGGGTTTTTTTATAGTTTTAGCATTACGATTCGGTGAAGATTCGTTGCTGATTGGGTGTATTTTCGCATAATGTTACGGTTATTGAGGGTGAATTTACGGTTCTCTCTTGTAATCAAATTTGTCGCAATTTCTAAGATTAAACGTTACGTAGGTTTTTCGTATTATATGCGATTAGGTGAGGATTTTGTTTTTTCTTTTATTACTATGTTTTCAAGCGAATTTTCTCAAGGTTTTGTACGTATAGTTAGTGTTTTAGCATTTGACTTCGTATATCATCTTTAATATGAAGATTGTTATATTTTACCTTTAGAATCGCGTTAGTGATATTAATTGGAAAACTTCGCGTGTAAGGAGGCTATAATTTTGAATTCGGTCCTTTTCTTTACGGTTCGTACAGTTTGTTGATACTACATTTATTATGTAACTGAAGGGTTAGATTATCGTCGGATTTTTCGTTTTGCAATACCTAGGCTATTGTGTATGCTATTCCAAGTTTTTAATCCTTATTTTCGAACTCCTTTTTAGTCTGTATTTGTTTTTAGATGTTTTTCCACGTTGTCAACATTTCATTCATTCGTCATCGATTTATTTAAGAGGATTGTATTGGTTGATTGGTTTTGTTCAAAGATCTTTATTGTGCTTAACACGTTTTTCGTATTATTTGATTTAACCAATGCGGAAAGTAAAAGCACTGTTAGCGGTTTTAATGGTTACATTTGGGTTGACAATATTAATTATTTTGTAAGGCTTATTCTGTGTACTTTTCTTTTTGTACGTGAAGACTTTACTTTAAAGAGTAAAATATTATACGTTTATTGTTGATGTTTTGTTCTTAGCACTAATAACGTCATTAATTTGGTGACGTGTTAATTTTTTCCCCAGTTTCTTGAGGATTTACACTATGTCACAGTTTTATTTTCAATATTTGACGATAATATAGATTTACTTCTTAATGTCGATCCGATCTAAGTACTTGTTCATGTGAAACAAAACAAGTAGAATAGTAATAAAAAGATTATTGGTATTGTAGTAAAGTATGTCAAGATGGTTATGTCAAGAAGAAACATCTAGAGGTGTACGTTACAGGTGAGGGCTTATAAGCCCTTACTCAGAGCGTACCACTCTGGAATACCTGCTTCTAGACCGCTCCACGCATGTGAGTGTAATCTTCAGCGTGTTACGTTATCATATACTCTGCAAGAGTACAGGAGTGTACCTTACAGCGTAATATACTACTACCTAAATATACTATCTATGAAGGTATATGATAATATTCACACTTACATTTTTTTTTTTTACTATGACTGGAAAGAGCCTTCTATAAAGTGTTACACTTCCTGCTGCGAAATAATCCTATAGATACGGGCGACAGTGATTGTATTCCAGGTTTTCCAAAGACCTGTTTAGGATCCAGGACCTTAGAAACATTCTTCCAAATAAGTCTTTGAGATTCTCTATGATTAATAACACGTAAGCATACAAAGTATAGTTTTGATTGGGACGAGAAACGCGGCTTAAATAATCTACGCTCGGCGCCTTGTTTCTTTAGGGATGCGATGGTATAAGATCCTGAAGAGTAAGGCCTCGTAAAGTAATTATACAGAAAATAGACAATAAAAAAGGCGAGTGTAGAAAGCGTTGCGATCGCGATATTAAGTTGTGTAAAATGTAATTAATAGACCATTATACGTATATTAACCAGTAATTCGTATATTTACAACAAAAAAAAAGGTAATTATTTATTAAAATGAATGTTAAACACAACCTGCTATTATGTATAATTCAAGATTACCCTTTATTTATAAGCGACCCCAATGCATTATAATCGTTAGCAGAAGTTTTCATATTAAGTAAAATAGTGGTATAATAGAGAAATAAAATACTCATACGCGCTTTACTTTACCGTAATCGTGCCCCCGAGACGGGCCGAAAGATATCTAAAAAGGTCAAGAGAAAGCGCGCCTCTTTCCCCCCTAACTCCTCGTTTCTCTCCCCTTGCCACACGCTAGCCAATATAGCTCTTTCCAAACCCGTTCAACCTTACTAGGCTTAACTCTATACGGGTTATATTCGGTTCTTTCCCGCGGTAGTCAATAAAAGTGTTTATATTAATACAGGGGCATCGGACCTAAAATAAGGTTGATACATTTTTAAAAGTTTTTATTAGTTTCGCGGCAAAAAACTTATAATTCTATAGTGCATAATAAGAACACGTTCAAATAGATATATCCCTGTAGATGCTGTTATCTCAGGGTCTTTAACCACTTATCGCGTTAATGTCGCCGCGAAAACATTAACAAAACGCCTAACTGAATTTTGACAGCCCTTTCGCATTTCCGTAAAGATAATAAAGAACGGTGTTACTCAAGTTAAAGCCGCGATATTATTAGCCGACCGCCGCATAACGCCGGCACTTCTAGTCATTTACCATGGTGAAAGCGATACCGATAATGACGATGATAATTATAGCAATGGAAAAACGCATTCGATTAAAAGTAAACCTGTTGCCGACACCTCCATCGCTACCTCTATGATCCTCACCCCCCCGGTCGAACCCGTCGTCGCTTTCCGTCTTTGCTGGGACCTTACAAATTCCTAATAATAAAGATAAATGTGATGGGCGATAACCGTTGAAGCATTTATAACTATCATAGTAAAGTTGAAAAACGAGTAAAAGTTAGTAGTTCATAATGTATTAACGATTCTTCAAATAGATATTGTTAATAGGCAGTAAACATTATTATTACTGATGGCGGTGAAACTTCAATCCCTTTAGATTGTAATTTAATTGTCCTTCCTTAAAAAAGTAACGTTGAAACTCAAACGAAAATCCGCATATTTTTTAAAATCCTAAGAAAAAAAAAGCAAGATATGAAACTCTCGCGCATCCGTTTACTCAAAGGCTTTTTTAACAACGGGAACAAAAACTGCTAAACTAGTTAAAATATAGAGTAATATTAAAATCATACAGTACTTCTCATTGTTATATACCGAATGTAACTTACCTTTATATCTTACAGTTTAAAATGTTTATAATATTGAGAAAAAATTTATAACCGTGTTTTATCATTAAAACCGATACAAAAGGGGTTTTCTTAATTGTGGAAGATGGAATAGGCGACTTGGCTACCTCATTTTACCGAATCGCGGCTCGTTTTAAATCAAATATATCAATCCATAACACTTGTATAAAAAAAAACTCTTATCTTATGACCTAACCTATCACTCCATCTATTTCACCTTTACCCTCGACTATAAAATCAATTTAACCTTCAAATGAAAAGGAAATTATTAGTGGTTGTACGGGTGTAGGTTTTAGCATCATCGTTTACAATTTTTTTCAATGATTTTGTTTTCAATGATACTCATATACCCGAATTTTATTGAAGTATTATAAAAATGTAAAGGGATTTGATGAATGCGTAAACATTTTATTCACTTAGTGGGACAAGGTTATTACGTTGTTTTGAGGACTTATTTTACGAAAATATTATTAACATACACTATAATTATTTGTGGAAAAACGCGTATAACCGTTTTAGGCCTCGAAATGCTCTGATCACATTTATATCCAAAACTCATATAATATGGTAGAGGCCGCTGAACAATTATAAGAGAGCGTTACCGTTACAAAAAAAAATGCGTACTCGTGTCTAACATATTGTTACCCGTAGTAATTTTGTTAGGATCTATCAGTTAAGACAGCTATATAATGAAAAGTAAAGTTCCAAAACTAATTTCCAAAATCAAAAACGGATATATTATTTATTGACTCGTTAGTGGCAATTTCGAACAGTCTATGTGCAATTTATAATAATAAAAGTATTAACCGCAAGAAAGTTGAAAATTTCCTGTTTACTATTATAACACATGATATAAACTAGACCGCTTCATTATTTGAACGAATAGTTCGTAATAAGTCTTTTAAATCGGATGGCACGTTCAAAAACTCGGTTGTCACCCCACAAAGCCATATGAATCGCCTTTGTATATACATAAAGTAGCTTGACTTGATAGCCTCAAATGTTAAAGCAGCCAGGTCACATTACAAAATCGTTGACAACAAGGTGATTAAAGTTGTTGTAATATGTTAAATAGGAGGCTACCTAACGTTAATCATTTTGAAACGAAGAGCGAATCTAAATTGTTATTATTTTAACGTTATTTTGCTAAAAAGAAGGTCGGTATTTTCAAGGGCAACGGTATTCGATAAAGTCTTACATGATTGAGATACGGCTGTCGCCGCGACAACCAAGGGAACTTCAATATACCCCTCAAAACTCGTTTCGCCGCAACTGATATACTAACATCCAACGTAGTAAAAAAATAAGTACGACGGCAGCGACAATAACTATTAGAAAAAGGTGCGGAAGAGGCCCATATTTAGTATAGAATAGTCCCTTATAATGCAGTGAAATCTTTAAGGAACTCGCCCTGCGTTTTCCGATGTAAAACCGTCTAAACAAAATCCAATCGAATTAAATTGTAGCAGACGTATACCAAAGACTTGAGTATTTGGAAAGGGGTTTGTAACCAGATAAACCGGCCTTACTTCTAATTAGACAGGCGAATGATCAAATCTGGTAAGATTAGTTGTATCTCAGTAGCCGATAATATATAAAAGTTGAAATTTTGCGCTGGTAAAAACAAGTTTATTATTATTTATCCTTCCATCCATTTTTTGACGTAATTCTTTAACTCTAAACACTAGTTCTTAACAAGGATAATACACAGAGAACCAAAATATCATCAACGTGTATAAAAACACATACGAAAGGAAAACCCAGCAATAAAGTTCGAGATATTAATGATGTTTAATATAGAAAAGTTGGGGAAACTTTACGGCGTTTCGAAATCAAGGTTATAAAATCTTATCATTGTTATTTAATAACAACCTTTTTTCATATTTTCTAATAAAAAGTTTTTCATAAAGGTAAATGAACTTTTATAAAACTGTAATCAACATAAACTTGAAATAAGGCGATTTTGTAGAAAGTTAAAGAAAGGTACCTATACATTGCAAGAAATAATTAATACGATTTTACCCTATATCAAGGCTAATTCGATGATATAGGTAAAATGTGTCATGAGGATCGTAAAGAATCGTCTAAATATATTTTCACCGTATTAATCGATAATTAGGCTCAGGTTAATAAATCTTTATGATAACGTACGATTTACTTAACGATTTAATTCCTAAAAAAAACATTATTGGATCGACACGTCTTTACGAGCGGAGTTATATTAAATCATAATTACCCACTTTCAATATTACCTATACTATCGATTATCGGCATAGCTATAGAAAATAATCCTAATCATAAATTATTACTATAAAATGTATGAAGAATCTCTCATAAGTTAACAGCGGTCCTTAAACCAACATATCATTATATTATCATGTTTTTTGGAGGTTTTATTAGGTAACCGGTATAATGAAATCAAAATATTCTTTTGTTAATTAAATTTATAGGGCTCAACATGATGAGATTAACGGAAACACTTAAATGAAAATGTTATATTAATGATAAACATGATGTTTTCCAAAGTTATCATTAGTTTTAATCTACTGATAGCTTTCAAATTGTCATTTTGTCATTAACTATATTCCAAATAGACTCCATAATAAGTTACTATTAATTTGTGTATGAATCGAAGTTAAATACTTTTTACGATGGTTATATTCCTTTTTGAACCATAGTAATGGCGTTTATCATGAGTTTTCAAGAGGAATTCCGAAATTATATTGGAGGGAAATACCAAAAGTTCTTCATCAGCCGAATATTGATAGTAAAACAAGAGGTCCATAAAACGGATAATATATCTATATTTTCAAGATGATATAGCGTTTAGTCTATAGTTACGATTTCTTTTTAAATCATTTAAAAGGGTTTTCTCTAATGGATTAATATAATATCTGTATTAGAATCTAAGCCTTAGTTCATTTGATATCTAATCCTTAGCTAATTATATGAAAAAAAATAGACTTATTAAGTGAAAAGATAGGATAATCGTTGAAGATTTGGTCGAAATACGGACGATTTCCTTTTTCACGAATGATATTATTTTCTAGAGTCTGAAGTTTCGAAAAAGTATCCAGAAGGACATTCAGACGCCTATGAAGATTAATAACTTCATAATTATAAACAATTATTTGAATAAAAGAATTGATTAATTTCATATTTTCCAGGTATGTGAAAGTGATGTTCAGGGAAGTTTAATTCATTTTCTTCGTTCCTTCCAATAATTTTTAACAATAGAAAATAGATGTGTACTGCTAACTAGAGGAGTAGAAAAGCGACAAGAACTTCACATAAAACAGGAGAACTTCAGTTTAAAAAGTTTATAATATAATTCTGGCGTAATGATTTATGAATTCACAAACTAAATATTTTTAATGTCAAAGGCGGAAACATTTTTACCCGGATCCCAAATATAGTTATTTTGGATTTGAAAAACTTCAATTTTATCCGCATTTCAACCTATTATTAATTGAAAGTAACAGAGGCCGATTTAGGTTGGAAAAATAAAAATCATCTTTACCGACTCATTCACGGGCAGCCCTCACATTTTTTAATACTGCTATCAGACTTGTACAAGATCTATTTATATCGCAGAAAAAATATTCAAATGGTTCCATACATAGCCAACTCCAATGGGAACAACTCGATACTAAGCGAGCCTAGAGCGCTGGTAAAGGAAACACGGCTTTTTCAAAAACACTTAAGACCCTAACCGAAATGACAGGCAACTGGTTCGCATCCGACGGAGAGGGATGAGCTACATACTGACGCCAAATCTTAAACTTTAAGGCTTTTTACAAAGCTCTTAACGAGTAAAGGCGCGACCTAGAAGTTTGTAATTCTATATACCAGGTTTACAAATAGGTTATTAATACTTTCATTAATCGTAAAGATGTGCTCGATTTTACCGATTAACGAGTTTTTACATTACCCATTACGGCCTACGTGACCACCCTACACACAATTTTTTTGACTGCGTTAAACTTCATTAATACGACGATATCTCTCGTTGATATATCAGTACTTTAAGTTGCTCTAATCTCGCACGCTGCTTAGAACCCATTTATTTCGCTTACAAGAGAGATTACATGGATTGTCGAAACGAGTCAAGAAAAAAACGCCGACGATTTTAACCTCGAAATTCGATACGTAGCCTACGCAAAAATTGAAAACGTTGTCCTCAACCATCAGAAATACTACTCTCTTTAATAACTCACTCCTTAAAAGGCGGGAAGATAATAAATCTACGGGTTTTTATTGAAGTAATAAATTTCCTCAATCGCGATATCTCAAGTTATATCGTTTGACATACATTAGAATCGCATATAACTAAATTTACTATTTAAAATTTTAAAGAACCTTAATAAGGTCAGCAATTTCTCATAATAATGTTGCGGTTGAAAACAAGCTGTTTTCATAAAATCCGTTACTAAGGCTATCTTACCTTTTAAAGGGGAACTTCATTATATTATATCAATTTCAATATATTCTATAATGTAGGGGATCTCTCCAAAAAATAATACACTCTTTCGAATAATATTGAGATTTTTAAGGAAGCAAAAATAATATTGCTATGAACACCGAACTCATATAAATCGACACCCACTTGTAAATAGAAGAATAAAACCTTTATGCGAATTAAATAACCTAGATCGTTTAGTTCGTAAAGATTATTGAATCCCTTCGTTCATTTTAGAGTAATGAATAAAAGAAGGTGACAAATGAACGATATAGGCTGATGTGTTACCATAAGGGTTACTTATAATACTATCTAAATTAACGATACATACGTCCAACCGAGGACTATAATAATGTATTTTTGGCAAAGCAATACGTTTGAGAACCTAATAAGTCAGATTCATCATGTTTCAAATATTAGAATTCTTTTCCTTCCAAATACCCTGATTTACTGACAAATTTAAAGTGAAAGGGAATAAAATATACTCAACTTTAAAGACATTAGTCAAAGAGAATTCTAGGTTTTCATAAATTCGATATAATATAAAGTTAATAGTCCAGTCCCTAGTTAAAAACGTTATAAAAACTCTTCTCGTTGAGAAAAACGTCTGTTACGCAAAAATTGGCTGGAAATTTGAATTTTATTCGACTAATATCCGTCAGTATTTCGTTAATAAGGACGTAAAGCGATATACATTATACGGATACACATCGAATCCCTCCAACATCGCGGTTATATATATATATCACGTGTCTTCGCTTAATATAATTACGTCGGACTCGTTAAAACTACGAAAAACATAGTTGTAAAATATTAAAGACATTAGTTGTACGTTGGTAAAACCGCGAGGAATTAACTAGTATAATGATAATCTTTGAAAACCCAGTTCTTTTCGTTAAAACCCCTAACAATATTGAAACTTACGCGAAATCTATTGTTACGGTGGGTGTCAATATATATAATAGGCTACCAAATTAGTAATATTATATACTATAAAACTATTAAAAGTTCTATAACTGGTTGATAGCGTTGAAAAACCTATCAAACTACGAAAACAAATTTGAAAACATTTAAATCCTTGATAACCGGGTTATAAATTATAATGTTGATCTCGGTTAAGAGCTTATATTCCGGGGTTATTTCAATGATAAAATCTGTTATATTGATATTTTGTTCAACTGTTCGTAGACCTTTAGATCGTTGCAACGTTGTCGATTAGATTGATCGAATTAACAGGAGTATTTCATTGGTCAAGTGGTGGATGCAAAGTTTTAGGTTTGGCAGACTGTTAGCCGGTTTGCACTGTAATTTGTATGGTCAATTATTTGGCACGTGCCCTATAGTGAAGTGTAGCGTACTTCATTCTACTTACACCTAATGTAGTAAGTATGTACAAAGCAATACACTTAACTTGCAGTTTCATATAGTTAACTTTACTTTAATTAAAGTTGACCTACTGTACTGTATGTAATATTATTCCAATACTAGCGGCTTTTTAGTCTGTATGCATACGCGAGTGTGGCTAACTAATATTTTCCGGCTATCACTGAATTACCTTCTTGTTAATTAGCCAAACCCCTATTAATTACAGTTGATTCCTATACTGAATTTCACCTAATTGCATACAAATTTACTCCATTTAACTTCAATTACTTCGTCGCTCCGAGGTTTGAGTTTATCAACTCCTACACAAAGTTTTTCCGCCACAGGCATTTGCAAACCTTTACTTCAACTGTGCCACTTAAACAGATTACCATCATTAATCTCCCGGTAGTCTTTTAGTTTTCAAGCACCCCATTGTTCGCTATTACGTGATCTAAGCTTTTAGGGAGGCCTATTAACGTAGCCCTCAATGCGTATAGTAAACCTGTTGTTGTCTACAAACCTTTTCAAGGCTTTATTCAGCGATGCCTTCGTTATAACAATGGCAGGTTTGTTTTTGCCATCGATCCATTGGAACTTTTTCATTTCCCTACCTTAGCAGGCTTTAAGGAGAGCCATTACGTTGATTATCACGCGTTTCACACTGGTGGTTTAGAATTTCGAAAGGCATTCGAAAAGACTTTGTGAGTCGATACAAATTACCACTGGTATAGGAGAAATCTTTAGTTGTTTGGTGATAATACTAAGGGTTTTTCACAGTGTTATTTTTACGTTAAAACCCACCATTATACCGTAGATTTCCGATGCCAATACATTTCATGTGATTTTTTTACATTTGACGGAGGTTTAGTGGACTAGGTTATCGATGATACTTAACTGGTTTTCCCGCCTATCTTCGTTCACGAAGGCTATTAAGAAGCCGATTTGTAAATATAAGTAGGTGTTATTCATAAATGATTCGTTTGTAAAGATTATTAACTTGGCCCTTAATAAGTCGATTGGGATTATATTAATCCTGTGGTCTAAGTTTAGCATTCGTTACTTGAGCCTTTTGTTTAGCCGGATAAATTCATTATCCTTCGGTTATTCTATTTATACGGCGATAAATAGGTTGTATAATACCTCCGGTTAGCATAGGGTAGTTCCAAATGCTATTAAGCCCTAGCCATATTGGTTTTTTCAATTGTAGCTAAAATAGCGCATTAACCCTTTTGGCGAAGGCTAAGGCCATTATAAACATTTTGCATACGAATTGATAATTAAGTAAATTTAAGTTGGCTGCCTCTTTTTAACAGTATTATCGGCTTGCAATTCTAGAACTTGGAGTCTATAATCACTTGTTGTTTCAATTCTTTAAAGCTATCCGTTCCAACGAAAATGGTATCGTTAGTTTGTATGCCTACCACATTGAAGTCTTTTTCTTACGTTACAAATAAGTTCGGACCGTATGTTAAAAACTTTAACGCTAGTCGTAATTTAAAGTACGACTGGTAGGTTAGGAACCAATGAACGCTTATTTTAGCTAATTCGTATTATTACCTAATACATCGTATTACTATGACTATGAGGTAAATGATACGGAGTTTCTGTTGCATTTTTAGTAATATCATTCGTTATAAATCCGTTCCTAACTATATATAGGATTACGTTATATTACGGATTTTGAGCGTAAACTTTCCTTCAATTTTGTCCTGTCAACTTATTATAATAGCGACTATTAAACGTTGGTTCATCTATTAAATTGTTGGCGACTGTATAAGGATTTCGTTCTTATCTTTATTACTGTATCCTTAAACTATTAGACTTGATTTTTCATAAGGCCACCCCGTGGTTTTTCCTTTAACCTCATAGATAAATTTCGACTTAGAAATCGTAATTTTGGATTTTGAAGGTTAAAATAGGTCTTCGATATGAATTATACAACCCTTCGAATTAATAGGTTGTTAATCTCGACTTTATCGCTTTACTTAAAAGGGTTTCCGAAGGTTTTGATAATCCTGTGCGTTCGAAGTTTCAATTCTATGGTTTCTTTGTTTTTCTATTTTCTACTTACCTGAATAGTATTGTAAATACGGCCCAATATATATTGCTCCTCTTTAACGTTCCCCTTTTTAGGGGTTGTCCGCCCCAGCGGCGTTTTATCGGTTTATCTATAACTGTTAAGGGAGTTTCGTATTGTCTCGTTCGTTTAGTTTAAAGAAATTTACTCTTAGTAGCCCTAATATAGGGCTTAAGCTAAATAATCCAGAAAGAAATAAGACTTTTAGCAGTTTTAACAACTTATTCAGAGTTCTCGATATTTAATATCTTGTACAGGCCCTATTATTTTCCCGGCTCTCTCCATACAAAAACTTCGCTTTTCAATAGTAAAGTAACTACATAGATTATTGTAGGGCCGTCCTTGGTGGTAAGGGATTTATTAATTTGACAGCGTGTCGATTCTCTTCATAGCTCTTTTAAAGCTTTACTATAGGTCGCAACGCATTTCTAAGTACTTGCCAAGGGCGGAGAATCACTCGTTAGTCGTAGGTACTCTCTAAAAACTAGTAACGTTAGCATTAAGCCGTCAGGGCCTATAGTGTTGTTAAGGCCTTTTTCTATCATTTGTAAGCGTGCCTTCGAATCCGTAAAACTTTCAATTTCCAACGTAAGGATATTATACGTTCGGGGAAGTAGTACATATTAATTTTCAACCTTTCCTCTACTGTAATAGGCTTTTAAAGGCATATATTTTCACTGCATACCCATTCTTTTGACATCTTCCTAGAACCCCTCCACCGTAAAGTTTGTGTTGATATCGTGGACAACGACGTCAGGTGGGCTTAGGTTCGTGTTAATACATAGTATCCTTAACGTTTCCTATGTATTTTTTGCTGAAAAAGACTTTAAAAACTTGGATTCGTAAAAAAAGGTCATGAAGTTAACGACGGAAAGAACTGGCTTATTATCCAAGTTAAATACGTTAATAAAAATCTCGTAGTTGGAATCCTTGTTGTTTTTTAGTGTGAATTTAAGTTTCAAGAGGGCTTAGATAAATTTTTAGCAGTGATAGCGAAGTCTTTTAATAATTTCTAGGGTAAAGTATCATATATTTTTATACCCTCCGGACTTTAGTATTTTATATCGCCCATTAACTTTTAGGTGGTGAAGCGCCGGTATAGTTAACGTATCTCTTACTTCATTGGGTTCAATGCTATTGCTATCGGGCCTTAAAGAGGAAACCATAAATTACCTTATTTCAGGGGGAGTAGAAACCTTTAGCCGTTTTTAACCAACTCGTGTTCATTAACGTCGACGTTGACGCCGAAGGTCTTTATATTCTCCAAGTAAAGTAGGTAAGGGATAAAATAATTAAGGATATAAAACGTAATTTCTTTTACAACAGTTTACACTCACGTTATCCCTAGTAACAATCGTTTTTCGCTTAGGCGAAATCTAACTTTAGCTTTAATAACATCGTAACTATTAATCCTAGTAGCTATAGTTCTTTTCCTTCGTAGTGTCACGTACTATAAACAGCTTCCTATTAAGTACCTTACTACTCCTGTGTCTAACATAATACCTCAGAACGTGTAGTTCACGTAACGATCGTGAAGGTTAAATGTATGTAAGGAATTAGGGACTTGGTTAGGGCAAACGTAAGGGTTTTTACCACCTAAACAGTACATGAAGGCGTGGTCGGCTAGTGATTAGACTGAGGTAGAAGCAGTACCGTCGTACCATTTAATTTTCTTAGGGTCGTTAGCGCTATCAATTGGCTAGTTGGCCTCGAAATCTATAATTTATTCCAAGGAGTCCTATTTGAAAGTACTAGGGTATTAGGCGTAATATACTACCTTTCTGTTGTTAGGTTCGGCGAAGGGGTGCCGAGTTAATTAATAGTCAAATTTGTTACAAATTTAATATCTTTTACCATTATTACAACTATAGTGTTTGTGGTTATTAGGTCCGCCTGAATTTTAACCCTGTTGGCGCTAGTGTAGCTGCTGCATCCAGTCTATAGCCGGTGATCCAAACCTTAGTCGTTATAAACGCCCGTATCTATGGTCGACGTAATTAACTACTGTAAAGTCTTCTTTATCTACGTTAAGGAAGTTGCCGGCTTGAAAGTATATATTAAGCGAGTTTAGTATGCGCGCTATCACCGTGGTAAACGAGAAATGAAAATGGTTAAAAAAGTCTTCGCAAGTGGCATCTAGGCGTTATAAGACGTATTCGAACTCGCTAACGCCCGTGACTGCTACCTGTACTTGCTGGCGAAATGTAGTTTCGCCAATATAGGCTCTCGCTATTGCTTTTTAACATAATATTAACTTATCAAACATCTAATTAAAAACTTCTATTAGTATTTCCTCCTTTTTTTACTCGCCGTCATTGCAATCCACCGCATTATAGCTCAGTCTATGTAATATTACATAAGGTGGACATCGTATACAAAATGTCCCTTTATAACAATGTAGATCTTGCGGAATGTTTTAACTCTAATAAAAAAGGTTAACTAATAGTCTCTGGTGTATCTTATTAGGATTCTGGGAAACAGTAAGAAAAAACCTAAAGGAGGAACTTATATCTATCTATAGATATTCAAAAAGGGAATTATATTAGTATTAAAAAGGTTATGAGGCTTTCCGTCATACGTTTCTTTATCGTTCCAAATCTTGACTAAGTCCTTAAGCAGCTTATAGTTAATTCTAACTTTATTAACAGGTCATAGGGGAAGGTTACAATAGTTATTCTAACCTTAAATAGTGTTTTCCGTCATTCTAAGACTTAGAGCCTCCGAGGCGCAGTGTTAAGGGTAATTTCCAATCGCTAGATCTAAGAGATAAAGTCATAAAATATGTCCTGTAGTAGGTTTTCACGTGTAATCAAACCTAAAGGGTAAAAGTTCTTTAGGTACCTTTCAATTAAAGTGCTGGAGGGCGATGGATACTTAAAGGTTTTGGGAGACTTGACAATCTTCATTAATTGACTAGTATAAAGCTCTGATATCAATACCACTGGCCGCGTTGGCGGCCTTTACTTTACGCGCTCTACCTCCGTTAAGGGCGTATTCTGCACTGTCACGTGGAGGTATTAAACTGCCGAGTAAGTTAACATGTTTTTCGTCGCCAATACGTAAAGATGCTTGATTTAGCTAAGAATGAAAGGGACCCTGGATCGTGTATGGGGATGTTAAGGTTATTCAAGATCTTTTTTCTTTAGGCTGTAGACCTTAAGGGCATTCTTTAAGTTAGGCTAAGTCGAACAGTTTTTACTCCAGTTTTGTATTACTTAAAGTAGACAAGTAAACCCTTTCACTCTTGAATTTTACCTTTACCTTTATGTTAACACCTTCGTCAACTCAGGTTCACATATCCATGGTACAATCATGAAAAAGGTCACGAAATTTAATAAAGGCGTCATTAGGTTCGTTAACATTACAGTGCTTGACGATGTAATAGCCTACGATGTTAGTAAAGTACCTTCCTGTAAAATCTATCCTAATACCCTTTCCCTATAGCTTGTAGTTGTAATACTTAGTAAAAAAGTGTCCGAAGACCTTAATTGATTTTTTGCTAGCAGGGTCGGTAATTTTTTTAAGGCGTTTAATTACGGTAGTCATCTTAACGTATTAGTTTGAGTAAGACTTGTAAGACGAGAGACTTGGTAATCTTTGGACGTGGAGACTTGGTATTTTGATGTGAATTAGGGGGGGAACGTGGCGATTCAACGTGGAGTTACATGACGTGGCTTTTTCAGCGTGACTTGATGTTTTCGCTTAAAGCAGCGAGCTTGAAGATTAACTTAACGTGAGGAGTGTAACGATTGAAAACGAGGAAAAGGTATGGTGTAAAGGGTAAGGTCGAAGGTTGTTGTTAGTAGTAAAGGGCGAAGTTGGTTTATTGTGGTTGTTTAGCGTAGGGACTTCGTCGTTTTTCTGTAGTAGTAACATCGGCAGTAGTATTGACTTCACTCCTTTCTAACTTACCAAACTATGAGACTTCTGACTGTCAATCTCAACGTCTTTAAAGAAGGAGAATAAAGATTTCTTGGTGTTCTCAATAGCGATACCGTCGCTACCTATGGTTTGCCATAGAAACTGGATAGCTCAAAGGTTTTCTTTACGTAGTTCCGCATAGACTACAGAGTAGTAAAGGCCCTTCGCAAAAATCTTTCCTCTACCCTAACGTTAACATAAAATGTAATAACCGTAAATTAGCCTTTTCTTTTACGTAGAAAATCTATGCTTAACCTAATAAACACTAGTTACTGTTCGTAGGCCTTGAGATCGTTGCAACGATGTCGATTCAATTGGTCGAATTAACAGTAGTGTTGCATTGGTCAAGTAGTAGATGAATTGTACTAGGTTTGGCAGACCGCTAGCCGGTCTGCACTGTAATTAGAAAATTATATCGTCAATTTATATTCTCATTTTATTGAAATCACTATCCACTTACTTAATTTACAGGTATTATTGTTAGGTTTGGTAATTTATTTCAATTTTCAATTCAAAATACAATCAGTAGGTTACAAACTATTTAATATCTGTTTCAGATGATCTCTATAATGAATGAAGGTATTTTAAAAATTTCGATAGGTACTTTCTTTGGAGTTGAAAAGTGATCTCCATAAATTCATTACCTGTAAATAAATCTTTAATTACGTTTACACTTTATCAAAATCACGATTATGAAAGATAATCTTGCCACTGAAATTTTCTATCAAGATTTTAACCAGTCTAAATTATGAATATTAGCTGATATTTCAATTTATTGATTATTACGTGACGATTCAGTATTTACTTTAATTATTGTATTTTCTAACTATCAAACGAGATTTTTGATACAACTTATCCATAGTTTTGTTCTCAACTTTGTTAAGTATCCTCAATTTCAAAATCGTAAAGTTCAGGTCATTAAACTTCAAAACGTGTTTAGTTACTGATTA
Organism: Anisogramma anomala; assembly: GCA_038502455.1. Lineage (NCBI taxonomy): Eukaryota > Fungi > Ascomycota > Sordariomycetes > Diaporthales > Gnomoniaceae > Anisogramma > Anisogramma anomala. The sequence goes on along the minus strand of JASMMZ010000010.1, from coordinate 693,344 downwards.
TACGATTCCTGGCATAAATTATCCGTCAATATTTACATTATAACTTTCCTTACATCGTTTTTCCGAGGTCTCAATAATTCCTTATACGTAAAACTCAATTCTTAGATCTTGGTTATTCTTTTCTTTACTACTTACTCAAGTAGCTGTGTATATATAACACGGTTAATATTCCTGATTTTTACTATTCCTCTTTTCAGATAATCGACGAGTCACTATCGTTCTATCTATTTATTACTTACCAAAGAAGATATGTTATATCAATAAATTAACTCGGCCTAAGTATCTTGATCGAAAAGATTTTCAATTCAAAATAGACCTCATTTTATTCAGAATATTGTCAAACCTCGAATAATTTTCAGAATTCCTTTCAAATTAGCTTGATTTAAGATTTTGAATTGGTTGTTCCATTCGTCTGGATTTTTTTATCCGAGATTCTCGCTTTATCATAGTAAAGATAATACTTTTTTGTCGGTGTGTTGTTCATAGTATTAAGGTTATTATTCATTTAAAGTCTAATATATTCCCTATATAAAACTTTGAAAGTTAAGTTATAGTCCTGAATCCTTTTTTCAATAATTATGATAAAATTTATATGTAAATTAAATTAGTATATAATCTTTAAACTTGTAGAGTTAATAATAGGTCGTTAAAGCGTCTCCTATTATCTAAGCTTCAAATTACTATTTATTAGGGTGATATTCATCCATAAGGTTTGCAATATTCAACAAAAACATATTATACAATAAGCAAATTACTGAATATATCATTTTCATTTTTACTACATTTCAAAAAACGTAAATATGTAGCTTTTTGCATTAAATCACTATTATTTTATCATGAACTTAGAATTTCGCAACAGTGAAGTTAATGTTCATGTCGTATATAATGACCTCTAACATCCCTAAATATGTGTCGAGTTATATTAATTTAATTGTTTTCTAGATATCCTTTGCCTATAGGGATTTCACGAACCTGACACCATGAAATTAATTCGTCGAGTTCATAACATTAAAATGAAGTTTTTGTTTGAAGTAAAATATATTAGCCATCATACTACAATTGAAATCCTCATCTATTTTCAAATAAACCTCACTCTTATTGGTACTTGAAATTAAGTCTGGTAACAATAATAACTCTTTGAAATAGCTTATAACCCGAAATATTCCGTATTTCAATACCCTACAAATTTATTAACTTCCAAATGACCAATCAACGATTAAAAATTTAAAATATGAGCGTAAGTAACGTATCTTCGACTAAATCAAATTTATCACTACTACCTCTGTGTCTTAAGAACGGAATTATGAATATTATCATTTAAAGACGAAGAAACTCCTCAAATATTTTGAACCAGGTCATCATCGTTAATATTAACGTAAACACCGGAATTTGTTATATTTTGGAAGTCAATAAAAAATGAGATAAAGAATTTCACGATAACAAGAGGTGTATATTTATCAATTATTCATGAAACCTTTAATATAAGTTAATATGATTCCTTATCCAAATTGAAATAATTTCATAATACCACAGTTCAAATACTGAATTTTCGGAACGGTCATAATTTACCGTTGTAATGAAGCATATTATAAGTAATTTCTTATTTCATACCTTATTACTGCTGTATTTAACATAATATCTTCAAACGTGTATTTCACGTAAACACCACGACAATTTAATGATCAAAGACTTGAATATTACCATGATTGTAAACTTTATAACATGTGAAACCATATGAAAAGTAGTTTGCTAGTTATCAAGTTTTGTGAGGAATAATAGTTTGATGCAAAGCGATTTATTTGAACTTTTTACTTTCCTCATACGATACATTTCAACTTTCAAATTCTACGGTTCCGTCAAGGAAATATTTTCCAAAGCAATATACTTTAAAATACATTGATTTCAACATCATTCATCAAGTTGATTAACGTAGCAATTACTAATCAAGTAATCGGAATTAACACAAATCCACAATATTTTATTATTATCATGATAATAAGATTTACGGTTACTATATCGATTTTGAGCTTAACCATATTATCATTATCAATATAACTTATAATTCAATAACCTTAGTTTATATTTTAAATATTTGAACCTAATTCAGTCACGGTAAATATTTCCTGTAATTCAAAGGTTTTTCTCATCTGAGTTACGAAAACCGTCAACTTCAGGAAATATATTATTCAAATATGGTGTACCCAATATTAAAATTGTGATTAAACATCGCCACTCATTGAAACAGCTTCAATGTACAGTATTGAGACATTCTATTCCGTATTTGAACCTTTGAACACCTAAAATGCCAATTTATACCCTTTTGACAATATATTATTTTTAAAGTATACCTTTCACGTTATTCATTAGTATAATATAAATCTGTGAGAAATATCCAATTCAAAACGTTAACAAATGTTTATTTTTCTTTATTTTGAGTCATTTTGATGTTTAACTTACTATTACTGGGTTTTTATGGTAGTGTATAGGGTAAATATCGTATTCGAAATCAACTTTCATTTCAGCATTTTTGAAGTTATTATTTGGAGAGATACAGTGTAATATTTTTGATTTGACAGTACCTACAATCTATATTGAGAATCTTTGGATATATATTCAACAGAGTTATTTTGAATTCTAATCATTACCATAGAAACCTTTTTTCAGTAAGTAATAGTATATATAGCTGAAATTAGTTATCAATTTAATTTAAACCTTATTTCTCACAATAATGTTACTAATACTGATATGATATAAATCCTAATTTAGGGAGTATTTCCTATTCCAGCTGCTCGGTTGTTTTAGTTTTGGACTGTACCTATTGTTTGTTATCATTCCCCCATCAAAGGTATTATTTGTATAGTACTAATGAGACGAGGTTAAAGGAAGACGAAAATAATGAATAAAGAGTAGAGTGAAAGGTGAAAGATATATAGTGTAAGGCTGTAAGTCAGTAGATGTAAAAAGCAAATTTTATATGTTATCATATTGAAACTAACGAGCTTTAATAATGAACTTGCATTAATACCTAAAAAGTTTGTCAAACTGACCACTTGAATATTATGAAAATATAATAAACATAATTTATAATTACCCATAGAAATGGTTTATACTTAATATAACTCAATATAAATGATAAGACATACTCCGGAAATAAGTAATTCCACCTAAGTATTTATAAGAATACTAGTAAGAAAATAAAGGAATATTATACTTAAAGATATAGAATAATTGTAATGGAGACGAAAATTATTTACTAGTACTTATTAATACGGAGTTTCAGTCGTAATGATTGAGATTTACCAAACTTTGTTTTATTATTTGACGAAAAGTTGCTGAGTTAGATTTTAGTTCTTGAAATATTTCTCAACATATAGTCTTTTGAATGATTTTGGTGCATAAAAACTTTAATACATTATTAGTACGATAATACTTTACTATTGTATAAAATTCAATTAGTCATATGTTTATTATGACACAAATCAAAATATCTTCCTTTTCTGATTCTTCTGTTTCATTTGACGATGCTTTTTTATTATACCAGAAACTATGTGAATCTTTTTTTACACTAAGAAGTCCGTCTTTTGGCAGTATTAGTAGTAATGGTTCTTTATCTCAGAACGATTACTACTTCCAGTCTCTTTTGCTCTTTTGTACCTTAAGCTTTCTCTATCCCTCTCGTAAAACTACCATTTTTTCGTTTTCCTTGCTCTAAAGCAACCGCTGTTGCATTAGATAACCTAGCTTCAAACCCTAAAGCTTCGTTGAAGATTGGGCAAAAAGAAACTCACGAAGCTAGTAATACTTAAATAGATTAAGGACTATAAGCTATCAATATTTTTATGCTAATTGACAAGAAGATAAAGGTGCAAACTATTGACTTTATAAACAATCCTAACCAGGAAGAGCTGAAGTAAGTTACTAGTTACATATACGACATATTATTTACTGATCTTAAGGTTAAAAATTCACCAGGTTTAGTTACTTAACAGTATAGTAAGTCAGTTCTTGATACAATGATAAATAATTAATAAGTTTCGATACTAAAAATAAGAAATACACCAGGAATGAGGATATATTAATAGGGAATTAGTATTTATTAGTTCAAGTACAAATATTGAGTAGTACTGAGGATTATCACAAAGATATTAACTGCAATAGTATTTATTAGTACAAAAGAACTAATACTTACTAATGAAAACAAGGATGAACTAGTAAATAATCTTATGTCATAGGCTAGTGGCTGGCTAGTATTTACTAGAGATCTAACCCTGGTAGTTGTTACGTTCTTACAAGTGCTCTGGAGCAGCTCGGAAGCCGTATGAGAACACTATCTTGTATGTTACGTAACCGGGTTGCCCTATCCTCCTTATCTTCATTGAAGCTCTCTAGCAAAAGTTTCTCCTTTCCCCTTATCGAGGTGTATGGATAAAAGCCGACTACCTTAAACGTTAGCTTTAGCCTTAGTCCCTTTATATATAAACCTCGATTTTTTTTACGATATTTTAACTGCTCGTTATCGACTATAACTTAGGGTTATATTATTATCGTTCGACTTTTTTAATTTGAACCCTTGGGCTTTAGAGTCGTTTTTCGTTATATGTGATAGGGAATAGCTTTAAAACGTTTTAGCGGTGTAATACGATTACTTTATGGTTTTATACAAACATTTTACATACGTTTTACGTGAAAAATTTATCGAACGGGGTGAAGCCATTCGGAAGTACTTTTACATTGAAAATAACAGAATACGAATGAATTAATCGCGGTAATAAATATATTCTAACAACTTAAAGTTGCTGGTACGTTTACGTTTTCGAAACGATACCCTCATTCAAAGGTTTTCCTTACGTAAGTTACGAACGACGTAGCTATCATGTTGTTCCCTATCGGAAACCATGTTAGCTTTTTAAACGACGAAAACTTGTACTTTTCCGACTCCAACTATAATACCTGCATCTTACTTAACGAAAGTTAACGATATAAAGGTAAGTTATTTAACTGATCGGATAAATTTTTCGTTATTAAATTACGATTTTGATATAAATAGTTATAATGTTGGTTCAATTATGTAAGAATAAATTTTTTATGAATATTGAAGAAATTTATTTAACGCCAATTATTCAAAATTAAACGGCCTTATAAAAACCTTTATAGAACATTATCATGCCCATATCTGCGACGACGATATTGACAGCCCCAATATATTTATAGTTACACTTTACGCCTGTTACTACAACTGTATTACGCTTAAAGCCGTTAACTTTCGGCTAACAAATATAAAATATAGAACTAGCGAGTAATTTTAGGATTTCTTTTAATGTTTAGAGAGCCTTATTCGCGTAAGATTGCGGTATAACTTAGAAATTCGCCGCTAAACTTACTATTTTCAAAGAAGTTTTCAACGATACTCTAACCAATAGGTTAATGCCTCTCGATATACCCGCGATTGATTACGAGTAAGTGGTTTAAAGTTAACTTATCGACGGGTAATTCGATAACCTTCGTACTTAATACAGCGATATTATCGTTATTATTCAAAGCGTTTTATGTAATAATAATTATAATAACGACGTACCCGTTTGAAATAATTATGGGGATGTTATTATAACTGACGTAAGTGACTTTCGAGCCTCTTTTTAGCAGCATGCCTCTTAGGTGATATATTCGGAACTTTTTCGTCGTAAAAACCTCAGGTTTTATTTTCGATACGGCGTGAAAAGCTATTATATCCATACTAGCCTATTGAACTCGATGTAACGCCTTAGCGGCTTCAACGCCAGTGCTATTATAAAAATCCAGAATATTTTAATCGAAAAAATCATATATCTTCCAATGGAAAAAGCGTAATATTTTTATATAATCGCCTATAAAAGTTGGAAAAACTTTAATTAGACTCGCTAACTTCGTTCTAACTTTTAAATAGCTTTTACTTTATGGTAAATTTACTCCTTAATTCCATTTATTTCATTTACGTTTGTGCAAATATAGGTTATTGATAGTATAACGGTATAAGTTTGTTGTTTTCCAATCGTTTAAAGTTATCGCGTATGTTTATTTCACTCCGCTAACTTGATTATTATACATATTACATACCAGGATTTTCTTTACAACTACTGTTTTTTATAACTTTTTTCAATATCGACTTTGAAGTATATTATTACCGGATATTAGTTTATATTATCAATTCTTCATAATACAACGTTATTTAAGATGAACTTTAAATAAGGGACGAATAAGTTGCTTACTCCATGTTAAAATATATATTAATTTGAAGACGAGCGGGTTACTAACGCGTTTGGGAACGGTGGTTCGCGTTTATACAAAAGACGTCTAAAAGTGTGAGCACCTCTATATTTCATATCATTTTACGAAAGGCCGCCAAAGATCGAACGGTTATCACGTGATTCGCCGCCGTTTCTCTCGAAAATATAAATAAAGAATTAGCCCCGAAACTACTTGTTTTCATTAACGATATACCCCCCGATGTTTTTAAAAAGTTCGCCCATTTATTCGATAAAGCCTTCAGCGATAAACGGCTCCCTTACTGTTTAAGGGACGATTACAAAATCGTTCCTTATACCGATAATTACGATTAAACTTTGAAGTTTCGGTAAAAAACGTGATACGTTATGTCGCGTAAAAAGCTCCTCATATTACAGAAGATGTTAACTAAGCTATTCGACTAGAGTTATATCTAAACGAGTAGCATTTTAACGGGTGCCCACGTGCTTTTTGTTATAAAATCCGGGGGTAGCTTACGTTCTTATATCGATTACCGTACACTTAACATAATTATAAAAGTAAATCCTTACCCATTTTCATTTATCAAAAAAAACGCTTGTAAATATTTCCTAACTTATGTAGTTTACTAAGTTTAATATTAAAGTTACGTTTTTCAAACTTTGTATTAAAAAGATAAATAAATTGAAAATCGAGTTCCATCTATATTTAGAACTTTTAGAATGGGTGATTACCGTTTTCGATCTTCTTAACCCGTTAGCTACCTTTTACCAGTATAATATTAATTTGGAACTCCCTTCTTTCTATATTTTTTTGTTTTACTTACTTCAACGATATTCTCGTTTATTTGGTCGGTACTTTTAACGATGACAAAATTAAAGTTCAGTAGGTTTTTAACGCCTTTAACGTCGCTGTTTTAATAGTATTATAAGCAGTGAAGTAGGTCAACTTTACTGACAATAAAGTTGACTGTACTGCAAGTTGGGTGTATTGCTTTGTATGAACTTACTGCATTAGTTGTAAGTCAAGTAGAGTACGCTGAACTTTACTCTAGGGCACGGACCAAGCAATTAGCCATAAAAATTACAGTGAAAACCGGCTAGCGGTCTGCCAAACCTAGAACAAGACATCCACTACTTGATCAATACAATACTACTGTTACTTGGACCCCGATTCAAATCGACAACGTTGCAACAATCTAAGGAACTACGAACACTCGCGGAATTTAGCCTCAATATATCCAAATATGAGTTCGATGTTTAAAAAACCTAATACATAATATTATTTATCGAAGTTCAGATCGACGTCCGTATAACCCCGCAAAAACTACGCGTTATCCGCAAATAGGTAGCTCCTACGTTGATCTTAGGTATATAGGATTTCCTTAAATTAGTTAACTTTTACCAGTGTTTCATTCGCTATTGATTTAAGATTATCAGGCCGTTACTACGATTAATCCGTAAAGGTATACTTTTTCGTTAGAGACAGAAAAAAAGCCGTTTTCCATCGGTTTAAAATTAACTTTCTTCCGAACCTATAATCGCCTAATAAAATCCCGACTATAATACTTTTTTAAAAGCCGACTATTCGGGTTAGGCATTTAGCAGCTACCTTTTTTAACGCAACGACCGCGATAACCTTCACCTAATCATCTTCGACTTTAAATGAACTTTCTTTTCATGAGGGTACGATTCAACTTGTTAAAGTGGGTAGGGGGCCTACACTGTAAACCCTTACAGTGCACATTTCCGAGAAGAAAAAATCAGGTTCAGCCGCTCTCAACACACACTTTACATGGATTATATTTTATCAAAACTTTTCCAATCGGCTTTATCACCACTTGAATCTTTTCCGGCGACCCCTCTTTTACTATGAGGATCGTCGTCGGCCTAGCGCACATCCTGCGCAGCCAAGTATCTAAAGAATAGCTCTGATAAGCAGCGATTCCGTCCCTCATTACTTGCGCTAACGCGGGCCTTCAAACTTAAAATTATACACTGTAACTTTTATTATTTTTGCGCTTTATGGTCCAGGAATGATCACTATTATAAGCGCTCGCACTTGACGGCTCTTTTTATTTATTTTTTTGGTTTCTTAATTTATCCTTGAGCCGTTGTCATCTATACCAGCGCCCCGCCTATTTAGAGAAGCTTTTGAACTTTAAATTGCACTGTAATTGCAATGAAAGTTTGATTCCTTTTGATTTTTAAGGTCTCAAGAAAAGACCTTATAAGCACATACACTTTACGGCTTTATTTGTTTATTTATCTTTATGCCGTCGCTACCTATATCAGCGCCCCGCTCGCTAAGCGATGCCTTCGACTTTACTTTGGATACTTTTGGCTGTACACAAAAGAATTTTTCTGGCACACCACCCGGTTTATAATTTACCTTTTCTATGATTATTTTGCACTTCTTGGGCTTACGTTCCGTAGTAAAAAAGTGGCTCGGGTTGTAACTCTCGAAAAATATTTTCATCGAGGTGTAAAGTATATCTTCCCCACCGCCACGGGATTTTAACCAAGATAAATGTGTTATACAAGTCCTTCACTCTTTTAGGACCGATTTTAGATTCTCGATGCGAGTAGGCATCAAGCGAGAACTAAGATGGCTGTGAAACATGGCCCATCTAAGGTTATAGTTTTTATATCCGTTATTACGGGTCTTTAAGCTACAGGGTTACATTCAGGCTTTAATTAAAAGTCTAGCTTAAAGTTCGATTTCTAAAAGGTTTCCTTTTTGTCTTAATGTTTTTACGTTTTTTAAATAAAGTTTGTAAACTATGTTTGAATTTTCTTTACAAGTTTTTTGGAGAAAGATCCTTTTCCACAATTCCTAATTGTATATGCCTTCTTAAATGTAGCACGTGGACAAACTTATACAAATATAGTCCACATTTATAGCCCCTATAAGTTTGTACCACGCAGTAAGAACCAATACAGTTGATTATAATACCCCAATAACATTTAACATATACGTATAACATATTTCCCGAAAATTAGCCACCGGAGTATAAGATTAGGTTTTCAACCTCATATATTTGTTTAGTTGAGGATAAAGCTTTCAATAGTTCATTTAACGGATTGTACGGTATAATTCGGAAGAAACAGGAATTTTCGAATAGGGTGGTTGTTGTGGGTAGAAACACATTCGTGGCGAGCCTTGCAGCCGGCGTATGCATATTTTTCACGTTATCGAGGCTTACATATCACTCGATTTATAGTAGGCACTGCTGGGAAATAGTAAATTAAAAAAAATAAAAAAAATAAAAAAACCCTAATAACGAGATACTCTTGACGTTTATCGACCGCAAAATATAATTACGAAATCCACGATAAAGAGTTACTTAGGCCTAAAAACTATTTGAAAGTAGGGAAGGCGGAGTTCTGGGGTACGGTACGTTCTTTTACGATTTTAATAGATTATAAAAACCTGAAATGCTGCCTAATTATACGGCAGCTTTTTAAATAATACGTCCATTAATACGACTATTGCAGATTTGGTTTGAATTACTATATAATAAGGCGGTAAATTATATACGACCTATTATTTCATCACTGCGAAATTAGCGTATTTTGAAAAACCTCTTCAATCAACGCCTATTAGGCTAAGAATTCTAATTATTACGTTCCGAATAAGCCGTTTCCCAGCCGTTCTCGCGTATATATATAGTCAGTTTAACTGTTTCCGGAGAATTTATCCTAAAGGCACGTGAAAGTTTTACTAATATTAATCCTTTAAGTTATTGGAACGCTGTTATTATACGCGATACTATTAATCATCAATTGGTTTATTTAATACGTATAAGTAATCGATGTTTTCCTAAGGATATTCGAACCCACAACGACCAGGTATTAAAGGTTTTCATTTCGAAATATTAAGTAAACAAAAATAAAGTTATCGGTTTCTGAAACCGTATTGAAATACTTTTTTTCGAGAATTTAAATACCGCGTTAATTTAAGTTATCTGCGATTTTTTTTATTGGCTCCCCGAGTTGCAACGTTACTATCATTATTTTTCCAAGATGTATTTTTAACCCGGCTTACACCACACAATTCGACACTTTTACTGAAACTACAATGTTTATCGGTGTATAACCTATTGGAAACACCCTCAAAAATGACTTTTTCAATTCTTTCGAGTTCCTAAACAACTTGAAACCGAACTTCTTATCGCTTTTATAAATAATTTACCTTGAAACCGTTCCGTCAACTTACGTTACCTTATAGTTGCTACTAACTAATTTGATAAATACGATTCCTTCGAGGCTACAACCATGATAAACGCTGAAACTTATATAAAGCGGTTGATAAGTTTTCATTGGCGATTTTACGAATTTTTTTTGTATGATCGTTAGTAACCGAAGATCGAATTCGATTAATGGATTTAAAAAGAGATTTTACGACTTAAAGAGAGTGGATTAACTCCTTAACAATTCTTTTTACCCAGAAAGTGATAATAAGAATAAAGATATTAATTTAAACGTTTCAACTAATTTACTTACTTATCGTTTACACTGAATTTAATGTAAACTATTTATGACCTGATAATTAAATAAACATTAAATAATTAAAATATAATTATTATCGGTATTCATACATTCATTATAACTTAAGATTATTATATGCACTTTATATCACCGTTATAAAGTTTCCTCATCTTAGTTATCATATCGCGCGTACGAGTCGTGGATTTAATTTAATGTATTTGCGAGATTAAGATGTTTATATAGGTTGTAATAGCAATGAAGTAATAACTTATAGTGAAAGCCGTTGATAAGCGTCGTTTTCTTTTAAAAAGTTGTGGAATCGGTAAAGACATTTAATTTCTTTTTTAAATTCATAAACCGAACGAATTTACTTACAAGTTAAACACGTTTTAGTATAGCTACTATGTAATACGTATAGTCGAATTTTATATTATTAACCTTAACATACTAAAAGGGAAATAATCTTGATTTTATAAAACTCAAGTCATTAGAGCCTTTTCGGATCCGCTTTCAAGCTAATAAACCCGAAACCTTTAATCGAAAATCATTAATGTTTTCTACAACGATGGCGAAAGGGAACAGAGGTACCACGTTGAAAATATTTTACGAATTTATTAAAAAACACCTTAAGCTGGCCGTTGCTGCTTTAATAACCTACTGAAACGGCAAGGTTAAATTAAATACATAGATTATGAATACCTAACATAAAAGTCGGTTTTAAGTTTTCCCAATACCGTGACATTCGACTTTTTTTAATTGAGTTATAAATTAGCCGAATATAACGACAAGCCCTTATACTTATTCCGTAGGCAGATGTAGCGTTTGAAACTTTACATTATTGAACGAAACGACTTATAAGAAGTTACAATACGGGTACCAAATGCGAAATCGATGTAATAGTAACGAAAATGAAGTTATGGTAAACTACTCGAATATATCCTTCAAGTTTTTATCCTTATTTTTACCTAACTATTTTTTGCTCATTTTAATGAACTTGTCGAACTTCGCATCAATACGGTGTAATTTTCCGTTAATATGTGCGGATATCTGGATAATCTCTTTGGTCGCTTTTAACTCTGCGTATTACCCGCTTATTAACTTTAATTTCCGCGTTTCCTCTTGAATACGTAAAATCTTGCCTAAAAATCATGTTTCTCTTGGAAAAAACTACATAACCCGTAAACCCTCGAAGGCAATAGGAGTTGTAGGTATAAAACTCGCTCCGCCTCAATCATTAAGCTTTCTTTACGTAACGATCCGAATTTATATTACTTTTTCTACGACGACGACCTACGTTTATACGGTTTTTTCTGCTCGTCAATACTTTAAAAGAGGTTCGCGAACACTTCGACTTACACTGGTTTTAAACGTTGAACGCTTAATAGGTTTTATATAATTCCTTTATAACATCGTTTATATTGAGATTGAAGTTTAAAGGTATGTACGAACACCCTGAATCACGGCGTATAATACCGATAGAGTAAAAACGATATCGAGTTTGAATATTAAACCGTATGTTGACGACCAATCCGCGGCTATATGGATATAAATTACCACTCGTTTTGAATAGTATTTTCGCGGATCGTACGTTATGCGGTAAACATATTCGAAACACGTTTACTTGAGGGTCTTATTTGTGTATATATTCATAAATAATGGGTCCGGAAATAATACGTTTGTTATCAAGTAAGAAACAGCATTCGAATGGGATTGATTTACTTTTTTAATAACTTTGATAACCGTTATCACTCATGAGAGATTGATTGAAAAAACCGCAAAATTATTAAAAACACTTATTCAATTCAAAAATTAACTTAGGCCGTTTAATAATGTCAATAGTAGGATATAAAGATTTTTATTTCATTTTGAGGGAAATGGTTTATGAGACTGTTTATAATGTGAAGGGCGTTAAAGCACTTTTTACGTAATGCAAAATCGTTTGGCCGAAAACTTTTTACACAAAACTATAATATTCAAAATCGTTTCAGAGCGGTCGTTTCGTACCTACCACCCCGCATACCTTCCTATATCACATACCGCCGCGTAGGAAGGAAAGGAGGGTCTTTGGGGTATTTTAAACATACTGTTCGCTTTTAAATATTTTCCTAATATTTTCCATCACCTAACCAGTTTTGTGGTTTAGTAATTAAAGCACTTGACTCCTATAATAAGTGTTTTGGGTTTTACTTCCGACATAACCCTTTAATATAGTAACGACAATTATAATTTTATGTAGTAAATCTTTTTTTTTCAAAAAAGCGGCATACTGGGGCGTAATATTGTATGCTAATGCCAGGTTCATAGTTATCAAAGATTTAACCTTGGAAATTGTTACGTTTATATAAGTGCTTTACAAGAACTCGGAAGACATATGAGACTACACTCCTATACGTTACGTAACCAGGTCAAACCATTTTCCCCAGCTCCGCAGAAGCTCTTTGTAATGATCACACTGAATACCCATGAGTATATAGAAGGTGTCAGAGGGTTTATGTTATGAAGAAGGTAGCAGGTGCTGAGGGAACAATATCGCAGCCGTGCAAGTAATGATCAAAAGCCGTGAGGCTATTCAGAATATACTGAGACTGAATACTTAGATTGACAACTGAAGAGCTATGAAGTAAATACTATCTATGTGGTGATGGCCGTGTCCTTATATCCTATGGCCTTCATACCATCTTCAGTATTGAGGCTCACCGAGAGATGTTCCCCGCTTGATGTGTTGGATTTCAGGCTCTCGGTAGCTCAGCTGCATGCTGTCCTGTTTCCTGACCCGCCAACGTGCTTGGGTCATAACACTCCCTAATAGGTGCTTTTCCTTTTGTCGTCGAGGATTATAGACAGAATTCGACCACCTTAAGCAACAGCTCCGGTCTCAGTTCCTTTAAATATTAACCTCTATAATCCAGATAATCATAAGGATTTAATTAATTATATATTAAAACTTCCATACAAATTCTCGTATACCTCAATCTGCAAGCTTACATAACATCGTTTTAAATAGTAACTTTAACATATTATTAATACAGTTGTTCTCCACCATTTTATTCTTCACCAACTTTCTATATATTATATTTCTAACATAAAATTACAAATTAAAAATATCCACTTTTTCTGATTCCTTTAATACCTTTAAAGATCATTTTAGATTAGCACAAGAGCGTGGATGTTTGTTTTCACCTCGTTGTTTGTTTTACGGCAATACCAGTGATAATAGTCCCCTTTCTCAAAGAACTGTCATTGATTCTAGTTCTTCTCAATCTTCAGGTTGTTTTATTTCTCCTGCACAAATCCTATCCTTTCGTTTCCTACGCTCTAAGGCTATTCCCGTTAGCTCAGGGGCTCTGGAACCTGAAACCTTGTTAAGAAAGAGCGAAAATAGTGCGTGATACCCCTAGGGATAGAGTTAAATAAGAACTATACGTCGTTAATGTTAATGATTTTACTAATAAGGAGGAAGAAGCTATAGATATTTATACTTTTAACCTCCCGAATCGGGATAATCTTAAGTTAGCTAACGATTTATACGATACAAAATAGAGTTTAAGGGATGTTTGAAAGGATGAACGAAGCTGGAATTACATAAGTCAGCATATATTATGCAAATAAAGGAGGAAAAGATTTTGATAACCCTATTTTTAGAATTAACAAAAGGAAACTCCATCTAAAGCCTAAGTTATAATCGATGAAAAACCTTGAAAAGTTGCTCTTCTCAAACATAAACACATGGCTAATGATAATTCAAGAATGTAATTTTAGAAATAACTACTGAAACATAGTAGATGGTATTTCTAAAATTCGAATCAATACAGGTTTTCCAGAAATATACAATTATTATTTTTCAATACCTATCTATTATTGTCTTATACACACTTCCAAAAAATTACCTACTGTTATGGACTGGGACTGTGCGCCGTATATCCTGGGTCATATGTTATATGGTTGTACATGATATGGTGCACGATGTTGTATCGTGTCATGTCCTTCCCATTATAGTGTGGTTAGCATAATCCAAAAGTATTCTGGACTTTTGACTTGTTGTTACGGTTAAAAGAACTGACTAACATCAGCTGATTAAAGCCACGCTAACCAGCTTGAGCTTACTAAGTAAGACAATTATACTTACCCACATTAAAATTTACCGGATAATTATTTTTTTCATTACTTGAAGTTTCGAATTCTTATTAATCGTATTAACGTCCTGTTGAAAATATTTTGAAAACTAATTGACTTATATAAAGAGACTTAATCGAATTTTTGTGAAAGACGTTGTAAAACAATTCGTTTCCTTAGCCAATTATATTATTTCTCGTTAGCCTTTTGAATAACGATGTTTGAAAATACCAGAAGAAACCTTGTTTATCAAGCTCGCCAGGTTAGGAATATCAAGTATTCCTTTTACATTTAAACCTTTTTTAAGCTCGAGTTTTTAGTATGAAAAATCCGTATATGAAGTGAATGGAGGAAAGTAGTTAGCTTAACACTTCGTGAATTGCAAGTATATTTAAAAAGTGAAAAACTTTTTTAAAGAATAAATTAAACAGATAATTCCATCTTTTAAAAACGATCAAAGAACAGCCTATTAACCAAGACTATAGAATCAGTTCTTTTAGAGAGAATTGTCTTGCGAGTTCATATAAGGGTTATTTAATACAAGCTTATTAGTTACTTTATCCAAAGTTACAACATGATTATTTTGGTAAACCTAGCACTTAAAATGAAAAGAAATCGGACGTTATTACAATTGAAAACGGTAAATCTAACCCCCTTCACAAATGATTCTGTAATTTTATAGTATTATTACCTATCTTATCTGACATTTTATTTGTCCAGTCTATTATATATAACACTATACTGGATGTTTTAAGCCACTTAAAGGCCGTATTTGGTACATGGTTTTCCACTTGAAGTTATCGACTTAAAAAAATTAAACCAATTCACGTTAACGTTAAAATATCTTGTATTAATATTGAAATATTCAATTATTACTTTAATTTAACGAAACAGAGAATTATAAACCGTACCAAAAGCGGGTAATGTTGCCGCAAAGGCCGTATTTATGAAGGAAACCCATTGAAAATTAACGTTGAAGATTATTGATTTACCTTTCTTCTTACACTTCTATATTTTTTTATAATTGATAAACTCCAATTTCGAGAATTTGTAAAAGTTAACTTGGCTCATCTTGTCGTATTTTAAACGATTTGAAATGGTTATCTTATTTCGAAATATTAAGCAAAAATTACTCCAACTCACAAATACATGGTAATATAATTTAACATATATGATCAAAAACAGTATATGTATCATATAAACCTGATAGGCATCATAATTATAATACATTAACCTTTCATAACTATTTCAATTACTTTAAATTTGGTATTAACAAAATTAGGTTAATTAAAGCTATATAACTTGGGTATTATGGTTTCAAACCCATTTGTGATTTACGTACGAATTCTGAAAATTATCGTTATATTAAGTAGCAATTATACTATTATTTGAACCACATAATGGTTCCCTTACTACTTTACCGCTACAATTTGTTTTCGGTCCTTCAAAACTTCTTATCACTATATCAAGTTTCCTTACATCATCTTAAAGTTAGCAAAAAAATCATTTTAAATGTTTGACGGCCTTGAAGAAGATGAAAAAGAGGAACATTTCGACCATATTCATTTTTTTTAAGCTTTCTGAAAGTACTTGATTACTACCAAGCTTTTAATACGAAATTCTGAAATAAGCAGAGTTTATCTAAACCATTGATTACTTCATGGAAATTATCGTTAACTCAAATGGTAACCTGTGTGACTTAATAGTAACTGAGGTTAAATATAACGGATGAGTTCGTAATATAGCTATTTCCTCCCTTGATACGGGACCAAAAGCTGTTTATCATATGTTAAACGTAAATATCAAATGCTTTGAGTAAATTATTGGTGTCATATAATCGACGAATGTTATGAATGCATGAATAATTAGCTTAGACAAATGTTGATTAACCACGTACAACCTTTGAATTCTTTTATTATATATAATTCAATAATGGATTTAATAATGTTGAAAAGAAGTAGGATTGGAAAATATGTTATCATGGATCGTTACCGGAAAAATAACATATAATTCATAGTTTTATCTGGTTTATATAAATGTTATCGTGGCTAACTTAACGGTAAACAGTAGGATTAGGATACAGTACACTACACCTAATGAGGGATCTCATAATAAAGTAGAAGGAAAAGGGAAGTACAGACCTAACGTTATATTTGTGTTTACTTTTGGCTCTTCTACAATTATTCATATCACCTTTGTAAAACGACCTAAGGGTTGGAAGACTAATTCAAAAGTAAAAAATGAAATTCTTTTCTTAGAGCAGCATTTTAACATTACAAAGACTTGGAATATATGTAAAGTTTACTTACCGAATTTTCTACAAAGATTAATCTCAAAGATTATTAGCCCTTTAAGTTGGACGGCCTTCTGAAAGAATATTGCTAGACGTTAAAAATTAGTTCAAAAGCTTAAAAACGATACTAGACCTATCTAAGTAAGTATCCCTTATGATATTTTATTAGCAGGTCCAAACTCCAAGCTCAAAAGGCATATATCACAAATGGCTAGAAACAAAAACAATAAATCGCCTACCGGCAAATCTGTTCATACATATTATTAACTTTAACACGGTTTTCATTGTATCATTAGTTACAAATAGAATAAATGAATAACTATAAAAAAGGCATTTGAAGGCGCAGAAGTCGAATACCAAGAAAGTTATTTTTCAGTGAAATACGTGGTTTGCTATCGTTTAAGGTCTTCCGGGAAATTACGAAGGAGAGAAAGAGTTATGAGCTAAACGTAAGAAATGTGACCAAGGTCAAAACTGATTTTCAAGTTTAAATAAAGAGGTATAATGACAAGATAATTATAAGAGTATCTAAGTATTCGTATGGTATTAATTACATTAAAACTTTTGCTGCCATAGCAAAGTCTCAAACGAGGAAAATTCTCCACATCCTTGCTGCATCTCAAATCTAATAAATCAACTAAATTAACATTTACTTAGCTTTCATAAACGGAAAATTTGAAAATTTGTTATCAATAGATATCTCGAATGCTATTGAAGATTTCTACTTCGAATATTATGAGGAAAATAATATGAGTTTTATTCCTATAATTAACAAAATCTTTCCATTCCTAACTCCCTTATGCGGGTTTAAACAGGCATTAAAATAATAGTTAGAAAGATTGAGAGGAATATTCGATATTTTTAAGTTTAAAAGGTAAACTTCAACAACGTGTATTTTAATAACTATAGCCGTCAGCTAATTCTTTATCCTTACGTTCATAAATTCCTTATTATAAGTACTGAACTAAAAGCTATCAAAGTATTCAAGATAAAAATCGGAAAACACCCCAAGTAAAAGGACCTAGGTGAATCAAAGTACTCAATTAATATAGGTTCCTTAAAATAAATATTTATATACAATTATATTAGACAAAAATGCGTATATCTCAAAGGTCTTAAACTCAAAAGAATAGAAACTAAGTAGACGTCCGGCTCACATCTCCAACGCTATTGGATAACTCGTCCATACTATACCACTTGAAAAACTGACAAATATATCACCAACCAAAAAATATCATTTAAAATTTAGAGTTTTCAGCTATATTATATATAAAATTAGGCTAGATATTACTGTTATTATATTAGTACATTCGCGACTTTATCACAATTCTTTACATTCAATTATCACACTAATTGATTTCACCTTCCAATAGTTACAAAATAAGAAAATCGTAAGTTACAAATAGATAAGTGAAAATTATCAATATCATCATATCAAAACGCCACAAACTTCAACTTAAATCCATATAAAATTCTTACATACTTCGAATTTACCGTTGGTGCAATTTCTACTGAAAGGGAGAAAAAGATACTGTACATTAAACTTTTAAATACATAATTAATATTTTCAACAGCACAATGAATTAGGTATGCAAACAAAAATCTAGAGTAAACCTTTCTTTTATATATACTTAATTTGCAACTGTAATAATAGTAACTGAAAGTATGGTTTCAATAAAGAAGGTATTTATCAAGCTAAATATATATATTAACGTTAAAATATATTATAATAGTAAGGGAGCCATCAATTTATTACGATCCCCAGAGTTTCATCAACGCACTCAATATATCCCACTTAAAAACACGTTGTGAAAGATAAAGTAATACTTAATAAGATATTGATGAAGTAGATTACTGCAGATGAACAACGAACGAATAGATTCACAAAATAATTACCGAGAAGAAATACGATTTCACTATGTAAAGACTCAACTTGATTGAATTAATTCAACTTAAATTCATATTAATGTTTTATAAACCTTCATACTCTAAATCACCTTATAATATTACAGATATCAATTGATAAAGTGATAATTAATGTAAAATTCTCGTCATTAACAAAACATTGTAAACTTTATCGCTTTAAATCGTACTATATGAGCCTTTTTACTTTTTTCATTTACCAATTTTACAAATCTATATTACGCTTTCCTTAATTTTCAATCTTCTTTGTGTTTTTGTTTATTTATTTTTTCTTTTGTCTAAACAAACAACATTTTTTTAGCTAGTATATTGAAAATACAATGTGTTTAATAACCTGGTAATTACGTCAATTAAAACGTGGTATAATAACCATAAATTGATAAGTTTTAACAACGAAGATAAAGAATACACAAGAGTTAAGGATATATTTGTAGGGTATCAGTATTTACTAGTGTTGATACCAATACTAACTAGTTCGAAGGATTACCATAGATATATTACTCACACTAGTATTTACTAGTATAAAAAAACTGGAACTTACTAATATATACTATTATTAACTATTAAAAAGTGTTGACCTCAATAAACTTGATCTTTGTCAAGATTTACTCAATTCTATCTTAAAAAGTTGTCAGTATTAATTCTATTATACTGAAATTGAAAAACTTACACATGATCTTCTTTTGTGAAAACTTCAGCACTTGAAAAACAGTCTCAAAACACTACCTGTGACACTCAAGCGGTAATTAAAGAAAAAATCAATAAGGAATCCTTGAGGGAAGAACATAAATTCAAAATACTTTTTTCAATACTAAGGATCAACAGTTGAATTCAAAACCTCCATTATAATCGGTGAAAAACTTTAAAATGTTAAATTTCTCAAATATAAACAAGTAGCTAACGGCAATCAAGGGATATTTTATTAACAGTAGCTGTTTAGATGTCTTGAAAGACTTCTTAAATATAAAAATCAGTACAGAATTTACGAAAACAGACTACATATATTTATTTACTCCTATGGAATATAGTCTTTCAAAAACGTTTAAAACTATGCACACCCTAATCAAAACACTTCAGATAATTACTTCTTCTATCAATTGAAAACTTTCAGATATTATCGTCAACATTCAGGATCCATGTGGAGTTTTTTTAAAGAGGATTAATAGATACTGGAATGTTAGAGAGATTTATTATTCAGAAGTTTTTCAGTAACTTCATTTTTACGCAATTTAAACTTCTTTGTTTCGGCTTATTTCTTCGCAACTTTTAAAAAGATGTAAAAACTCTTTTCTCATTAAAGTTAACGAATGGAAAGTATGAAGTATGGCCTTTTATTTATAACCTATGCTGAATCTGTATTACCTATTTAAATAGTGATTATACGAAGTAAATTAGGGAAATCTATTTCCTTAGCACTTTACGGACTCTAGTCAGACATTCAAAATGAAAACCAATTACAAAAGGTCAAAATAGCAAATTCGATACTGAAAGGTAAATTTTAAAAAACCCTATTAACCGAAACCAGCGTATCAATCAATTTAGGAAGAACTATATTACCGGCTAACTTGAAGAAGATTTACACATGACTTATTTAGCCATTTTTAAATGAATTAATAGGTACAGTCTGTCAGCAACTAAGCAAGTCAACACTTGGTATAATATCCAATGATTATTACGTCTCTACACCAAAGATAACGGATACACTAGAAATAAGTATATCGATCCAAACTACTGATAAGAAAACTAACGAAAGAACCACGAAATGGTAGACTAAGATATAATAGGATCGCAATTAAGATCAACCTATATTAATACTTATTAATATAAAGGTACTAGTACATCCTCATATATGGTATTATTATTCACTAATAAGGTGGATTAATAACGAGACACTACCTCATACTAGTATTTATCAGTATAAAAAATACTTATTGATATAAATTAGTATTCATTAAGACAAATACTAGCGCTTCATAACTGATATATCTATGAGAAATATCTTAATATTTAATTGAGAAGTTCACAATATATATTATAATATATCCAAGTTTTCAATCAAGTATAATATCTTCTTGTATAGTAACTTCAATACGTTATTAGTACGATTATACCGTATTGTTTTACATTTTAGTTTAATAATTTTACCAAAGCATAAATGAAAGATCGAGACTTCTTTTGGAACTTTAAATACCTTTGAGAATACTTTTACTCTATTCGTATAACTTAAATATATGTTCGTAATACCAGGCCTATTCAATGGCAATACCAGTAATAATAGTCATTCTTTATGAAAGACTGGCATTTCTTTCGATCCCTCGGGTTCTAGATCTTCAGTTTCTTTTATACGTCTTATAAAATCCACAATCCTTAATTTTCTACGCTTTAAGGCTACTCCCATTGCCTTAGGGACTTTGAATCATGAGGCTCTATTAAGGAAAGAGCGAAAGGCAACTTGTAATGCCCATAAGGCTAAAGTTGAGCAATAATTTCAAACCATGAATGCTTCTGATATTTTCAATCATGAGGTAAAAGTTAAAATTGTCAATGCTTTAGACCTCTCAAAACGGAAAGAACTTGGGTTAGCTCGTGATTTATACGACAGGATATGAACAAAACTTAAAGAACGTTTGAAATGACCAAGGATACCGAAGCGGAAAAAAATACAAGGTCTATACAACTACCTCAAGATAAGGAAATATATTACAACCCTTTTTTGAAATATTACAAATGAAAGTGAGTTTTTTAAACATAATTGATAAATGTTAAAAGGTTTTGAAATGTTCACCCTTTTACGTATAACTATATAGTCCATAATAATAAGAAAATGAAATATTAGTAATACCTGTTTTGTTGGGAGGCCTTAGACGTTGCAAAGTTGACGATTCGATTGGTCTTCGAAGTAACAGTAGTATTGCAGTAGTCAGATGGTGGATGTATTGTTCTAGGTTTGGCAGACCGCTAGCCGGTCTGCACTATAATTTATATGGCCAATTGCTTGGTCCATGCCCTAAAGTGAAGTGTAGCATAATGCACTCGACTTACTCCCAATATGGTAAGTCTCCCCTAACGCAATACACTTAACTTGCAGTTTAGTATAGTTAACTTTACTTATAGTAAAATTGATTGACTATACTGCATGTAATATTATTCCAACACTAGCGGCTTTTAAGTTTGTACGCGCACGCCAGTGTGGCTAACTAATCTTTTCCATTTAGCGCTGAATAGTAGTCTCGTACCCCCTGTTAATTCTAATTGACTTCCATATTGTATTGTACCCAATTGCATGCAAATTGACCCTATTTGACCTTAATTACACCGTTTCCCCAAGGTCCGAATTCATTTACTCCTATACAAACGTTTTTCGCTAAAAACTTTCGCAACTTTAATTATGCTATTCAAATAGGTCGCTATTATAAATCCCCTAGTAATTCTCCAATCTGCTAGCACCTTCACGCAATCTTAGTTTTACGGGCGGTTTATCCACGTAGTTTTTAATACGTATAGTCAACTTATTACTATTTATAAACCTTTCCAGTGCTTTGTTTGGCATGAATTTCATTATTGCATTTGCAGGATTATCTTTGCCATCGATTTATCGGAAATTTTCAATCTTCATTCCTTTATAGGCTTTGTGGAGTGCTATTACGTCGATTATTAGGCGCTTTTTACTAGTGGTTTCGAAATTGAAAGGACATTCGAAGAGGCTTTTCAAGTCGGTATAAATTACCACCGGGATGAAGGGAATCTTGAATTACTTGGTAATAAGGTTAAAGGTTTCCCACAGCGTTATACCTACGTTAAAGCCCGCCATTATGGCGTAGACCTCCAAAGATAACACGTTTCGTATAATCCTTTCACACTTGAAGAAGGTTTAGTATATTAGATTTCCGATAATACTAAACTAAACTTTCCGTCTATTTTCGTTAACGAGGGCTATTGAAAAGCCGATTTGTAAAGACAAGTCGGTATTATTTGTAAAAAAACCCGCTTATAAAGATTATTAGCTTAGACCTCATGAAGTCGATTAGTACCATATTAATCTCGCGGTCAAGGTTCCGCATTTATCATTCAAACCTTTTATTCAGTCGATCAAAGTCTTCATTTATTTGTATTTATATTTGTATCGTAATAGATAAGTCGTATAAGGCTTTCAGTTAGCATAAAGTGACAATATAATTACCATATATACGTTATTTCAAGTACCATTAATCTTTAGACTTATTAGTCTTATCAATTATGGAAAAAATAGCGTCCTAGCCCTTTTGATGAAAGTTTAGACCAGTATTAACACCAAGCATACGAATTAACGATATATTAAAGTTAAATTAGTTATTTTCCATCAATGTTGTTCTCGACGTAAAATTCCAAAACATAAAGTCTTCGATCGTTTACTATTTTTATACCACAAATCCAACTGTTCCAACGAAAAGGGTATCGTTAATTTATATACACATTATACCGAAGTCCGTTTTTTTACGATACTAACAAATACAGATGGTAATGAAATACTTTATCACTAACCGGAACTTAAAGTACGACTGGTAGATTAAAAACCAATAAACGTCTGCCTTACTCAATTTACACAGTAATTTAACAAAATGTATTACCGTTTTTAATAAGTAGATAATACGGAATTCCTTTGATATCTTTTACAGTATTATCCTATGTGAATCCGTTATTAACTGTATATAAACTTACGTAATACCACGGCTATTAAATGTAAACTTACCTTTGGTCCTGGCAAGCAAACTTATTATTATGGAACCTATCAAATGCTAATTTATTTTTTAAATCGTTGTTAACTATATAAATATTTAGACCTTACTTTTATCGCCGTATCATTAAGCGATTAGCCGTACCTTTTTATGCGGCCGCCCCGTGGTTTTACCTTTGACTTTGTGAATGATTTTCGATTTGAAGACCATGAAATTTAGGTTTTGGAGGTAAAAGTTAATTTTCCATATGAAATTTACCATACTCCAAGTTAATAGACCGTCGATCTCGATATGGTTGTTTTCTTTAAAAAAAAGGTTTTCCGACAGTCTTAATGATTCTTTATACCCTGAGTTTTACTATTAAGTTTTCGTTATCCTTTTTTTTTTGATTACCCAAGTTGTATTGTAGATGCGTCCCGGTATATATTTCTTTTTTTTAACATCCCTTCTTTTTGGGGGTTGTTCGCGCCGGCGAAATTTTATTGGTTTGTTAAAAATGGGTGGAACAGGGTCGTATTAGTTCGGTCGTTTTACTTGTAAGGATTAAGGGTCTTTATTTTTAGTACCCTGATATATGGCTTAACTTGGGTAGTTCGAAAGGATATAAGACCGTTAGTAGTTTTAATGAACAATTCAAAGTTTACGATCTTTAATATCTTATACAGCTTTTTCCATTTACCCAGCTTCCGTTATACGAGGCCTTTTCTTTGTAGTGGTAAAACAAACACGTCGGTTATTATAGGCCCGTTCCTGGTGTTAAGGGCGTTATTAACTTAGCGGCGTGCCGATTACCTTCGTAGTTTCCTTGAAGCTTTTCTATAAGTCGTAATACGTTTCTAAGTACTTGCCGAGGACGAAGATTCACTCGTCAGGCATGGGTACACTTTAAAAACTAACAGCTTTTGTATTAGACCGTCAGGACTCACGGTGTTACTAAGGCCTTTTACTATTATATATAAACGTGTCGCCGGGTCCATAAAGCTTTTAATTTATAATTTAAGGGGTTCATATGCTCGGCAAAGCAGGGAGTATGCCCTTTTAACCTTAATAATACTTTAGTAGGCTTTTACAGGTACCTGTTTATATTGGATACCTATTATCTTAGCATTTTTTTTAATTCCACTATCGTAAAGTTGATTCCGGTATCGTGGACGAAGACGTTAGATGGACCTAGGTACGTGTTAATTTACAATATCTTTAGCGTTTCCCACGTATTTTTTGCTGAAAGCGATTTGAGAAACTTGGCTTCGTGGAAAAAGTTATAAAGTCAACGATGTAAAGAATAGTCTTATTATCTAAGTAAAATATATTAATAGATATCTTATAGTTAGAGTTCTTATCGTCTTTCAATATGAACTTAAATCTTCGGAGGGCTTAGTTATACGTTTGGTAATAGTGGTAAAACCTTTTAATGGCTTTTAGGGCAAAGTATTCCATATCGTTATGTCTTGCAGACTTTAGGAATTTCTATAGTTTATTAATAACTGGGTAATTTAAACGCCGTTGTAGTTAACGCATCTCCGTCTTCGTTAGGTTTAACACCACTGTTTCCGGAATTTAAAGATAAAATTATAAGTGCCACTACTTGAAGGTGAATAAAAACCTTTGGTTGTTTTTAGCTAGCGTGTTTTCATTAACGTCCACGTTATCGCCGAAGGTCTTTATGTTCTCCAAGTAAAATAAAAAAGGGGTAGTTGAATTTAGGATATAGAACGTAATCGCTTTTATAATAGTTTGAATTATCGTTGTTTCCAGTAACGATGGTTGTTCGCCTGAGTTAAAGCCAACTTTGGCTTTGCTAGTATCGTAACGATCAATATTAGTGGCTGTAATACTTTCCCTTCATAATTCCATATATTGCAAATAACTTCCTGTTAAATAACTTACCGGCCTAATGTCTGACATAATACCTTTAAACGTATCGTTCGCGTGACGATCGCGAAAGTTAAAGGTATATAAATTATTAGAGGCATGGTTAGGGAAAAGGTAAGGGTGTTTACTACTTAAACGGTATAAGAAGGTATGGTTGCTTAGTTACTAAGCTGTCGTGTTACAAGTAGTATCTTCGTATCTTTCAATCTGCTTATCTTAGTATCGAAAAAGTTGTAAGGCTTTCCATCATACTTTTTTATATCATCCTAAATTTTAGAGAAATCCGTTATTAACTTGTAGTTAATATTAACCATCTTAACAGGTCTTAAAGAAAGGTCGTAATAGTTATTACAGGCTTAGTTAGTATTTCCTAGCGGTTTAAATCTTAGAGGCTTCGAGGCTTAGTGTTAAGGATAATTGCCAGTCGCCTGACCCGAGAGGTAAAGTCCTGTAGTAAAACCTGAGGTAGGTTCGCGTGTGTAGGTATATCTGAAGGGAAAAGGATTTTAAGTGTTTTAGCGGTGGATTTGTTAAGGGACGATACGTACTTAAAGGTTTTGGGAAACCTAACGATTTTGTTTAATTAACTGGTGTAAAGCGCCAACGTCAATACCTCTGGGCCGCGTTGGTAACTGTTGTTTCACGCGTTCTACCACCGTTAAGGGCGTACTCCGCGCTATTGCGTAGTAGTATTAAATTGATGACCAAATTAACAGGTTTCTTATTACCAGCGCGTAAAAATGTTTAAATTAGCTAAGGGTAGGCTAGGGATCTTTTAAAACTTATATATGGGCGTTGGGATCCTTTAACGCCTTTCCTTCTTTCTTAAGGGTCCTAAACATTAGGGTATTAAAGGTGTTTTTAAAGCTAGACTAGGTTGACAAATTTCTATATTAACTTCGTGATACGCTTTAATGATATTTAGACTCTTTATCATTTAAATTCGGCTTGAACACTTAATTTAACCCCTCTTTAAACTGAATTTCACATATTAAGAATCCAATCTCCAATAAGGTTACGGAAGGTATTAAAAGAATGGTTAGATTTTTTAATATTACTATTTTCGACGATGTAATAGCTAATAAAATTAGTAAGTTATTTTTCCGTTGACTTTTCGTTAACATTTAACGCCCAAAGATTTTCGTCGTAAAACTTGATAAAGGCAGTTCCGAAGGCGTTAATCCTCTTTTAAATCTCTGGAGTAGGTGCTATCTCGAGGTTTAGGGCGATATAGGATTTTGGGAGGCGTACGTGTGGCGCGGGACTTGGTGATCTTAGGCGTGTGGACTCGGTGTTTTGACGTAAAGTCGCGTGGAAACTTAGTGACTTAGCGACTTGGTGACTTGGCATAAGGTCGCACGACGTAGCTTTCTCGGCGTAACTTGGTGTTTCGCTTAAAGCAACGAGCTTAACGATTGAAGTGGCGTGAGAAGTGAAAAGAGTAAAGTAGGGCAAAGTTTTGATGTAAAGGGTAAGGTCAGAGGTTATTAGTGGTGGTAGAGGTTGAAATTTGTTTGTTGTGGTTGTTTAGGGTAAGGATTTAGTCGTTTCTTTATGGTAGTAATACCCGTAGTAGGTTTAACTTAGCCTTTTGCCAGCTTACCGTACTTTAAGTCTTTTAATATTCAATCTTAACGCTTTTTTTAAGAAGGATTAATGAAGATTTCTTGGTATTTTCGATAGAAATACCGTCGCTAACTTCTAGATTGCCTTTATAAGACTAACATAACCCAAAATACTTCTCTGTTTACCTTCCGTTGTAAGACTAACACAGTACTAATAGAGACCTTTCGCAAGAATCTTTCCTCTACCCTAGCCACCAAAGCCGTAAAGCGTAACCGGAAAGTAACTACTCTTTCTACTTAGCTTATCTGTACTTAACCTAGCAGGTAAGCACTGATCAGTGTTGGTAGACCTTGGACGTTGCGACGTTGTCGATTCGATTGGTCTTCGAAGTAACAGTAGTATTGCAGTAGTTAGATGGTGTATGTATTGTTCTAGGTCTGATAGACCGCTGGCTGGTCTACATTGTAATTTTTATAGCCAATTGCTTGGTTCGTGCACTAGAGTGAAGTGCAGTGTACTGCACTAGACTTACACCTAATGCGGTAAGTCTCCACAACGCAATACACTCAACTTGCAGTTCAGTATAGTCAACTTTACTTACAGTGAAGTTGACCTACTGCACTGAATGAAAAATTATTTCAACATGTTTTAATATTTTGAAAGTAAATTTCAAGATGAAGATTAAGAACACTTGCACGAAAAAGAATGATATTCATTCGTTTCCCTTATTAGATGTACTTTCAAAATAAGTTTCTAAATTTTATGTATAAAAACTCATGTCTTTATGATAGATATATTTTTTTCTTCTCAATTTTCGATCTTTTAACTGTTATAGTTAGTATTCAAAAACTGTATAAAGTAATTCCCCAGTTCGTTGTTCTATATCAAGGTATTAACTCGATTTACCATGAAACCCTATTTAAATACCTTCGTTCACTTTGATATGTACAATATTTATTCTTTTTTTTATATGATAGATTTTTAAAACACTTGAAAATCCGTATTTATTGAGGTTGTTATGTTAAGGATATTCAATATTGTGTTTAGTTTTTGCACTGCATTAAAACAAAATTTCAAGTTAATATAATCCGAGTGCGAAATGAATTAAAGAAAGTTGTTTCTTTGATCATTTGTAAATTGTACGTAGACTTTTGAAATGATAACCGTTTCTAAAAAGGAAACACAACGAATTCCCTGTTTCAATGAAAATGAAACCAAACAGCCTATTAACTGTGATTAGCGAATTAATCAGCCGGGGAGGCATATTCTTTACCGGCTTATTAAAGGGTAATTTAGTATGGGCTTGTTTGGTGTTTTGTTCAAATCTACGGCCTCTCGTAAGTCTTGATAAATTTATTAGAAAAAAGAAAAAAAATCGACATTTTATTTAGTTAATGACGATAAAGTTGAATCCCCTTATCAATAGCATTATAAGTTTTTAATGCTGTTACGTACCTCTTCCAATATTTAGTTTAATCGGTCAACTTTATAAGACACTATACAAAACCTTGTAAAAATAATTTTATCTTATCGGAAGCCATGTTTTACATTGGTATTTGTACTTGAGGATATCTATTTTCAACGTTAAGGTATCTACTTTGAATGTCCAAAAATCCACCTTTCACTTTACGTCGCCAAAACAACCAAATAAAAGCCGTATATAAAGCAGGTAATGTCGTTGTATAATCTCCATTTTAAACGTTGATCTATAAAAAC
Organism: Anisogramma anomala; assembly: GCA_038502455.1. NCBI lineage: Eukaryota > Fungi > Ascomycota > Sordariomycetes > Diaporthales > Gnomoniaceae > Anisogramma > Anisogramma anomala. The sequence goes on along the minus strand of JASMMZ010000010.1, from coordinate 664,416 downwards.
TTGACGTTAAATTTTTGTCAATATTCCCTCTGTTTTTACATTTTTACATTGATTTGTCATTCATAAACTCTAATTTTCAGCCTTTTTTAAAGCCGATTCAAGCGTATTATGCCATATTTTTAACAACGAGACAATATTTTTGAAAATGCAGATGAAACGCTAGAACTATACAAGATTACGAATAGAGTGTGTTGTGGTTTAACTTATAAGATAAGGGATAGTATAAATATCAGTTAAATCTGATAAAGCTTCTATTGATATTACCTTGTCCTTTAATAATTGTTTTCAATACGCTGAGTTTTTCATAAACCTTATAAAATTTGAACGCTTTGTAGCTTGGGTATTAGGGTTCCAAAAAAAGTTTGATTGACTTACTAACTAAGGGAACTGTGGATATTACTATATACCCTCATAGATAGTATACATAGGCCAATTAGTAGTGCACTTTATTGCAGGGTGAACTCCTTCAGGGTGCATGATAACGTATCACGTTGCAGGCTACACTCTTACAAGACGCAAATTGCATCATGCATAGATTGGTTAGGAATATCTATTCCAAACCGACGGAAATACGTGGATCGGTCTAAAAGAAGTATTCCAGAGTAATATGCTCTGGGTGGAGAGCTTATAAGCCCTCACCTGTAACGTACACCTCTGGATACTCCTTCTTAATCATCTATTATACTACAATACCAATCATTCCAATTACACTTCAAAAACCTTATATTCATGTGAATATTATAGGCGTAGGACCTTACCTACACTAATCAGTAGCCGACTCGGTTGACTACAAATACCCTAAGAAAAAAACACGTTAAATACCTCTAGCAAATTACTATAACGGTCCCAGCTGCCTATGATTTAATACTATGCCTCATAAAAACCATACGGGAGTTTAAAATTACTCGGGGACGCCGAGAAACCTAAAGCGTTACAAGACTATATGATCTAGAGTAACTTAAAAAAAAATAAGCCCTGTTCCATCAACCGTTAACTTGTATTAACGCTCAAAACAAGCAAGTGAGTTTTTTTAAAAGACGTTTTATCACGCATTAGGCCACGCAAGCTAAAAGCCACCAAGTTTCGAAACCTTTCTCTAAAATCCATCCAATTTTCAATAATACACACCGATCGCCTTACCAAAATCGTTTACACACGAACAACCAAACTAACCGCCACAACATCATCGGTTACAAACCAAAAAACGAAGCGACCCCTCCACCAAGTTCTGCTACAACATACCAATCCGGACCGATCTCCAAACACTGTACTACACAATTACATTCCCCTTACCCAAACCACTTTCCCACGTTTGACCTATGCATTTTTAATTCAATTACTACAACGTTAAAAATTTTCCATAACTGCTTAGCTAACGTCACCCGACCAAAGGCTAACGAAACTATTTTAAAACGCCTAACTAGTTAACAGTTACGCCCTATTTATCGTTCAAAATTTATTTTTATTAGTAAATACTAGTAAACACTATTCCAACCGCTTTTATTACCTTGTTTACTTTACATTGACCCAACATCCCTCAACTTGAAACCATTTAAAACTATATACAATTTATCCTATACAAATATATAATAGCTCTACTAATAACACACATATTAAAAGCTAACGAATATATAAATTACCTTTTCATAAATATGTCATTTCGTAATATTATCTTTGAACATCTGAATCTTAGCTTTTAAGATAACATAATCGAAGACTTAGTGGAGGATTTGGACCCTTATATAGTAAACACCTACTTTACGAACATAATTTTCAACTACTATAATAACGAAATTAAAGGACGCGACTTCTTCGAAGATTTCAAGGAAAAGTTTACGGATTGATAATTAGATACGTAACGAAATTTAAATGGTTCAATTACAAAAATCCTACGAAAACAATTACAAAATAAAGGTATGAATAAACCTTATAAAAGCAATAACCGTAACGAAAAGTCCCTATCAATAACGGCCCAACTAATATAAATGCCGAAATAAACAGACGATAAATTAAGAAAAGAAAAGCTTATAAAGAGATACTACCTAAAAAAGCGTTAGGAATATCTACTTAAGGTTAAAAACCGAGACTATAAAAAACAACAACAAGTTGAAATACGGCGTTCAATAAGGCTAAATACCTACCGAAAAACGGAAACAAAACTGAAAGAACTGATGGAAAAGAAGGAATCACCGCAACAATCGTCTACAACGAAGGTCGAACACAAAAACCCCCTACAAAGCGACTTTAAACCGAAGCAAAGACAAAAACACACTCCGGATGCCGAAAACAGCCAGATCAACCATGGAAAAATCAACTGAAACGAAAAAACAACCCGCCCCAAAAACCAAATATGGGCCGAGAAACGAAAAACAACCCGATCTGGGAAATAATAAGCGATGCAAAACGCTAATACATACCGTACGAACCAATACCCATTAACCATAACCCCTATCGCGATATCCTACCACATCGCTTCCCCACCGATAAAAACGACCTTAGAAAGTTAACCAACTTTACCAAACTATAAAATAAAGATAACAACTATAACGGTAAACCATTCAACGTACTTAGCAACAAAATATGAGAAACATTCAATAAGTGTAAAAAATTGGAAATTAAACTATCTCAATTCAATATTATCTTACCCAGTATACTTTCCGAACAAGTTAATAAATAATACATATACCACCTTACGCAGGAAAATACATTTACAAAGTGTTACAACCGACTTAAATCCCACTGTAATAGGAAAATCAACTATAAACTTTACGATAAAGACTAAACCGTCATAACCTAGGAATTCGTTCAAAAACCCAAACAAAAACACCGATGAAAACCCATAGGAAATCCTTAGCGCCCTATTAAGGAAGTTCCGGAAATACTAAGCAACCCTCGAACCAGAATACGAAGGCGAAAAACTATTTATTTAAGTAGTAATAAAAGCCTTCCTTGAAAACACGGATTCCGACCTTACACTTTTTAACTGGAAAAGGACTTAAAAGACTTTTAAACAAGCTTTAAAACATTGTACGAAACTTTAATACGCCGAAAAATAAACCTCGAATTAATATTCGTATCTAATAAAACTAAAGTCGAAATCCAAATCACTAAATCAAACCTTATCAAAACATTTCATTATATTTTAGACGGGAAATTAAAGGTTTACCCGAAACAAATCACATTCCTAAAGTACAGGTACCAAGGAGAAAACCCTAGCTGGAAAAAAAAAAGATTATTCGGAAATGAAAAAAAAAAAAAATACCGAAACCGTAGCAATACTTGCGGAAAGATATACAGAGCCCTGCAGGTTAACAAAAACGATGTATTATATACGGCAAAGTCGGCTGCGAATTTACAAACCACTCCGTTTACGAGAAAATTCGAACCAAACGATAATTTTAAACCGAATGTAATTTTAAGGATCAGATAAAAGCAAATTTTACAATATACGTTGCCGAATACGAAGGCACAGATACTGGACTCGATACATACTCTTATGAAGACACATCCGGAAAAAACAACTTTAAACAAAACGATACCTACTTATTAGCCTACGACGATAGAAACGCTTAAAGTATCTTTACCAGCCTACAAAACGCCTCCTTTTTCTATATTACTAGCCTCAACTACGCAAACAAAACGTTTAACGTTGATACAACTTCGAAATTTACCCTTTTGAATAGATACGAAACCAGGTTCCAAGGCATTATACCTAATACTAGCGAAACCAAGATTTCGACGGCCGGAAAACAATAATTCGAAGTACTTATAACAAAATTTCCGAAGTTTTGGCTAAATCGGATAGGAAAACACCGAAAATCCTGTTTAGTAAAGATAAGGCGACGTCGTTTAGATCGATCGTTATAAATACGCGTTTCGAACCAATTAAATTTTACGTAATAAATTCTAAAACAATATTTATGCTTTTATAAACTAATATCAATAAATTCGAAATCGAATTCTGAAATACGACGAACCAGCTTATCCACGCCTTAAATAGCGTATCTGTACCGCTTAAGCTGAAGTTGGACCACTTATGGTTCTTTCGAAAACACGTATGATTAAAACTACTTACTTAATTTAACCAAAATTACGGACTTTACACCGACGATTGGAACACCCAGCTACAAAACGCCTATTACGTTTACACTACGCCAAAAGACATACAAACGTTAAAAAATACACTAAAAGTTACCGAAATGTTCTATTATAAATTCCAACTTTACTTACGAGCCCCACTACGGTACAAATTACGCCTTTAAAACGATACAAACTTTAATTACAAAGTAAATATCAATATTATATACCTTAACAGCTAATTGGTCCTCTATGTCGTCGATATAGCTACATTATTTCAAGCCGCTAAATTTATACGAAGCGCTTTTACTACAAACTCTTAGGATGTTCTAATTAATTGCTAGTGAAATTTTTACCTCGAGCTTCCAAATTGAATTACGTATAACGCCGGCACGGCTTTTAATTCCATAGAATAACGTACGAAAGCTCAAATAACCGGTAACGAGTGCAAGAAAATATTAATAAAAGACCTATAAGGTATGGTAAAGTGAAAACGATATCATAAACCACTGGAAAAAGCATATATAGTATTGTCAAAAAAATTAAAAAAAATTACTTCCAAGGAATCTATTCTTCAATCAACAGTTAACGCCATTAACAACACTTTTGGCTAAATATGCTTATCTCTAAGCTCTTTACCTTTAATACCTACCCGAAAATCCATACAAACACTACCCTATCATTATCCAAAGTACAAAAGGACAATGTTATAACCAAAATTATAACGGCTTTACACTTATTACAGATGAAAATTAATATATCCAAAACGCTAGCTATAAGGAACGGCCTATGTAAAACTCACGTACTAAACCTGTTATTACAATCTACGGTTTTAATATAAAAAACGAAGGATGGATAAACTACCGCCTAAAGAATAAACGGATTTGAAGGTTATAATATACTCGTTAACTTACTAAACGAAGCAAATTCGTTCTCTTAACAATGGTACGAAAATACAAAAGAAAAGTGAAAAAAGACGGCTCGAAACCGCAAGACAAGTCAAACCGCCCATAAAACGTTAACTTGAACGACGAATTTAAACCTAACTTAATTCCAGCCTCACCCCCAAAACGAAAATCTAACCCGATTACGCTAAACAAAAGCGGTCTATTTACACTAAACCCGCCAAAACCTCGACGCTAAGAACGCCCCGTCGATTCGAAACCCAAAAAACACCCCTAAAACTTTGCTAAGAACTCCTTTATCACGCAAAAAAGAAAAAGAAAATCGCGAGCTTACCCTAAAGCTCTATTTCGAAAGTATTATTACTACCACACGTACCTTATTCGCACAATTTACTCAAACGGAAATCTCCTCTCCTAACAAACAAAGCGCATTTAGCTTTAAACGCTTTAACCTAGGGGTTTATGACGTTTACAAGATTTTCCTAACCCGCCTCGTTTACGAAATTAGGGATCAAACCGAAAAGCTTTACGAAAAAACCAGCCTAATTATAAAGAGATATAACAATAAAGGTAAAATGAATATTTTAACCCAGTCACATATATTACAACAGGTTAGCCATCGTCTGATTCTTACGTTAGTTACATCCCTCAATAATTCACATAACCTACATATAAAACTTCGACACATAATGAAAGCTTACACTCAATCCGAGGAACGGCTAAAACGACAGATTTACTCTGATATTCCTAAAGACCTAAGATGACAATACCTACCTGACAAGATTCTACTTATTATAAAACCACTCTCCGGCCTAGCCGAAACGGGTGTTTACTAGTAGAACAATTACTAAAAATACTATAAAGAACGACTCGAAATAACTAACTCCACCTTCAATCCATAACTATTAGTATCAACGGCCCACTCGAAGGGCTTTACACTAACGGGTATACAAAAGGACGATACCTTAACGTTATATAACTCCTCGTTTTCCGCATCTGAAAAAAAGAAACGTTTAAAAGCCGACTTAAAATCTAAACCTAAAAAGTTTATAAAAAAAACGATGTAATCGATTTCAATAATACCACGATAAGCTTTTTTAACTGAACTTTAAGCCTTATACAAAAGGGGTAGGTAAACAAAGTTACCCTTATTACTTTCGATAACGCAAAACGAGCCGAAGATTACAAATTTCAATGTATACGCGGCTTTTTTTTTGCTTTTATAACACAACCAAAGGCAATATTCAAATTCTCGGTCGTCGCATAGTACCAAACCAACCCAACGAACCATACGTATGAGGCGTTTAACAAACGCCTATCGTAGCAAATATACAATCCGAAACGTAGCTTACAATTCGTACCGTGAAATATAGATAAAATAAAACTTTTTATTTTTATTAACGGTTTTTTTTCGCTAATAATAACGATTAGAATTTACAAATCGACTTCATCCTAATCCTCGACAATGAAACAGCGGCTTGAAACGGCTTTACACTCCGAAAAAATATCATTTATTAAAGTTTTAACAAATACAAAAAGGTTACGCGAAATTTTCTAGCTTCCGAAATCTATAACATAGTTAAAGGCTTCGATTCGGCATTACTATAACAATAATGGTCTGGATAATTGTTTTTAAACTTAATTTACGCTTTGTCCCTTTTATCGTGTATAATTACTCCTTTTCGTTTTATGAATACCTATTTGAATTGAGTACCATAAATGAAAAATGTTTCATAATTAATATTATAACTGTACACAAGTCGTATAAACGTTGTAAAATCGAGAAAATAAGTTCAATTAACGGAAATTCCAACCTAACAAATACAATAACGAAAATTACGCTGAAAAAAGCACTAAAAGCACTTATATTGACAAATTTACTGTTTATTATGGTTACTCAAAAGGTTTTACAATCCAAATAAACTACTTAACCACTCTTTCGCCAATTTAAATCGGCCCATCTTATACCATTCACACCGATCTATGTTTCACCTCTAATAAACAAACTATTCGCTTCGATCGCCGATTTTGCCTTTATTAAATACAACTATTCGCACCGATTCACGATTTTCTTTCTTTATTTAATTTTACAATATCACAACGATATAAATCACTTTTATAACTTTAAACAATTGTTTTATGAAAAGCCATTAAATTACTATACAGCGTACTACACTATAGATAGGAATACCGGTCCAGCCTCAGGGATATTTATATACTACTAAAGGGAAAGGGCGACGCCGTCACGTCCCCACCGTCCTACACATCACTCTCCCCCTCTATACTAGCGCCACCGCTATTACCGTTCACAATGCTACCAATGCTAACAAGGATATAACCCTATATCTTATTAGTTATACCCTTGGATAATGGTATAAAGGAGGGATTACCCTCCCCGCGACGACATGCGATAACACCGTCAAACTCGCCCGCGCAGTATATACGTAGGCCCGGTTTCCAAACGGCGACGGAGACTACCGTCTCCCCAATCCACAGGTTAAGGCCTATTTACTAAACAATATCGACTAATTTTGGTTATATACGACGATTTATTTTCAAATTACCCCGAACGCTGTATTTTTGCAAAAGAAAGTTCTTAAAATTCGGTTGAAAATTACCAAAAAGCCGGCGGGCGCGTAACACAACCTCGGCCCACGGCCGTAAAACCATCGGAATGGGGGGGTACGAGCTACTAATCCGCTCGTAACGGTAACAACGATCCGAGCGGCCCCAGCTTTCGTAATAATCATCAATAGACTTACCCGCGGCCGCAGACTCGACATATGACACGTAAGGTATATATATTACCGGCATAAGGCTACGAACTCGAAAACACCACTCCAACGCTTAAAGCGTTAGACAGGCCTTACAACGCACTCTAGAGATACGAAACTCGAGGCGGCGAAGGAGATCCGCCTCTTGCTCCTTTTCTATAGAAAAAAATGGTCAAAAACTCATGAATGAGGGGACTAGTATATAAGTACCCTAATGAAACTACGCTAAGTGACTTTTGCGGCGCGAAAGGGCCCCCAAAGGTAATAGGGTCTTTACCCGTGGGGAGAGGGTAAGGTCTATAACTTCAAAGGCACCTCAATCCTTCCCTTAGGAGCTATGGAAGGGGGAGGAAAAGGGGGAGGAGGGGGGTGTAGCAGCGGCAGGGTTAGGCAGCGTAACAGAGGAGGGACTTAACGGTGTGGCGGCGAGCGGTGTGACGAAAACGGGCGGCGTAACGACAATAAAAGAGATTATGCCCGATAAAAACGGGTTATTACTGCTAGTGGTAGTGGTAATAGGGGCGACTGCTATGGCGGCTACGGCGGTGGCGATGCGTCGACGCTCTCACATCAAACGGCGCCTTACAATCCTATTTTTATGTGGCAACTATTCAAGGAATAGGTTAGTATATAGGTATTGGCCAAAAACTTACCGATTTAAACGGTTTTTTTGTATGTAGGAAACAAAGTTTAGGTTAGGGTAGGGACTTACATCGGCTTAAATTACGTGCCTTTAGAAGAAAAAGAAAAAAAAGTTTTATATAAACCGATAGCAATACATCTTTTTATACTAAACTAACACGTAATTGCGCAATCACCCTTAAGTAATTACCTTTAAACAATTAAACTGAATAGTACCGACGCAATTACCCCTATCAACTATAAAAAGATGCTATCATCAACCATATTGCGCCTATTTAACTATACCAACCAGGCTCAAACTACAAACACTACCTCGGCCAAACTTTACTAATCTTTACCAAACTTAAAACACTACCTCGGTTAAACTTTGCTAATCCTAGCCGAACTTGCTAATTTAGATCTTTTACGATGAATACAGCAACAATACTATCACTACGTAAACTTCTAATTTAAATCTGTTACGATTAATAGGGCAACATTACAATTACTATAGAAAATGCTAATTTGAACCTATTACAAATAATACTACAAACAACACTATCACTACTAAGCTAAAAGTACGGATTATACAAAAAAGAAAAAAAATATTACCTATATAGATATTACTACATACCCTTATAAATAGTATACATAAGCCAAATAGTAATACACTTTATTGCAGGGTGAACTCCTTCAGGGTGCATGATAACGTATCACGTTGCAGGCTACACTCTTACAAGACGCAAATTGCATCATGCATGGATCGGTTAGGAATATCTATTCCAAACCGACGGAAATACGTGGATCGGTCTAAAAGAAGTATTCCAAAGTAATACGCTCTAGGTGGAAGGCTTATAAACCCCCACCTGTGGCATATACCTCTGTATAATTATTCTTGATCATCTTCTATTATACTACAACACCGATCATTTTGATTACTCTTCAAAGACTTTATGTTCACGTAAATATTATAGGCTTAAGACCTTACCGAGAGGAACACTCGTTATTATGATTAGCGACTACACTATTATTTAAACCACGCAATAATACTATTGTCACTTTACCACTACATTCCCTTTTATATTCTTTGATAATTTCCATTAACATATTTGGTTCGTCCACACTAGCCTAAAGGAGTAAGATAATCACTTTAATTGTTGGAGGGATCCAAAAAAATATTAATCAGAACGTTTAGACTTTCATCTTCTTTGTTATATGCTTTTTAAAAGTATTAAATAGAGACTAAGCTTTAAATACAGAATCCCGAAAAGAGGAGGATTCATCGGAACCCTTAACAACTTCCAGGAAACAATTCTTGACCTAAAAGGCGAACTTTATAGTCTGATGGCTATTAACGTTAAGTATAGTTTTAAGGTTTGTAATACAGTTATCATCTCCCCTGGTATTGGATTAAAGATCTTTCGTTGTATATTAAACGGAATTATCAAACGTATCAGGTATATTATAAACTTTTAAATTCTCGATAAGATAATTAATTTGTCAATTTTGTATCCAGAAAGATGTTTCGGACTTCCCAATTTATCTTTATATCTTCTTTATCGTACACTCATAAGAAGAATAGGATTCTCAAATATTTTAATGGATGATATTAAAAAAAAATGGAGACTTGTACTGTTGATGAAGTAGGGTCATATTACCTATGGCCTTAATTATTCTAAATGACTGTTATTATGGTTACTATAAAGGTTAACTACAGGGGAAAGACCCAGTATACAACGCTCTATAAGGAGTTTGACTTTGAAGTAAATAAATAAGAGAATTTTAGACCTATTGTTAAGTTAGTTTTTACTCTCCGCTTTACCATAATCGTTTATATACCTTTTGTAGGACGAGTAAAGAGTAAAAAGACTAATTCATTAGGAGAAAGAAGAATCCTGTTTATAGCTGGTTTTTGATATTATAGAACCCTAGAATATTTTGACGATTTTTCTTCCGAATCGGTCAAGTAACCCGATTAAGATAATCGAAACCAATTCAAACCCCGCGATTCGTGAAAATGAAAGAAAATAAAGAACGTGGTAAAACAGTTGTGACGAAAAAATATAATAAGATTATCGAGGTCGGTATTTCTTATAATACTGAAATGACTGGTTTAAATATCGATCGAAAAATAATTATATGTCAAGCATTTAAAAAACAGTAAATACTATACCGGTAAATCCATCAATAAATTCTGTTATATATAATAACATAGTCCAGTTAATGATTTTATTTAACAAGCAAGAGAAAAACCTGACTGTGAAGGAGGTTTTGGTGAGCCGGGTAGCCTAATATTAGACGAAAGCACTCTATAGTGCGATACTAAGCTTGCTATCACTCAAGGCTTTTTAACCACCTATAGTGAAAATACGTGTTATATCCTAACAATGAAAGAATTTATCAAAGTTAAGTTTAATGCTGACTATCTGATCTAAAGATATATACTGATGATTGTTATATCAGTATTTAATTAATTTTATGGTGTTGATTATAATAAAACTTTTGCCAATATAATAGAGTTTTATGTGAAAAAAATCCTCATTACCTTCGTGACTTTATATGGCTGTGATATTAATTCAATAATTATTGATTAAGATTTTATAAATAGAAAACCTAAATAATTGGTGTTAATGGAAATCTCAGACACTTTTAATAACTTTTACTTGAAATATCATAAAGAAATAATGTAGATTTCAATCAAATGATCAACCAGATTTTCTAGATTTCTGCCTTCTTATACATGTTAAAATAAGTTTGAAGATAATATCTAACAGCTCAAGAGTTATATTAGATAGTTTCAAATTTAAACGGTTGAATTTTACTAATGTGATGTCTATTAATTATATCATTTTATTTATTATATGTATTTGTATCAACGACGTTTTATTATATATCTTGACTTAAAGGCGATCGAAATCTTTAGAATAGATGTCGGGAAGTATTTCAAGTATAATAACCTAGGAAAAGTTAAGTATTTCCTAATGGTCCATCCTTTGAAGAAAAAGGATAAGTATATAATTATTTTTGTTTCAAATGCGTATGTTTTGAAGATTATAGACTGTAGGATGAAGTAACTAAACAGACGTCCGGCTTACATTCATAGAGTCATTTGATTATTTGTTCACTTTATGCCTGCACCTTGCAATAATCAGGCTAATATATCATGAATCAAGACGTATTCGGTATATGTTAGTGTTTTTTAGCTTTATGATGTGTCAAGTTAGGCCGTATATCGCTTTTCTCATACTCTTACTTTTACGTTTTGGCCAAAATTCTTTATAAAAAGAATCACACTTGTAAATTATGCCTTGAGACTCTTTAAATTATATAAAAGTTATGAATTGACAGTGTATAAAGAAGAACGTTAAGTATTACGATATAAGAATGTCACATATTTCAGCTAAAATTATCAAAAAGAAAAATCTATAGACTTTAAATTGATGGCTGGTGAGATTCCGATTGGAAAAAAGATAAATCCATTAGAAAGTTAACTTATAGATATATAGTTTGGATCGTTAACAGCACAGTTAATTGAGTATTTAAGCGAGGATTCCGAGTATATCTTTTTTAGTAGATGCTGAATTTTCATTCGCGATAAGGTGTATTTGAACACCCTTTGAATGTGGGACTTGTTTACAAAGTTACGTATTCCTATCTCTGCTATTATTTACTATCATAATGGGGGAGTTGTTTATTGTGTTGGAAACCAAAGTATCACCAACGAATTTAACATATCCACCTTGAATAACCCTTTGTAAAAGATGAAGTAAAGCGTGATACTATACATATCAAGTGGATTTCTCAGGATGAACAACTGGCCCATAGGTTGACAAAGCTACTGCCGAGTGCAAAACACGAATTAATGATGCAACGGCTTGGCTTAAAGATATGAGTTCAGATTGATGGTTTATAAACCTTGGTGCTTCAAGTTATTTTCTCGTATTTCAGGTATTTATTGGTGGAGTAGTTATTGATACAAACTTTGGAATACTAACAAAAATCACTGTGAAGGTTATTGGTTCACATAAGACTTCACAAATTGTCTTTCTTTTTACATCTACCAACTTTCACTCTACACTACGCTTCCTTCACTTTTTACCCTGCCCTTTGTTTTATTTTACTTCTCTTTTTTGTTTTTCCCCCGAACAAACAGTACCTCTTGAAGTTGTGTGTTGAAAATTCAACAGGTATAGTCTCTTAGCAATAGGGCTAGTCAGTACTTTGTAGAACAACCAGTACTTGATACGTCTCTAAAACAAAGATCAGGAATACACCGGAGATGAGGATATCAAGCGTAGCATTATTAGAAAAACTAGTGAGAGGACTAGGGAATATTATATTAAAGTATAGGAGGATCGAGATGGAGATGAGACCTGTACTAGTACTTACTAGTATGAGGTAATATTACTGACTAGTATGGAGGATCAACACGAAGATGTTGCCTCACACTAGTATTTAATAGTACAGAGGAACTATTACTTACTAGTATAAATTAGTATTGACTAGTACAAAACCTTAATCTCCATGATCATGATCTATATAAGGATTCTCTTAATAATATATCACGAAGTTCTCCATGTAGATTCTAGTATATCTCAATCTACAAGCCCACGCAATATCATCTTGTGAAGTAACATCAACGTTTTTATTCAAATATACGGATTTACTTCAGACGAAAAAAAAAACGTCTTCTTCTTATCAAGAAAAAGCGGAAGTTATTACATTTAATAACCATCACGTCAGTCACCATCATAATTGGAACTATAGTTTTATAATATGACTAATCCCGTCAAATATTAAATTTAACCGAACTACCTTATTAACCGTATAACATGAAATAATTACCTAATTAGACGCCGTATTTTACAGGGATAATCTCATTCTAAGGTATATACTTTCAAAAAGGAAGTATCTACTTCTAACGTCAAAGTTTGCATTTTTATCGTTGGTTCGACAAAACAATTCATTAAAAGTCTTACTCAAAGCGGATGATACTGCCTTACAAACCTCAGTTATAACGTCAAATAATCAAAACTTAACGTTAAATTTTATTTACTTTACTCTTTTTTTATAACATGACATTATTTTACAATTGATAAGGTTTAATTTCGAGATATTATGTAAACTGATTCAGACATATCTTTCAATATTTTCAGCGATGAAAAATTGTTGTTTGATATGAATATGCAATACAAAAACTACCAAAGTTTGTGAATAAATGAAGGTATCATTTAATATGAAGGATGAATGACTACATAAATACTAGTTAAATATAATAAAAGTTATAATACCTTAAACTGTCACATTGGTTTCTACTTTCTCCAGTATATCATCAACCCTAAAAGATTTTAAATGCTTTACAACTTGAATATAAAAGTTGGAGACTTATCTTTAGTTAACTCACTAACCTAGAAAACAGTTATTATTATAACAAACAACTACATAATTATACAAGCTTCAAATACTTACCACTATTTTATTACTTAAAAGTCTTTCGATAATTCCCTCTAGAAAATAAGGTTCGGCAATATTTGCCTGGAATGAGTGAAATAATAACTTTGATGGTTTGAGGTTCCTGAGAAAAATCAATAAAAAGAACATTTCGGTTTCATATACGCTCCTTGTAAGTTTTCCAAATGTTTTTAATGGAAACCAAGCTTCCAATATAGAATCCCGAGAAGAGGAGTGTCCAACCAAACTTTTGATAACTTCGGGGAAATAACTACGGGTTAAAAAGGAGAACTTCATAGATTAATAGTGATTAAGGTTAAAAAATGATTTCAAAGTCTATAAAAAATAGTTGTTTCCCTTAATAGAACACGACAAGATGTTTATTGTATGATAATGAGATTATCAAAATTATGAAATGTAATATCAATTATTTGATAATATACTGGTGCAATAGACTTGTTAAGTAGTTAGTAAAATAAATGGCTACAAAAAACGATTTTAATTCTAATTTTTCTTTAATATACATTCTTTAAGATCATAAGATTTCTAAACTCATTCATAATGTGATTTTAAAGAAGATACGGACCAGTAGTATGGCTAGAAAAGTACCACATGATATTCATTCTCATATATTCAAAGTAACCATTATTATAAATAAATTGACGGATAACAATAGGAGCCAAGTCTAACAAATTACTCTTTATCATGGTTTTTACCCTTAAATATAGGGATATAGGGACTATTACCAACGGTTAGATTTTCATTTACTCCCGGCTTTTTCTACATTATTTATGTACCCATTAGAAGAGGATAGGTTTCAAACCTCATTTAACAGGAAAAAGGGAAATCCTTCCTTTATGCTAATTCTCTCATATAACCAAGCCATACTATATCTTGACAATCTACTTCTTAAAACAAGCCGAAATCTGGACCAATAACATCTTTATAATATTTGATTTGACGGTGTTGAGGAATATTTTTGCAGGAAGCCAAAAGATCACAGTTAGAAGAAAATGATATATCAAAATTATCGAGGTAGGTATTCCTTACAAAACTTCCAAATTATGTAATGATCACATTAAATAACCGTGTGTGTATAGAAAGTGTCAGAGGGTTTATATTATTAAGAAGGTAGCAGAGGTGCTGAGTGAATAATATCACAACCGTGTAAGTAATGATCAAAAGCCGTGAGGCTATTCAGATGTATAGACTGAATACTTAGATTGAAAACTGAAGATCTATAAAGGAAATACTATCTGTGTGGTGATGACCGTGTTCTTATATCTTATGGCCTTTATACCATCTTCAGTACTGGACCACTAAAGTCGCTGGTCGCTTCCTGCAGTCCTTTGAGGTATCGACTGGACCGCTCTTCGGTCCTTGCGGTCCCAACCCTAACCCTGAGTCCTTACATAAGAGATATCTCCACTTGATGTGTTGGACATCAAGCTTCTGATGACGCAGCTGGCCGCTAACCTGTTCCATGGTCTACAGTTAGTCTTTGTGTTATAAAACTAGCTTGCAATTTTATAACTTCAATTCCTCAATCGCTTGCTATTTTAGTGCTACAAAGTTAGCCGTTTCGACGAAAAGGATATCGTTAATTTACATACCCACCATATTGAAGTCTTTCTTCAATGTTATCAACAAGTACGGGTTATATATTAAAGACTTCATCGTTAGTAGAGACTTAAAGTATAACTGGTAGGTTAGAAACTAGTAAACGCCTACCTTAGCTAGTTTATACAGTGGTTTAACACACCGTATTACTATTTCTAGTGGGTAAATAATACAGAGTTCCTGTAGTAGCTCTAACAGTTTAATCCGTTGTAGATTCGTTGTTAACTATGTTTATGCTTATGTAATATTACGGATTTTAAGTATAAACTTGCCTTTAATCTTAGCTAGAAAACTTGTTATTAGGGTAACCACCAGGCGTTGGCTGATCTTTTGAATCGTTGGCGATTATGTAAAGATCCAGTCTTTACCTTTATCGCCGTATTATTATGTGATTACTCGTGATTTTTTATATGGTCGCCCCGTGGTTTTGCCCTTAATCTCGTGGATAATTCTCGATTTAAAGATCATAACGTTTGGGTCTTAAAGGTTAAAGTTAGCTTTCGGCACCAATTGTACTATAACTCGAGTTAATAAGCCGTCGATATCGCCCCTGTAGCTTTCCTTAAAAGGTTTACCAGAGGTCTTAATAATCTCTTATACCCTGAGTTTTACTGCCAAGTCTTCGTTATCCTTTTCTTTCCTACTTACCTAAGCAGTATTATAAGTACGATTTGGTGTGTATTTCGCCTCTTTAACGTTACTCTTTTTCAGAGGTCGTCTACGCCGGCGGCGTTACATTGGCTTATCGATAACGGGCGAGGAAGGTTCGTATTAACTCAGTCGTTTGACTTAAGTAGTTCGAAAGGAAAAAGAACCGTTAGCAATTCTAATAACTACTTTAGAATTTACGATATTTAATATTTTATACGGCCCTTTCCATTTTCCCAGCTCCCACCATACGAGAACTTTACTTTATAGTGGTAAAGCAAAACGTCGATTATTTTAGGCTCATTTCTAGTGTTAAGGGTATTATTAACTTAGCGGCGTGTCGATTCCCTTCGTATTTCCCTTAAAGCTTTGCTTTAAGCCGCAGAACATTTCTCAGTACTTGCCGAGGGCGGAAATTCACTCGTTAGGCGTGGATACGCTCTAAAGACCAATAATATTGACACTAAGCTGTCAAGGCTCATAATGTCGTTCAAGCCCCTTACTGCCATTTATAGGCGTGCCTCCGGATCCGTAAAGCTTTTAATTTCCAACGTAAGGATACTATACGCTCGGCGAAGTAAGTCGTGTACCCTTTCAACTTTCACAATGCTTTAATGAGCTTTCACATGTACCTGTTTGTACTGGATACCTATTATTTTAGAATTTTCCTGAAACTCCGCCCCTATGAAGTTGGTACCGGCATCGTAGACGACGAAGTTAGGCGGCCTCAAGTACGTATTAATCTATAGTATCCTTAACGTTTCCAAAGTATCCTTTACCGAAAACGACTTTAGAAACTTAGCTTCGTGGAAAGAAGTTGCGGAGTGAATAACGTAAAAATAGGCTTGTTATCTACGTAAAACACATTAACAAAGATTTTATAGTTGAAGTCCTTATCTTCTTTTGGTATAAAGTTGAATTTCTAGGGGGGGTGGGCATACGTTTGGCAGTGGTGATAAAGCTTTTCAATGGCTTTTAAGGCAAGGTTTTCCACATCCTTATACCTTACAGACTTTAAGAAATTGAATAATCTGTTAAGAATTAGGTCGTTAAAATGCCAGTGTAGTTGACGAATTTTCGGCTTCGATAGGTTTGACACCACTGCTTCTGGATCTTCAAAATAAAATCTTGGGTACTCCTATTTAGAGGCGGGTGGAAACCTTTGACCGTTTTTAACCAGCTCGTCTGTATTGAAATTAACGTTGACACTGAGAGTTTTTTTATCCTTTAAGTGAAGTAGAAAAGAGGGAGGGAACTTAAGGATATGTAACGTAATCGTTCCCAAAATAGTTTAAATTACTGTTGTCCCTAGTGACGATAGTTGTTTGCCTGGACTAAAGTTAACTTTGGCTTTACCAGCATCGTAACGATCAATCTTGATAGCTGTAGTTCTTTCCCTCCACAGTTTTATGTACTATAAATAGCCTACTGTTAATTCCCTTTCTGTCTTAGTGTCTGATATAATACCTTAAAACGTGTGGTCCATGTAACGATCGCGAAGGTTAAAGATATGTAAGGGATTAGGGGCATAGTTGAGGTAAAAATAAGGGTCTTTACCACTTAAACGATATAAAAAGGCATGATCGGCTAATTACTGGGTTAACGTACCAAAAGTAGTATCTTTATGCCATTTGATCTGCTTGGGGACGTTGGTGGCATCAGTTAGTTTATCGTTTTCAACATTTGAAATCTGGTTCTAGTAATCTTGTTCCGAAATTATAGGGTAATGGACGTGGTACGCTGCTCTCCTATTATTACGCTTGGCGGGGTGGGGGGGGGGGGCGAGTTGACTAGTAGCCGTCTTCACCATAGATCCAATATTTTTTACTATTATAACAACGTTAGTATTTACGGTTAATAGGTCCATTTAAATTTGGATGACGCTAGCGTAGGCTTTGCTTCCAGTTTAAGGCCGAGGTTAATGGATCTGACCTTAAAAGTTATGGGTGCAAGTACATGCGGTCGACGTAGTTAACTATCGTAAGGTCTTTTTTATTCACATTAAGGAAGTTGCCGGCTTAAGAATATATACCGAACGAGTTTGGTGTACGTGTTATCACGGTGGAAAACGAGGGGCGTAACTGGCTAAAAAAGCCTTTATAAATAGTATTGAGGCGTTATATGGCGTATTCAAACTCACTAATATCCATAACAGCTACCCGACCTACTCGCGAAGTATAGTTTCGCTAGAGTAGGTCTTTCCCATGATTTTCTAATATATTATCAGCTTGTTAAAATTTTTATTAAGAACATCTATTGGTGATTTCTCCCATTCTTTCTTTACCATTATTGTAATATACCACGTGGTAGCCTAGTCTATATAATACTATGAGAGGTAGATATTGTGTTCGAAGTGGCCCTTTATACCATCGTAAATTTCATGGAACGTAATAACGTTTGTTAGCAAGATTAGATAGTAATCTTTGGCGTAACTTGTAAGTATTTTGGAGAATAGTAAGTGAAAACCAAAAGGTGGGACCTCCTTTTACTTGAAAATATTCAGGAAAGGTATCATCTTGGTGTTGAAAAGGTGGTAAGGCTTCTCGTCGTACTTCACTTTATTATCTCAGATCATAAAAAAGTCCGTCATCAACTTATAATTAATATTAACTATCTTGACGAGTCTTAGAGAGAGGTCTCGATAATCATTCTAGGCTTGGTTGATGTTTCCTAGCGACTCAAGTCTTGGAGGTTCTAAGGTATGGTGTTAAGGGTAATTGTCAATCTCTTGGTCCGATGGGTAAAGTCTTGTGGTAGAGCCTATAGTCGGTTCGCGTACATAGGTGTATCTAAAAGAAAAAGGGTTTTAAGGTTTTTAGCGGTGTACTTGCTGATAGATGATGGGTACTTAAAGGTTTTGCGAAGCTTAACGATTTTGTTTAATTGACTAATGTAGAACACTAACGTTAATTCCTTTAGCCACGTTGGCGACCGCTACTTCGCGTGTCCTATTACCGCTAAAAGCGTACTCCGCGCTGTTATGTAGTAGTGCTAAACCGCCGAATAGGTTAACAGGTTCCTTATTATCAACTCGTAAAGAGGCTTAACTTAGTTAAGGTTAAATAGGAGGTTCTTTCAATCGTGTATAGGGGTTTTAAGGTGTTTTAACAGCTTTCTTTTTTTTTAAAAAAAGGTCTTGGAGATTAGGATCCTCGGGGTAGTCATCCTATTGTGCTAGTTTAAAATTTTTTTTTGCCATTCACACCAGTGTTTTGTCAGGAATGTAGGTACTACTATGTATAACCTCTTTTTTTCAGCTTGCTTTTAACAGTACGTTGAATTATCATCTACATGTCAAGAATTTAATAGCTGAAAAACTGCAAAAGTTGTAAAAAGTGCGGGCACCGCGACCGTATTTATCATCGAGGTCCGCGTCGATGATATACTAGCCAACGTAATTAGTTAGATAAGCTTTATTAGAGGTTTTGTTAACGTTTGTAGTCCAAAGTTATACGTCGTAAAACTTGGTGAAAACAGCTTCGAGTGCTTTAATTGCTTTTTTTCTTGTGGAGTTGGTGATAGCTTCAAACTAAACGTTAGCGGCAAACATTTTAACAGACGTATAAGGCGGAGGAAAAAAACCTTGGTAATTTTGGGCGTAAGGGCTTAGTATTTTCATGTGATATCGTGTGTAAACTTGGCGACTTAGCGATTTGGTAACCTGAAGTGAAATTATGTAACGTGGCTTTCTTTGCATAACTTAGTGTTTTCGCTAAAAGCAAAAAACTTAACAATCGGCGTGGCATGAAGAGTAAAGAAAAGTGAAGTAGGGTCAAGGTTTGGTGTAGAGGGTAAGGTCGGAGGTCGTTGTTAATGGTAATAAAGGTCGAAGGTTATTTGTTGTTGTTATTTGGCGTAGAGATTTAGTCGTTTTTATAGTAGTAACACCTGTAGTAGTACTTACTTAGCCGTTTGCCAACATGTCGAACGTTAAGACTTCTAACAATTGATTTTAACGTTTTTAAAAAGGATTACTAAAGTTTTTTTTTGGTATTTTCGATAGTAATACCGTCGCTACCCCTAATCTGCCGTGAAAACCAACGCAGCAGTAAAGGACCTTTACAAAAATCTTTCCTTTACTCCAACGGTCGCATAATTTAAAGTGTAATCGGAAAGTAAGTTCTTTTTTTACCTAGCTTATCTGTATTTAATCTAACAGGTAGGAAAACACTGATTGGTGTTATTAGGCCTTAGACATTACAACGTTATTAATTCGATTGGTCGAAGTAATAGTAGTATTGCGGAAGTCAAATGGTGGATGTATTGTTTTAGGTTTGGCAGATCACTAACCGGTCTGCACTGTAATTTGTAGGGCTAAATGCTTAGCCCGCACCCTAGAGTGAAGTGCAGCGTACTGCACTTGACTTACACCCAATGCGGTAAGTCCGCATTAAGCCATACACTTGCAGTACGGTCAACTTTACTGTTACTAAATTTGACCTACTGCACTGCATGTAATACTATTCCAACAAATAGCCTATTGATAAAGTGGTCGCAAATTTATTACCAATCAAACTTTGTCTATTTTTTGTGTAGTTTTCCAAATTACGAATACTGGTAACGTAAATAGTTAAATATTGTTGAAGAATTTTATACGTTATTCCTCGTGAAAAGTATCGAATCATTAATTGAGGAGTTTTTCGTATCGTTCAGATATCGGATAAAAGTAACGGTCATGTTTAATATATTTCTAACCATTAATTAACGTAACCCTCATTCTTTGATTTACAAGCATTTTAATTGGACCAATATCCTTTTACATTCCTGGATATCGTTCACAAATACGCTCTAATTAAACAAATTGCCTTGGGTTGGTCGCGTTACTATGAGTTCCGTGTACAATTTTCATCATGAGCATATTTTCAGGTGTTTTTATGCTAAAAAAAAAGCATTTCGGTAACGTGGTTTGTCACAAGGTTTAAAGAAAAATGCTTTTTTATTAGTGAAATTGAGCACCTTAGGGATTCAAGATTTTTAAATTAAATACGTTATTACGTCTAAAAGCGGGGTGGTAGAGTAAGGATTTATGAGGGCTTAAGTAAGAGAAGTTGTAGTCGCGGGTGCGATAGTAACACGTGAGTTGGAAAATCCAATTTAAATTCGGTATTATTTACCGAAATAGGGGTGGGTTAATCTAAGGTTTTAGTAAAATCAAAAGAGATTCGATGATTGTGAATAGCCATTTCGGTAAATTATACTGTTATAGATAATATGTTACCCATACCGATAGCTTATATAAGGGCTCGTATAGCTTCCGTTTATTTAGCTTAAAAGTAAGTATCGTTTTTGCATTTTACGATAGTTTTTAAACAAATATATTTGGTAAAGCGCACATCTTTAAAGGTGGGATTGTAAAGTAATTATAGATAAAAATTAATGAAGTCTATCAAAATATCAAAATTATATGGATACTAAGCAAAAATACAAAGGAATTTTCCTTAGGATAAGTAATATATTCGACTACAACGTATATCATTTTTCTGGGTTGAATAAAGGCCTTAAGGTCAAAATTAACTTTACGAACCACAGGTTATGTAGCCACTTTATATACTAAGAAAGGAATTTCGAAGTAGTTGTGATTAAAATAAACTACATTCCTCGACATGAACATATTGATACCACGAGGCTTTATCCAATAGTTTGTTAACAAAGCGCCTGCATCCAGGCGATTGATAAGCCAAGCTTTAGTTATTTCATATAATAAGTCAAAGATACCGTTGAAATTATACCCAAAAGCATAAAATTTCTAACGCGCTTTAGTGGTAAGTCGAATAGGAGAACCTAATACTCTATTAATGGTTTCGCGTTTAGCTATAAATATTTATATCGTAATATATTCGGGAAAGTTCGTATTTAGCGAGAATATAAATACGAGGTCTTTACTTGCACCCGTATCGAGATAAAGTATGTGATTTTTGCCTGGGGGGCTTACTTGAACGGAAATGTATAAATAACAATAGTAACCTATAACGAATATTATCTTTTCATTAATAAACTTAGCCATAATATTCTTAAGATTATCCTTATTATTTACGACATTATCTAGGCTAATTGCAAATTAAATACGGTTTAACTATCGTATACACCTTTCTATGTCGTTAAAAAGCCTATTTCTCCGAGTACAGGCTTTTAAATATTTGAATAAAGCATTACGAGAGCCTCAATTCTTACTATAAAATACATAAGTACGTTGACTAGAAAAAGTAAGGGTGGATTTAATTATATTACCTACCTCATTACTCGAGTAATACGAACTTATTTATAAGGGCGTTAGTAAGCAATTACAATAGTCCTAATCTAAATAGTTTGTATCGTTTGCCTTAGATTATACATTGTTAACTTTGTAGTTGCAATTATGTTCGCGATCTGGATTATCGAGAAGACAGTATTCCTCACGTTCTCGCTTGTCGAGATCACGTTTTCGCTTATTAAAATCACGTTTTCGCTTATCCCGATCACAGCCTTGGTCGGCATATTCGTAAGGACGATAATCATATCGCTTGCGATGATATTTTTACAAAAGTCGTTTTGCATTCCGTTTGGCATTGTTTTCGTGCTTACGGAACTAGGCGTTTCGACGATGTTAGTATTCTTTATTTCCAAAATACCGCGAGTCGTACCTTTCGCGTGTATCTTTAGATAAAGGTTAATGGTTGTGATAACATCAAATTACTAGTATTAACAATACGGTTTTCGATTTTTCGACTTCAAGTAAGTATTCCTTTATAATTTGTTTACGATGTGAAGGCAGTAAGTAGTATTGGATACCCAGGTCTAATAAGAATTTAGTATTGATTATAATGCTATACCAATTGTTATTATAGCGATCTAGTATACCTATGACTTTTACGTATCGAATTTTAGTTGATATATACTTATATAGCTTATACTTATAGTTTAATGAGCTGTGTAACAAAAACTTAGCCTCACCAAGCTTTATAATTACTCGTTTGACGTTTATAGTAAAACGTTAACGAAAATATCGATAATGTAGGCGAATTCGCAACAAGACATTTTACGACGTTCGTAAAAAGTAACTTTGGTATTTTACCAGTATACAGCCGATCCCTGTAATAAATTAAAAAACACTTTCACAATCTGACTTTTCAAGGATAAGAAAGTATTTATTAATGCGTTTAAACGTTATTAGAAGCTTTGCACGTTGATAAAGACCACGTCTTTGCCTATTATAATAATTCCTATATCTTAAAGATTAGGATACTTGAGGTAAAATACTTTAATTTCTTTACGTTTCTGGTAACGAGTACCGTCTGCTGAATATTAGTTAGCCATCGTGTTCGGGGTTTGAAAAGGATCGCGACGGCAGCGAGAGGGTTCGTGGCGGTTGTAAGAAAATTCACAGCAGAGAGAGGAGGAAGGGTCGCAGCGGCTAAGGGAGTCGCGACGGTCGCAGAAAGGCTCGCGGTAGCGAGAAGAAAACTTACGGCGGCGGAAAAAAAACTTAAGTTCCTTCCCTTAACATAGGCGATAGCGGCTACCCTTAAAAGTGTCTGAGGAGATTATGGAAATAGGCGAAGGTTAACGATAATGGCGGCGAGAAGAAAGTTCGCGGTTACGAAAATAACGACTTTTACCTATTAAGTTATTTATGCGTTTTATAACGGCGTTATATTCCGTATATCTTGCAGAATCACGTTTTTCAAAGTCGCGGCATAGATTTGTTACGAGCTTCATCGTTTTAACATTGCCAATAAGGCCGGAGGATACCTTTTCTATTTTTATAGCGGCAAAAGGGGTAGATCGAAATTGGGCTAAAGTTATATAATAAATCAATTTCGCAGACGAATATATTATAGGTAAAAGTAAAAGTATACGTATAAGCGAAAGTGGGGCTTTTGTAGGAAGTGAAGGGAAAGTAATAGTTAACTTTGGTGTAAAACGTACAAATTCCTTCGTACGAGTTTGCTAATGCGTACGACGAGGGGTTTAGAGCTTGTTGGGTAATATAATTCCCAGCGCTTATATCTTTCGTTAGCTTATATGTTAAGATTAAGGACTCGTATACTAAGTTTTAACGAAGATGAAATAAGGTAAAAGTAAAGTAGAAAAAAGATAAGAAAAGTTGTTATTTTTTAATGGTAAAACTGTAAAATTACCGGCCTGCGCTAATGACTTTTCAATTACTTTACAGTAATAAATAGGTTTGGTACCAAGCATAATCTTAACTTATAGCTACTATTTGTTGTATTGTGTATACGTACGAACGTGTGGTAGTATTCTGGTCTGTATTTAAAGTTGAAAACTAAGAGGTAGAATCTACCAGAGTATGCATAACAATAATTACTTATGAGAAGGATGACACGTAAGTAGGCAGTCTTATAAGAAGGCTCAATCGTGAGTACATAGTCTCGTGAGAAGGCATAAGACAACAACAACTAGGCTTGAGCAGAACAAGCACCCTTTTACAATACAACAATTAGATTTTCAAGGTCTTTTACTCAATTCTTCAACCCTTAAATTTAATAGTTTTTTAATGTAGTGGGTTGGAGCTAAAACGATTATGTATTTATTTTCATTCCTGACAAAACGTACCCTTATGAAATATATTTCCTTTCATCAGTTTTTGTACTCGAAGCACCTTTTTATATTCATATTAAGGGATTCGATAGCTCTTGTGATAAGACCTATAATTAGAAAATCATCAACATCAACACAAATAATAAACCAGTAGCAACAGTTGATGTATACCATATTGTTTAAATTCAACCTATTTAACTTGTGAGTATTAAAAACGGTTTTGGATTTTTTCTAATATTATTCAAAAGTTTCATCAAGTCCGTATAAAGAAGTTCAAATTTGAAAAACTTGGCTAACTGTAGTTTCACAACTCACTGCATTCTCCTTAAGATGTTTTAAGGAGAAGTCTTTGATGGTAGTTGAGAATTCCATTGATACTAATTCCTTATTTTCACTATTAATATATACTAAATCAAATCGATCTGATTAATATCCTGACTATATAGAGCAGCGAGTGTAACATGTATTCTCCTTATTCAACAATTTGTAGTGGGGGAAAGGTTTCAATGTAATCAATATTATAACGTTGCTTAAATTATAGTATAATGATCTTTACTTTGTACCTTTTAATTTAATAGTTAGCATCGATTTTGACCTTGATGAAACCTCTGTTAATGGAAGTATAGAGTTTACTATATTCTTGATAGCCTTAAAGCAATTAAGAAATATTAAGCGCCGTATTTAATTATAGAGGGCCTTATTTCAATGTTCAGTATCTGAGCCTTTAATAGCTTCTCTTATAGTTAGACTTTTATCTTGTTATTCAAAATATGATATAAAATGTATTATATTATGATCAATAATATTACTTTGTGGTAAACTATTTGCTGTTTGTATGTTGGTTCAAAGGTAACACCCTTTTGTATTAGAGTCTTGTATAGCCATAAAAGTATTATAATAAATACCTACCTTTACGGATCGGGGTATGTTTTTTACCCTTTGCAACTATTTTTTTTCAACGTCACGTAATAGTCCTTTTTAAGACTGTTAAACTGGATTTGTTAATAAATCTCTGATTGATTCTTTTTCGTTGGTTTAGTGGGAAAACCGTAACGATATTCTAGGGTTTTGTTCTATTATAAATCTACTTTATAATAAGGATTACATTTCAACCTTTATTTGTATTTTACCAACCCTTTCCACATTTTGGTTAGGGGATATGAAACATGACGATTAAGACGTAATTCAAGGTAAATTTAACGTTCAATCGATGGTTTATTTATCCTTCAACTTCAAAGTTAAAACCTTTTTAAGAAGTCCTTTGCTCAATCTTACATTTATTTTTAAATATTAAGTTGGTCATGATAACATTTTCTTGGTATAGTTAAATCTATAAATGATATATTACTTTTACAGAAACAATTTAGGTTTGTATCTTTCCATAATTACTTTATTGAAAAGTTTAGAGATCTTATTTTCCCTAGATGTGTATTGTAAAGAAATATTAAACGTAAATTCGTGCTTTATATTTCATTTTCAACCATACAGCGTAAAGTTTTAAAATAATCGTTGATTATAGAAAAATCAATAGCCAATTTTATGCGTTTGATAACTTTGTTTAGTATATGATAAACAGTTTTTGACTCTTATCTTGGAGAAATAATCGTTATAACGTAAATGCTCAAACCTTATTTAACGTTCGTAGCTTTCCGGTTGCAAAGTTTACTCTTTTGACCAATCACTATTATCAGGAAGCTATGAAGGGTTCAAATAAGCTCTCCTATTTTCAGATTTCCATATCAAAATTTTGGTCGCTATCGAAATTTTTTTTTTCAAGCTTACAAGGAGAATAGATGAGGTTGAAATGTGCTTTTTCTTGGCCATTATTTCGTTTATGCAACAACTCACGGGATCTATTTCATTATTTCAGGTTGCTGTAATTTAATTTCATATATCACAAAGGAAATATGGAAGGATTTTAAAGCAATTTCAATAATAAATTAGTAATTATATAATTTTTAAATGAAATTCTAGTGGATAACGGTCGTCGCGATTGTTCTTTTCGCTTCGCATATTAACCAAAAAAGGTCATCACCTTGAATATAGAAGTTGTTTTCCTTTCAAACTTTAATAAATTTTGTGAAAAATTCGATATGACAAAAGAAGTGTGAGTGATCCTGGTATTCTTCCATTCATGAAATATCTTTAATACTTGTATTGTCGCTAGTTCTGTAGGTTTAATCAAATTCCCGACTGTTCGTAGTCTTAAATGATCATTACCTTAAATATAGAACTTGTACAACCATTTATTATCATTGAAAATATGTTAATATAAACTTGAATAAGCTTTTATAGTAATTCGCAATTGCAGTTTATCGATTGTAAAACAATGTGATAGTGTTGAATGAGGAGGTAAATCAATTATATTCAATGCTAAGTGTTGAAAACCTAATGATAAATGTGGGTTCTATAGGTCGGTAATATACGATTTTGGTACGGCTTCTAATTGGCTGTTTTGCTAGACTAATATGAAGAAAATATGCTTCCAAAGGGGAACACATATATAAAATACGGCCTTATATTAGCCAAATAAGTCATATGAAATGATCCACAGGGTCTACAAGTTAATTTAAATATAGAAGTAAGTAATGAAATGATAAAAATATAATGTAATTTGTAGAGAGATTCAACTTTTCCGTTATCAATTGCAATAGAGCCCGCTTTTCCTCGCTTTCAATAAACGGATCATTTGCCATTACTTACGACGTTATTAAAGGATGACCGTAGATTTGGATAAAGAAACCATTAAATCTTTGCTGAATAACCTTTGTATGAGCTGATATTGTAATTTTTAAACAATTTACTGATTCTTTGGTCGCAAATGATGAAGATTGTTCCATGTATTTTTGAAAGATATTAATATACTGTTTTTCCTAATTATCTTGAGCTTTCATTGTAGACGTTTGACTCAGTTTTTCCAATGGCTTAGGGAACGGCTGTTCCCAATTTACTACGTATATGAATTGTCCATAGAGTAAATTATGGTTTAGTATAGGTTAGGAATTAGAGTACTGAATATTCTTATTTTAACCACTGTAATGGATGAGACTTTTTCTGTTTTCTTCGAATAATGTTAATAACAAGGTTAAATCGAAAAAGTATAAAGAGCATAAGAAACTAAGTTTTTTGAGATGTCTTTGATTATAATTTGGTTTCTTATTTTGACATATACTTGTCTCCTTTAAAAACAGCGGTATATAGGTATTTAATATGAATGATAATATTTTAAAGTCTCAAAATTATGGAAAACGTAATTATCCATGATACTTTATTTCGTAGTCGCATAGTTTTTAACGTTTTCGCCACACTGTTTTCGATCCACGCAAAACGATATGCGTTATTATTTTTTTGCCATATTGTATTCATCACAATCTCAAAGATATAATAAAATATAATAATATAATTGCTGTTAATAATATGTATTTTCATCACTGTTAGATAAATTTTTGTATTCGTAAAGTTCAAAATTTTGAGGTTTTTAATGACTCTAACTAAGGTTTCAATAGTAATATCTGTTATTAATGTTTTGAAAATAATTTTTAATTGTTTCTTTTCTAATCGTATAGTCTCCATAGATTTCTCTTTAGGATACGGTTTTGTGTTCGGCTTTGGGATTTAAAACATTATTCTGAGGCGTTTCTCAAGTTTAATTGACAATCAATCGTATAAATTAATAGTTAATCTGTAGTCTTCCTTAAAAGGGTTACTCAAGCCTTAATAGATTTAGCCTCTGTTTACTCGTCAATTATTACGACAGTATCAACAATTCGTAATTATTGTTGTGATTAAGCTCTACAGGCTTGAAGAGCAGCTTTTTGACCAGTCTTTCACAGATATTCAGGATTTAAAACTTATTTACTTAAATCAATTAATGAGCTATGGCTAACTTTGTAGTGAATGAAACGAAAAGATGGTGATTTAGCGGGAGGGATTGAGGAATCTGAAGGTCTAAGAGGTTTGGAAGAACTTTAAGGGTCTCAGGAGATAACAGTTCTTTGGGATGAAAATCCATCGTTGCAAGTTTTGTTATAAGACAGGCCTAGTGGTGGAAAGAGGGAATACACGTGATTCTGGAGATACTGAATATTAAGTATTATTAAAATTATGATATGGTACAAACGAGGTAAACATACAATTTTGGGCTATAAGAAATATGAAAATAAGAATTCAATTTACTGGAAAAGTAATCTAAGTTCGTATGAAAAATGGGTTAAAGGTATTATGCGAGAAGATATTGTATAGGCTTTTAAATTCAGAAATACCTAAAATCTACATAGAGAACTTCTTGACATGTAGTCAAAAAAATCTTCAAGTATCTCGATCATCACGATCAAGATCCTATACTAGTAAGTACTAGTACATATAGCTGCAATTAGTTGTTGTCTCTATTTTTATGCTTCTATATTTTTGAGTATACTAATCCCTTGGGGTAAACATCAACCCTAGTGTTAGGACTAGTGTTATTACTAGTGCTCTAGTAGAATTCCTCATCTGCGGAGTATTCTATATATCTGGTATTGAGTTTTATAGAGTTCAGACTCTGCCTGTTGTATTTCAACTTCCATAAATTCCAAGAAAAATCAATATCACAATTAAAGAGATCAAATAGTAATGCTTGACATACCCCGTAAGAATTTATGGATATATTGATTTAAAACCTGAAGGTCGAATCACCATTCACTTTTTAATTTTGAGGATCGATATTATCGAAATACGAAAGAAAATTTAAGTTTTACCGTCATAATTCTCTATATTATTACGTATCATGACGAAGTTTATAACGATCTTGTAGTTAATATTAACCGTTATAACTGGACTTAATAGTAGATTGCGATGATCTTCTTAGTTATCACTGATATCTTCTACGATTAACTTAAGTTTTGGACTTTTCATTATTCGGTTGTGAGGTTGGTTGCCAGTGTCTTTAGTTAATGGGTAAATTTCTATAGTATAATTATTAATAGGTTTATCTATGTAAACGTACCTTGCTGGAATTTGCGTAGTCGCGCTTCACATCACTTATATCAAAGATTACTTAAATGGTCTTGCCGATGTTGCTTAATTAAGCATTAAATAACGCCGACGTTAATTCCACTTACCTTATTAGCAGCTGTTGTTTTACGTGTTTTTCTTATTTCGAACACGTATTCTGCACTGTTTTGAGAAGAGGCTAGGCTCTTTAATTGATTAAAACATTCGTTATTGTTGAGGTTTAAAGAGTGGTTATCGTGAGGGTTGAAGTTCTGACTTATTTAAGGATAAGGGGGTAGTTACTTGGAACATTTGTTAGGGTGTTAGTAGTCGTCAAAAATACCTTTTCATTTCCCTCGTTGGTTTAAAAGATATTGAAGTTAAGGATTTTCAAAGTAATTTTTCAGTTATATTAATTTGCAAATGATCTTTCCAGTTATTTTGTAGACTTATCTGAACTCAAAATCCACAGTTAGCGAACCTTTTTCTTCAACTTGAACTTGGCTACTTTTTGAATCGTTTTCCACTTATTAATATTCCAGTTGTTAAAAACCTTACTAAAGTCCTAGGAGGCACAAACGCCACGACCAAACTCTTCTCGGGCGCCTGAGTCGAAAATTGCTATACAACGAAGTTATTCAAGTATCATTAAATATATATTTGGTTAAGATCTTTATGATAAAGGTTTTTTTTATTGTACTCGGTGATAGAAGGTGTGAAAGACATCATTTCCCTCATTTATTCATGTTCGCCTGCTATATTAGAGTTTTTGGCTACCAAGTTAACGTCAGCTCAGATGGAGTAGAAACATAGCGATTTGAGAACGGTGTAATAAAACTGTTGAGCGAGATAGGGACTTAGAAATTCGGGCGTGAAATCAAGTCACGTGTCTGTTTCATACAGCTTGATGATATTGATGTGTGCTAATGCTCTCAATTATAAATCTTGTAATGTAGGGGATAAAATTAGTATACAAAGTAAGGTTAAAGTTACAGGTTCTTTATCGCTGAAATTGTTCTTTACCGTTAAACAGTGATTAGTCCTACCAGTTTGAGATTTTCGATTGGCAGTAATAGTAGTAACGACTTAAACGATTACTAAGTATAAGGTTCATGATAAGTTGGTGATTGATTTTCAACAATTGATTTAGAGAATTTTGGCGGTCAATCTTCAAGCTTTTCTTCAAAAAGGTTTCCAATAAATATTTATTCATATTATAAATAGCGATACTATCGCCACTTGTAAACTGCCGTGAAGACAGACACAGTGCATAAGTCTTCTCTACGTATTACAAAGAAAACTAAGGTAGTTTGTAAAGGCTTTTCATAAAATTCTTTCCTCTACTTTATAATTATAAGACGCATAACCGGAATGTAACTTCTTTTTCTACCTAGATCATCCGTACATATCCTAATAAGAACTGATCTGTGTTAATAGAACTTTAAACGTTGTAAATTTGTTAATTCGAAGTGTGGTTAGAGTAAAAGTGTTATTAAAAAAGTTAGGTGGTAAATTGAGATTTTTTTTAAGTTTTGTAGACCGTTAGCTGGTCTATATACTACCTCGTATGGGCAATTGCTTGGCCCGTACTTCATCTTAAATTGGGAACACTACTGCAATTGACTTGTAGTTAACTTTAATTGCATTGCACTTGAATTCTATTGCAACAAGTCAACGATTATAACTATAGTCGTCGGACCTGTTCTTTTTCAATTTTGGAATCACTTACTTTCTTGTTCTTTTTCTTGGAAGACATAACATACTCGGCGTCAACGTTGACGTTTAAAATGAGGAACTTGTTAAAGATAACGCCTAAATGTTTCTACAGAATATAAAATGACGATATTTAAGGTTTTAATTCCAAGGATATAAGGTAATAGTACTGAATTTGGCGGAATCGGAAATTTGTTAATTATATATAAGGTTTCATCATCTCGCGTCTAATAGGTTATATAATGTTTTCAAGATAGCTGGCTGGGAAGATATGAATTTGTCCGTATTGAAAGGAATGAAAAGGCTTTAACACTAGTAGTAAAAAATTTCTCGTGTCTCTTAGGTAGAAATTGATGTTAAACAAAATTTATGTTCTAATTTTGAAGTTTATGACAACCTATTGACTGAAATAGTGAACCTTTATTTTATATCTGTCATTATGTAATAGTGGTTTATAGCGTGAAGTTTTTTTTTTTAATTATTCTGGCGAAGGAGAGATGACATTCTTTACTTAAGCTCTGAGTTAACATGTAGTTAGGAGCTTTAAATGTGTTGGTTCACAAAATTGATATTCATTTCCTACGACAGAGTTTTAAGTTGACAATAAATAGATGAGAATTTCATGTAAATAAATATTTATAAATGTTGACTAGAGTAAAAATACCTTTGAAAAGATATACATTTTTCTTGTAAAATGTACGATATTCTTACGTTAGTTATTAGTGTTTCTATAAGTTTAGAGATAAGATTGTATATGTAAATGGATGGGGTTTCATTATATTGTTGGTTTCAATGGTTCGGTAATACCTTTCTTAAATATTTGAGAAAATTTTCCTATAAAGACTGAATCACCTCTAATACCAAATACCCAAAAAAACGCTGTTTATTATATTGGAGCCTTAAAAAAGGCAAGGAAGTCATTTGTAATATGTCAGATCAAAAATACTTTCAACATCCTGAACAGACCGTTAACAATAAATGTGCTGTTTTTACCGCTTTAAAATAAAGTTCTTATGTAGAGAAAGCTGGAAGATGAGATGGATGCTATAATATTTTACTTATTAAAAACGTAAAAGTAGTAGTTAAAAACACTCAGAGTTTTGTGACTTCTTGTATTATACAGATTGATTTATATAAAAGACATGTTAATGTTGACTACCACCTAGTCACCTGTATTAACTCATATACCTCCTTTCAATTGATAATTGATAAGTTTATAAACCGATGACGGCAGGAATAATCGCCCCATTAGGAGTATATATAATGAAGAGGTGGATAGTGATCAAGGTTACTAACTTGAACAAATATACAACAAGGTTTGTATATTCGAAAAAAATAAGTCTGATAGCGAATTGGATGTTAAATTTCGTGTTGTAACGATTAAAGTATCTCCGGGCTCTCTTTTTAAGAAAACAATTGTAATTCATATTAATATATTTTTTACCCGGGGCGTTGTGTAAATTGCTTTATTGAAATAATTGAATTCATAAAACGTGGTAATTTTTTAGTCGATAATAGTTTACTATGTTAAGGGTTATATCATTGATCCGTCATACGAAAAGTTGATTCATATCGTTCAAAGGCATAATGATGAGAGAAAATACTATATTTTTAGATAATAACCTATAATTCAGAATGTTATTCAACGTTGAATCGTCGTAATCGTAATCCGTTGAACTGATATAGTAAACGGTAAGTTAACCCTCAATAATAATGATATTATGCAAACATGCACGTAATCCGCGACTGATGTTTAACTACTTGAATTAATAGAGTTATCAAAAATCTAAATAACAAGTTTCTTACTAGAACAATTACCCGTGATGTAAAATATGCTGACTAAGTAGCTCAAATAGGCGTTCAGTGTGTTTAGAGACATCGAATACATTGCAATACTAGATTTGGAATACAAAAAATAATGTTGGATGTAGGTTTACTAATAACGGGAAATGTAAACTTCGGAATCATTGCTACGTAAATTAACGATGCACTTTTTGAGGTTTGAGGAAATTAATATCAAAATAATCACGTGCAATTAAGGATCAAGTCTTTCTAAAATACAATGAAATTTAACAGGCGCTAGTGGAACATAATTGAGTTTTAATAGATTTTTAATCGGCATTTATGGTGTTAAAAACAACTGTGATACGTACCATAAACTATATCAAAAATAAAAAAACCCATCAAATGAGCAATACTGAAGATGGTCGATTACCTAAAATTATGGCGACGGCTTGGATAAAAGCCTCGAACGATTTATATCTCTACGTTATAGAGACAAAAGGCATCTCATAATTAATTGATTAAGGTGAAAAGTAAAATTTATACAAAAAGAACTGTAATGAATTAAATAAACGTCTTAAATAGCAAATACATAATTTGAACCAAGATACTATAATGGTATTCATAAATTTGATGACGGTAAATTTGATTGTCTTTTTACGAACAGTCGTTTTGTTGATAATACCAAGCAAAACTATCAGAATGCATTCTTTATAATGTTCGTTAACAAAAATATGTTTCATGAACAGTTTTCAGTTACAAATAACCTTGTATATTAGAAATCCGTTAAGTATAAGTCTTCGAAAAGTAGTAATTGATGTGAAGTAAGTCAACTTTACTTACAGTAAAGTTGACTATACTGACTGAAAGTTGTGTTAATTGTTTTGTAGGTCTACTGTATTGACTGAAAGTCAAGTACAGTATGCGCTCAATAAAAAATAGGCCACAAGTCAAGCAATTCACTATACAAATTACTGCGCAGACTGGCTAGCAGTCTGCCAAACCTAAAACAATACATCCATCACTTGACCACGAAATATTAATATTACTTCGACCACGATTCGAATCGACAAAGTTGCAACGTTTGAAGTCCTACCAATACAAAAAAGTGTTTATTAGATCAAGCATAGATTTGCTAAGTAGAAGAAAAGGCTACTTCTTGGTCACGTTTTACGTTTAATGTTAGGGTCAAGGAATGATTTTTTCAGAGAGCTTTAACTCATATGTTGGTTTATACGTCTAAAAGTAATAAAGATCTCTTGATCACGTCAGTCTCTACTTTATTTAACAGATAACAACGGTATCGCGATTCAAAACACCAAGAAATATTCACGGATCCTTCTTAAAACAGAACGATGGTATTAACCGTCAAATGTGTCAAAGGCTGTCCAGTTGCAAACAGCTAAGTCAGTATTACTGTAGATACTACGACAGCAAAGACGACTAAGTCCCACCGCCTACAACATTCAAATACAACTAACAACAAAAATATCCTTTAGACCGAACTTTACTTCCAACAACAAGTTTTCTCTTAACATTACTCTTTTTCCTTCCCCTACGTCACAATCTCCAATTAAACACGTCAAAATCGCGGCTCTAAGCGAAAACACCAAAACTCGCTAAGTTGCGTTAATCAAGCCATGTCGCGCGACTTTACGCTAAATCAACAAGTCTCAACACCAGTAAACCACCAAGTCTCAAGTCTCAAGCAAGCCCAAACGTTAAGATACCACCCAATTAAGAATGAATGAAGAAAATTAAAACTGTAGGATCACATATTTTCAAGTATCACAATTAAGACTTTTGGGGGAGAAATGTTGATAAATACTCGACTAAAAAGCACCTGAACAACTTCGTCGGTGACCATATCCTTGAGTAAAACGGCGGCAAAAAACATGGCCATAAAGCTCGCTCCATTCAAAAGTATCTTGAGTTCTTCAACTACTAAACTATCAATATGTGGGATTAGATTCATAAAATTATGAAATTCAATTAAAGTCAAGAGTAAAACGACGAGGAATTTACGTACTGAATGAAACCGTAACTAGCCTAGTATAAACCCTTTTCGAATTGGTCTAACTTTAAAAAAAAAACTTAAAATCATAATCTTGAAAACTTACGGAAAAAATGAAAGGTTATTTATAACTTTTAACGCCTTTACACACGTTTTTGAGGATATGCCTTATCTTCAGTTAAGTTAAACCTTCAACCTTCCTGTCAATACTAAATCTTTATACGTCGATGATAAGGAATATGTTGATATGTTTTAGAGCCTATCGACTTTATGTAACAACATGCAGTACGCATTGAGTATCGGCAGAGCGCGGGAAAAAGTAGCTGCCAACGCGGTAAGAGGAATTAACGTCAACATTATCCACCGGTCAATGAAGTAAAATCATCAAATCTTTTAAAACCATCTTTATAGCCAAGTTCCGCTTGCCCTTTAAACCTTTCCTCAAGATCGTCCAGAGTTCTCTTTAAATAGTTAAGACTCCTAAGCCGAAGATTTCTACGGTAGGTACATTGACATGTATGAGTTGACCACAAGTTATACTATAGAACGTACTCCTCCAATTGAATAATGAACAACTACCCTTACCACTATAATTCAAAAGTACTGAGAAATATTATCGAAAACTAGAAAGATTATCATAATTTGTCTCTCAGTTCTATCAAAATATGCAATATTAATTATAAGCATGTTACGGACTGGTAAAAATTCGAGACAATATAAAAAATATAACGGGAAGTTTTATAAGCTTTCTGACATGAAAATAATGCTTTTTTTCAACATTTTCAAGTAAATTAAAATCTTTTCTTTTGATTTTGACTTAATATTTACCAAAATACCTTTAAGTCATTCCAAGGATTAGTACGTATCCTTAATGACAAAAACAAGAACCTTTCGACAAATTTAGTATGGTATGAATGGTCACTTCGAAAACAACGTTAATCATACACAATATTACGTAAATTAGGCTACAGCAGGAGAAACGACGATAATAACTAAAGTAAAAATATAAAACACTTCGATTAATGTATTTAATTAAATACTGAATAAGTTAAGATTATGCTAATAATCAATAGAAAAGGTTGATTATATCGAAGCTATACTCATACAACAGATACGGGTAGCTGTTATGGGCGTTAACGAATCTGAATTCTCCTTGCAATGCCTAAATGCCACCTATTAAGTCTTTTTCAACCAATTACGTTCTTTATTTACGACTTTGATAACCCGTACGCTAAACGCGGTTAATATATATTCCTATATCAATAACTTTTACAATGAGGATAAAAAGAAACGTATAATAATACACTACATTAATCGTAAATACAAGCCACTCTTGCATGCAAAATCTTGTCCAAGGTTTTCGGATCAAGAGCCATAGCTACATAGCGCTAACAAGGGCAAAACTTAAACGGACCTAGTAACCGAAAAACCTATTGTTGTAATAGTGGCAAAGACTTTGGATTTGTAACAAGTCCGGCTATTAATCGATTTGCTATCCTCTAGCTAAATGATGTGAATAATAGGTGATATATTACACCTATTCCCTAATTATTACCGGGTAATACTACTTAGACTTTATAGTGGACTTCGAGGGTAAAAGGGCTTATAAAGATAATCATATACCTCAATAAGTCACGTGTTATCAATTTGGTATTTTTGATGCGGCCTAATAACTAGCCGACTCTGCCTTTCTATACCGCCTAAGTGATGAAAACACTTACTTTAAACCTGATCAAGCCTTTGACCTTTTATCTAATTTTAAACTTCGCAATAATTACGCGGATCATACGTTTCAAGGTATTAGACTAAAAATAATAGCAATAAGATACTTTATAAGAGGCTATTGGCAGTACGTAACAGTATTGAGGGAAAACACCACTATTATGGAAATCAATTGTTAAATATACTGGTAAAGTCAAAGTTAACTTCGATTTGTGCGAAGAATTATTGTTATAAAAAGCGACTACGATGAAAATATTATTCAACCGATTACGTTTATATCCTTCAATCCAATACCACATTTCCCCTTTAATTAAACTATATAAACATCCTTAGTTTTAACGTTAACTTTAACGTTAGCAAACTAGTTAAGAACGATAAAATGTTTCCTTTCGTCTCCAAGTAGCGGTATCTTGAATTCCACGTTCGAGGCTAAAGGGAAACGATGCAAAACCTAATGAAGTTAAAAATACATCAATGACACCAGCGTCTTAATCATCTAAATGTTAATAATTTATATAAAATATTTCAAGATTCAGTAGTATAAAATATGATGTACTTAGTTTTAGAGTTTATTGAACATATTTGGCATTATTTCCTAACAAATACTCAAGTCTTTCGAAAATTTAAGTTTACACTTGAAGATAACAAAATTTTCTATCACAAGATTTTCGTTAACTTGTGTTATTTGGATGAAAAGTGTTTTTTTTTATTTCATTAACTTCGTAACCGTTTTCCACGGAACCACATTCCTTAAATTCCTCTCGGCACAGGTTACAAGGAAAACGTTAAAGATGTTGTAAATTAATAAAAACTTAGATCCATTAAACGTCGTTATTTACAATGCCGGTATTATTTTTACGACAGCGGAATTGCCAGCGGATGCGAAAATAATAGGTATTTAATATGAATGGATACTTAAAAAAGCACATTAAAGTATTTAAAAATCCAAGAGTGTATGAAAACTATTGAATAAGATATAATATATCCTTACATTGGAGATTAAGAGTTTGATGACTAGGAAACACGCATTTACATAGCGGTAAAGAGCCTAGATAATACTCTAAGCCCTAACGGTTTGCCACTAATTCTACATGTTTTCAAAATTTATACTCGTTTAATTAATAAACCTCCACCATTAACAAGTACATAGAAAAGAGCTATAGCGTATGGTAAGGCTTTGAAGGAAGTGCGAAAGGAATGTGAATAGCGTCAAGTAAACAATACCCATAACACTAACAACGACCCTATGACAATCGATGTATTATCTTTGCCACTATAGAATAAAGTCTTCTTATAGCAGGAGTCACCCAAAAAGGATAGCCTGTTTAAAATCTTAAGTATTACTAACCGTAAATTAATTGTGAAAATTACTAATAATCCTATACCGTTCCACACAACTCTGGTTAAATTATACAGCAAAACGACCGGATATAAAAATAAAAATACTTGAGCAAAGAAAGTTAATTGAAAAAAACCCTCTCCCCCCGTAATCAACAAATCAATAAAAAGCCTACTATGCGGCTAACTACCAAAGGAAAGAAACGTTAATAATAGGTAGTACATACCAAATCGAATCTACAATACTATTTGCGGTAGTAAAAAAGAGAAGAATGATCAGAATTTAAGTATTATCATCCAGGGACAAAGTATTATCAAAACCTTTGGCAAATCTTTTACAAAATGTATAAGGTGAATACTAATAAACTCCTCATTAGAAAAGTTGTACAATTTGTACCCAAAAGCAACTTTAATTTCCAAAAACTAAATATCACGATTTTCAAATTGGGGATTATATACAAGGCTAAAAGTAAAACCGCGGGACGGCACTACGAAACGTTACGTCTAATAGTTCAAGGATATTATAATTAAAAGAAAAACTATTTTTTATACAATCGCCAAGAATTAGAAAAATCAACCATATTTTAATAAAACTTTTCATAACAAGTTTACCATCTAAAACTAAGAGGAAGTTTATCTTCAAGAGCGGTAATATAATGTAAACGTACACGAAAGTAATAATGAATCTGCAAGGTATCGTTTTATTAGAATTACCATAAAACATTCGAAACAAATGCCTTCCGTGAATAATCAGATAATATATCAAGCCGTTATACAGACTTGTGAAAACAGGTATCCATTAATTCCTAACCTATTAATCGCATTTCGAGTCAAAGTTAAACATAAAATCATCAACCAACAACTAGTATTTACTGATTACGTAAGGTTAGAATCAATATTTAGGCTTGGTAGGAATAAAAACAAATGATACGCTTTTCATTAAAATAACTAACTTTATGGCATCGGAACAGAAGGTGATTGTGGATTAAAATTTATGAAAATATAAGCCGGTTATGACTTTAGCTGAAGGTAAACATTTTAACTTTAAGGGATTTTCTATGCGCATACATAATATTAACGATTATTACCTTAGTTTCCGTTAAAAAAGGCAAGTCACTGAATTAACCACAATTAAAAAAATGTACGTGGTCAACGCTTAACGGTACCTGGAGTAACGCACTCGTAGCAGTAACATAGCCACCTTATACTAACCGGAAACATTTTACAACCTATCGATTATGACATATATACAAAACCTAACGAATAAGAACCTTATTCGACTAAATAAGAGGCTGAAGTAACGAATGAGGAATCTCGAACGGGGGATAAATGTAGTCCAAATTAAGCTGTTCAAAGCCAAGTTTATAATTTTTATGGTAAACTCCTTCGCAATCAACGTAAACTTGTCGTCAAAAATCGGATTCATTATAACTCTCTTTCATAAAAACAGGTTAAACATAAGAATCCAATTCAATATGACCGGAAATTGGACATACTAGATCTTCGTTAAATGTATAGGTATCACTTCAAACATATTATCTTCACTGGTTTTAGGTGCAGTAACCAGCTTCCATATGAGCATAACAATATAAAAAACCCTTAACATCGTTACTGGAATATTGAGAATGTCCCCTGTACTACTGCTAATTTACTCAGATTCAACTAACCTAGTTGAATACGTTCCGACACTGGGAACTACCATTGAAAATTATCAGATGATCGATGTAATAGCACTCCGTAAAAAGTAAAAAAATGATGAAATTCAGTAATTACGGTAAATTGATAACAAAGTAAATCCTATTAATAGCTTAACGAAATCGTTACCACATGAGATTCTCAAAAGGTTTATAAATATTAATAAGCTAAAAAAACGTATTAAGGGTTTCATCAAAAGTCTACCTAGCAATATTAAATCACATTCCAGGAAATAAAGGTACCTTGGTAAATTGAAATACTACTAGGGAATTTAAATTAGCAACTTAATAACTGAGCACGATAGATTCAGAGGGTAGTCATAGTTTATGGCAAAGGAAATGTTTGTGGGAATCAATAATGTCAGAACTCGGAACCTTAGGGTAATTGAGGTTAACTTGGCTTAGAAATGGCATGGGGCTGGCTAGTTAAAAAGGAGGAAATTAAGTAGCTACCGAAGACAATTAATCGACTATATAAGCGTACGCGTACAAAACAAAAAGTCGTTAGTATTAGAACAGAATTAATTACAGTATATTAAGTCAACTTTACTTACGACAAAGTTGACTATACTGACTGACAATTGAATGTATTGTTTTATAGCTGTATTATATCAACTGAAAGTTAAGTACAGTATATGCCCACTTCACTCTAATGCACAAACCAATCAATTGGCTATACAAGTTACTGTGCAGACTGACTAGCGGTATGATAAACCTAGAAAAATAAATCTACTACTTGACCACGAAATATTTATATTATTTCGATCCAGATTCGAATCGACAATGTTGCAACATCTAAAGTCCTATCAAAAATTAACGTATGATACGAAGCTCCAAAATACTTAAAGTTTACGGTATAATCACAGGACTAGATATAAGCATAGTAATTGATAACATATGGAAAATTATTACCAAGTAATTAGGATTTCCCTCGATACCTGTAGTGGCTTATACTAACTTGTGAGGACTTTACGAGCATTTTTTAAAGTTCGGAAAAACTAATGAAAAAATGTTAATGATAGGCTCAATGCTATTAGAGGCATACTAAGTTCGAAATATTAACGAATTCAAGTGAATTAACGGTTAAGATAAATTTTTCAATATTATAACCAAACACACTCACAACGTCATTTAAAAAGGTTTGTAAATATTCATTATTTAACTAGACTTCTCAAAGAATGCGTGAACCGGTTGGCACGCCTGGTACAGTAAGGAAGGAAATGAGGATACTTTGATAAAATCAAGATCTTAATGGTGGTGCGTAAAAAAGCGTACCTAAACTTATTAATAAAAAG
Organism: Anisogramma anomala; assembly: GCA_038502455.1. Taxonomy (NCBI): domain Eukaryota; kingdom Fungi; phylum Ascomycota; class Sordariomycetes; order Diaporthales; family Gnomoniaceae; genus Anisogramma; species Anisogramma anomala. The sequence continues at coordinate 623,253 of JASMMZ010000010.1, read as the reverse complement.
TATAAGATGAATAACTTATAAAGTTGTGACTAAATATTGGAGTTTGAGATTGAAGAAATTCATTATTAGATTTGAGGGGTGTTAATTTTAATTGGATTGTAATTTTCCGGTATAATCGATTGTATTGATATAGTAATGCCGATAGGAATGGGAGGGAAGTTTTCTATTACCTTGAATTGGTATTCAACTATATTAGCGTACACGCCCAAAACTAAAATTAGTTAGTTGTCATGGGCTTTTGTCTGGTTATGTATCTTTAAAATTGATTCGAAGCATTTATATAATAGAAACGGCCCAGCTACATAGCAACTCGTTCCTTGTTTCTACTTATACTCTTCATCAATTCAAAGAAAAAATTCTGGGTTATAATGGTTTATATACTTGATAATATTATATCTTCATATTCAAATCAATAATTTTTCTTACTTTGAATATACGTTGTTAAATTGTACTCCATTGGATTCAATCTTTGGGTTTCGCTGTTTTTTCCATAACTAATACGTATAGATTTATAATACGATGTTTGAAGATAATACAGAATCTTTTACAAAAATTTAGGGGTTATAAGGCCGTGTCAACCTTTACATGTCGAAAATAAACATATAGAATAAGTTTTACAATAATGATTGCGACGTTTAATAATTACCCTACGCTATCTACTATTCCTTTCAAATCGTATATCAGAAGCTTTTTCTTTCGTATATCAATAAGGCAATTAAGATACTTCGTACCACCTTTCTATCAGTTACCACGAACGTTGGGTGAATATTAGTCAATTTTAACGTTATTCACATTTATAAATGAGGAAAAAGATGAAACGTCAACTAACTTGAATACATTAATTTTAATACATCAATTTAATAAACGACTAATATATTATTATTTTCGAGATAGCCTTTCAAATTAAAATATATATTATAGTTTGATACAATGAAAAAAATACTTATATTCAACGATTTCAAACTAATTACGCATTATTGTTGCAATGGTAATATGTAGCCAACGTTATATAATTATTTTGTATCTTTCGTTCTATTAGTTAATATCACCTTTCTCTTAATTCCCTATAGTTTTTGAGTAGCTTCCGAGTTTATGCATCTTATAACTATAAGTATCATTCGAATACGAATGTTAAATTAGAATTCAATTCGAGAATGGTACAAGATAAACCTTAGAGAAAACTACGGAAAACGCGTCTATAAAGTTAAATATTTCTTGCTAAAGAGTTGGTAGCCCGATTAGTAAACGATTTACGATTAGGGTAATAAATCCGATTAAAAACTTCCCGTAAATATAATTATAATTACTAATATCAAGAAATTTAATATTTACTATAAGTTGATAAAGTTAGACGGAGTCAATAGACTCTTATGTACTTGTTCTTCCTTGTTCAAAATACACGTACGTATAATAAACGTAGCCTATATACTAAAAATATTGGCTGTGATTTTAACGTAGTAATTAGGCATTTTAAATGAATTGGTGGAGTTAAATGCAATAAAAGCTTATTAAACCGTTATATATTTGCTTAGAAGCCAGTTTAAAATACTTCTATGTATAATAAATGCTTTACGAAAGGGCGGCCGGATGCATTGATTATATGTAACAACCTTCAACATGTTTTACTAGTAAAAAAAACAGACATACAAATGTATACCATTGTAGCAGTGTTTTTAAATGCTTAAGTGGTTATTTATACGTTGTTTTTTCTTTATTCATATAAGTTTATATATCTTTGGATTCCTCGCAATAGCTGCATACAAAGTAAAATACAGTGATAATATTATAGGTTTTTGCCTGATTGTGTAGCTTCGAAACTTGATCGAAATATGTATGTAGTAAAAACGTCTCAGGTACATCACTATTCTCTCTCTTCTCTTACTTCTACTATTCATCAATTGAACGACAGCATTCCAACCTACAACCGTCTATACACTCAGTGGTATAAGTATTTCATATAGTGATGTCATAGTAGTGAAGAACATTATAGTTAAGTTAACTTTACTAATTGAAAGTTATTTTTATTGACTATTAGTAGTTGGGTACCCAATTGAATTTAGGGTACGGGCTAAGCGGTTGTTCATATAAATTAGTGGGCTAACCAACTAGTAGTGCACCAAACTTCAAAGTAACTCATCACCACTTCTCCATTCAATGCACTCTTTACTTTGACCACGATTTGAGGAGCCCAAATTCTGGTTATCATCCAGAATACTTTTTTTCCACAATTTTTAACCATCAATATAATAATTAATATGACATATAAATAAGATTTTGGTTTCTACCATAAAATATAATGGAAATGAACCCTTATCTATAAACAACTAGATTTTGAGCCAAACTTTGTATCAATAGACATACAGTACCGAAAATGAAATCATGAATTATTTTTCAGAGAAAGAAACTTACTTGAATATATTCATTTTTCAAGACTGATTTACGAACATTTAATAATGAAATTTCAGAACAATATTTTATCATAATATGTCGTAAATTGGTTTATTATACTATCTTTACAACCTATGTACTGCTGAAAATTCGTGTGAATAAAATGCCTTTTTAAAATGGAATGCGACGGTTTCATTTTTAGATTATATATATAATAATTGTTGGTAGGCCTTCATAATTATAAAGTATTCGATTCGAGTTTCTGGACCAAGTAATTAGTATATTGCATTGATAGTGGTAGTGTTGTTCCTTCTAAGTTTGGTAGTCCGCTAGCCGGTTTTCATATTAATCTGTATGGGCAACTGCTTAGCTTGTGTCCCACGTTGAATTGGGTATTTCCTACATTTAACCTGCAATGAATACAGACAGCTTTCAATTTAGAAAGTCAGTTTTGAGTCAAAACAGTGAACTTGAAGTCATTGTACATGACTTAAATATAGTAAAATTAACTTCTGTTCCAACATTAGCGAATTTTAGTTTTTTGCGTACGCGTCGTTATAGCCGGTTACAAATCAGAATTAATCGCTCAACTCCCTCCCATCCCTATCGGCAATAGCTTTTTCAATGGCAGCCCATTTAATATTCAAATTACACTCTAATTATAGTTCTTCACCCTACAATTCCAGGAATTAACTTTTTTTTATTTCTATATGAAGATCTGTTATTGCTTGCTTGTGCTTTACTGATGCTGTATCTTTTGTTAGTAGGTTCAATTACGTGTTGCGTATTTGACAGTCAAGCGGCTTTCCGAATCGCTAGGATATTGATGTGCTTTTACATTAAGTATTGACCGTTCGACGTATTCCTTAATCTGTACAATTGACTTATTATTATTTATAATTTTTTTTAGGAAGTTACGGGGCGTGGTTTGAGTTATGATGTTAGCGGGGTTGTCTTTAACGTTAATTAACCTGAATTGGTTAAGAATTCAAAAGTTATTCTGAACAACTGTAATCATTATATGGAATCACAATTGATTGTTATTAATTCATAACTTGTTGTTGGTCATTATACCGATTTCAAGTTATTTTACTCGGTCACAAATTTCAGATATTAATGTATTTGTATTATTTGTTTTTATTTGACGAATATTTGATAGAAATTTTTCCGGTAATCGTAAATTATCCATTACATGTTTCTGTTACCGAGTATTCTAGGAAACATAATTCAGAAGGTGAATTCGATATTATTTTTCAAGAGTCCTATCGTAAAAATCTCGAATTTTGCTATATTTAAATTTACGATCATTATATTAATTGTGTTATCCAAAATATTTATTCATGATTCAATACTCTCCTTTCATTTAGTAAAAGGTTTTTTCTGGGTTTTAAATTTCTATTATAATTGATAGTCTGTATGATTCCTTCCCTTAGCATAGAGTGAATGTATAAGCTGTTGTAATGTTTTTTTTAGGTATTGTTACGGTTATATTTGGTTGGATTTGTTTATTTTGGCTGGCCTCTTGACTTTCACTTTTCAACGTATGCTAAGGTATATACTATGGAAGTTCTTTGTATCATAAATACGCATTAATAATTAGTATAATCCCAGTAATATAATTTTATGCAACGTTTTGTTGGACTTTTATTCTAAAGAAATCAGTCTTTAATAACTTTCTATTTTGATACCATTTACTTCACAGTCTCCAAAATCGGTGCATCGTTAATTGATATGTCATCGATACTCAAATATTATTTTATAAAATTGATGCGTATGTGTTGAACCTTAACTAATTTATACCCGACCTTTTTCTAAAGTGCGATTAATAAGTTTGAAAACAATAAGTATCTTATTTATCTAGTCAATAAAAAGGTTTGATATATCGTATCACCTTTCCAGTAGGGAACTTGTTTTTAAGTTTTTGTAGTAGTTTTAACATCATAATCCACGAAAAATCAGTGAGGGATTCAATATACATTGTTGTAATGTTACAGTCATTAAGCGTAACCTCACCTCTTGCGTCAGCAATCACACTAGATGTAATGAAAACGATTAAATGCCAGTCAATCATCAATAATATAAGCCATTGAGTGAAAATATAGTTCTTGCCTTCATTACTGTATTTTCAAGTTATTTACCTTAACCTTTCGTACGATTGGTCCGTAACCTTAAATTTCATTTTGTGTATCTTTTTTGACTTGAGATAGTGACGTTTTATTGTTCAATTTGTGTCAATAACTTAAAAGTAAATATGTCGCGACTGAGGCTGTTCTTCAATTTAATTTCTCAGATTTTCCTAAAATATTTACTCAACATGTTTACAATACCTTTAGCACGAAGTGTAAGAGCTTATTCACTATTGAATATTTCTTTTTTCGGTACTTAGGCTATAATATAAGGTATTCTAAGTCTATGATTCATTTCGCTATCCTACTCTTAAATATAATTTTTGCTTTTAGGTAATCTTTCACGTTGGCGTCGTTTTATTAACTTGTTAAACATTTGTTGAAGAGGGTTATTTTCGTCAATTTGTTTAGATTCAGGGGTTTTATCTGATTTAGGAGGTTCTTCTTACGGTTGTATATGAGTAATGCGGAAGATGAAAGAGACGTTCATGATTTCAATTATTAAGTTGGAGTAAACGATATTGAAGATGTTATAAATTCTATTATATCTGTCTGAGTTTCTTTATGTAAGAAATTTACTTTGAATAGGCTAATATAGAACGTCTGTTTTTGATGGTCCGTTTTCAGTGTTAAAAGCGTTATTAGTTTGATGCCATGTGGGTTTTTTTTAATCGTTGAAGGTTCTACTATATAGTAAAACTTCTTTGGCGACTTTGGTAATCAAAACGATTTAGTTCTTATGCTTTTTTATGAGTTAAATACTAGTAAAGTTTGTATTGAATCATGAGGACCAATAATGTTGTTTGGACTTTTAACTGACATTGGCAATCCTGTTTCCCAGTTTGTAAAATTACTAATTTTCAATGTAAGCAAATTGTAAGTATTATATAAAAACTTATATACTCTTTAACTTTATCAATATCTTAATAGGCTTTGACAGAGATATATATTCACTAATTATCTATTTATTTCACATTTATTTGGAACTTTATTATTGTAAAGTTCATATTAACATGATATAATAGTAGTTTTAGAGGTATTAGCTTCGTATTAACCCATTACCTACATAACCCCTCCTATATTTAACTCCGCATAATGGTTAGGATGAATTTAGAGTCATAAAACACCGTTATAAAGTTGACGATATGTAATTTTGGTTTGAAGTAAAGGTAAAATGCATCAATAAAAATTGAAAGTTTAAAATTAATATTTTCATATTAACTTACGCTTCTAGGGAGTCAATGAGCGTGTATGGCAGCGGTGAAAAAGCTTTTTAAACACTTCTGATACGGATAAATCTATATATTTTTAACCGGTTGCCTTAAGGATTTTATATAACTTATTATTACGGGAGTATTTGAATTTATCACGAACTCAACAAAGTCCGACCCATTCAATTTTATTAGCAGTATTATTGGCCTTTGAAGATGATACAATAAATGTTTCTATTTTCAATAAAATGGAAACCTTCGACTGTTAGCTTTAATATCAATGATAACATCGATTTTTTCTATGTTTTCTAGGTAGAGAGGGAAAGGGGTAAGCGATTTTAAGAAATGAAAAACAACAAGTCCACCGACTATAATCATAATCGTCGATCCTAATGAAAAGAGTTTTTTTTTTGAAAAATAAAAAATATTGAGATTTATCGGTATCTATATAATAGGATTTTGTAAAGGTATTCGTATCCCTGCGCAATTAAATATACTATAAATAGCCTTTGATTGAGTAATACGTTGCCTTATTATTTGGTATAATCATTTAAAATATTTACTTTGAGTAATAATCATAAATATTAACTAAGTATGTTGGCTTAGCATTATTATGGTTATGACGATGATCAGAGTTTCCACTTGTTAAAAGATATAAGACAACGTGATTGATTGGTTATTTCGTTGCTTTACGGCCTGTATATTATTTCAATATCTGTTAAAAGCTTAAGGTGTTTTCATTTATCTTTTTCCTTTGCTTGATTCAATTGTAGAACGCGTTTAATGTATTTACCGTTAAAGTAAAGGGGTATTAAATATGGTATATTAACTTTCTTAATCTGAATTTGGTAGCAGTTAAATTTGTTCACTAGTAACCATTTTAATCACAATATCAATATCTTTTGATGATGTTTTAATGAGAGAATTCGCATTTCTTCTTTTTTTTAAACAAAATTATCCTCTTATTTAAATGCGTTTCAGCGTACACTTACAATTGATGTGTTTCATGAAACGAATCAACTTGGTTTGCTGTATTTTCAATCAATGGAATAGGTATAAATAGGGCTTTTATCTTCGTTGTTGAAATTGTAAACTAAGTGGTATATGCTAGTTTATTTCGGTACCCTAATTATTAAGATCGTGATCAAGTGATTTAGTTCTTGAAAAATGGGTTTTACGTGAATTTATATCATTATAGGTCGTATAAGAAGTATTTATCGCCTGTAATTACCTATCCAACTGGCTCGTGAAATATTTATTCTCTTGTTCCAACATTATTCATTGGTTATTTACAAAGAGTTAGCCTATCAAATACCACATGAAGAGAGTTAAACTCAGTTTACAATTTTAGTTTTATATGTCAATTGGTATAATTCTTGAAAAATATTCCCGTTTGTATAGTACTAGGTCTAGTTAATAAAGTGTTCGAAGCAATATTGCAAATTATCGTAAATATCAAAAAATAACGAGTAATTAGTCAGGTAAGGGAGATAGTAATTTTCGTTTCAACCGGTAAGGATATTAGGAAATATCGAGTGTGTTAGAAAAGTATTATATTGCAGTGCATTTAAAGTCCACTGTAATGGCTGCAAGTTAATTACTGTAGAGTAGATAATTCAATTAGGGGCATATGCCAAGAAATAACCCATACAAAGTATTATTCATGCCGGCTATCAGTCTATAAAACTTAGAAAAAAATACAATCCACTACCTGACCTATAAAATACTACATTTATCTTGACTAAACTTCGAATCAACAACTTTACAACGTCTCAAGACCGATTAACACTGATTCGTATTTATTAGGTTAAGTCTATATGAGTTTAGTTGAAGAAGAAACTACTTTCCGGTTATGATCTGTATAATTGTGAGGTAAAGGAAAAACTTTTGTTAAAGACCTATATGAATGTAGTTAGTTATCACGGCAGTAAATGAAGAAGACTTCTGAATTACGTTAGTCTTTACGGAAGTATAAAAGTGGCGATAATATCGCAATTAACAGTATTAATATTTTTTTAAAACGGATTTCATCGTCAAAAAAGCGATTACTATGTTGCCAAAACGTAGTTACTTGGTAAATAGCTACGTCAATACTACTATTGCGAATTGTAAATTTTAGATCACTAAGTTGAAACCCTGTCATTAACAATAACTTTGATGACAAACAACCTATAATTTTACCTCCTATACTATCCTTTTTTCCTTTACATAATATCATTATCCATTTTTTCTCACATCGGAAGAACACTAAATTGAAGGCATACAAAAACGTTCCCTTTTCACAGAAACCATTAAGTCGCAACAAATAGATATGTTATACCGTTTCCAAATCGTTAAGTTCTCACTATACCTCAATTGAAGTTAAATTATCAACATATACCTTAACATCTTTGCTTAAAACACCTCATTAAAGGAAATGAAAGCCCTCGAACCACCTTTCGTCAACTATTATAACGAAGACTTTTAGTGTAAAGATGTTGATGGAATTTTTACCGAAGAAAACTTGACCAATGTCGTTAATTATTCAACTCTCTATTAGGACATTAACGAGTAGTTCGGTCGCAGAGTCCGCGCTTTTTAATACTTTCGTGATGTTTTTAACGATTGAATCATTTATATTTGGAAGACCATTTAAAAAGGAGTTCAAATCAGGTTAAAGTCTAAGTTTTGTCGATGAAAGATTTCCACTTCAGATAATACTATAAATTGATTCATAGAAACCCTTTTGAAACTGGAATAATTAGATAATTGGCATTTTGATTCGTAAATTCAACATTACTAATATTGAAATTTACGAGGAAAAGAAAAACGAATTACCAGCGATCACAAATTCTTATATATACGTTTTGGGGGACGACTCTTTAGTTCTTAGGTAAGGTGAATATTTAACCTTTTTGGTGGCAATTTTAATACTCTGATGATAAGGAATATGCTGATATATTTAGTTGTTGAACCCTTGTCCATGATCAGGCGGATTACGTGTTTCGAGGAGAAAAAGTACATGAAGTGGCGGCTTTCGAAGCAGTATAAGGAATTAATGTCAAAGTCATTTAACTTTAAATTGAGGAAGATTATCAAGATCGTCTTTAGGGCAATACTCAAGGTTTTTAGGGTAGTAAGGCTGAATGAAGAGCAACCACATAATATACAGATTAGAATTACAAATTAAAGAAAAGATACGCCTATATAGGTAAGCTTATTACAGGTTCTATTATAGGGATTTACTCTCTAGGAGTAGTTATTGGAAATTTCCCCTACTATAAAAACTTTAAAGTCTTTAAATTGAATAAATTGTAAAAATACTTTTAATGACTGGAACAACCATCTAGATTTACCTTTTTGACTGGTTAATATAATTGTCATCAACTAAAAACTTGTTATAAACTTTTCTCAGACTTCAAATAATGTAAAACGAATAATGTGAAATTATATTATATTTTCAATAACAAGTTGGTGTCGATATTTAATATCTATTAGTGAATTGAGATTCAATCTCTGGGTTTCCTTTTATCATTCCCAACAAACGCTACAGGGAATTCCAACAAAAAAAAAATTACCTAACCTTTTTAACTAATACACGTAATTCTTGTAAAATTTTCAATAGAATACAAGTTATTTCGAGTACGACATTCAACTTATGTGATACCATATGGACTGGGTTATAATACATTAAATGACGATAATAATCAAGAAGAAAGACGGGGTATTACATATGGATATCCCTAACCAAATATTTAATACATTGATGATTTCCTTGAAATCTATAATAAAAGCACACGTTGGAAAATATACACTGTGCGAGTAGGTTAGAATATCCATTATACGTATTAGAGAGTTTAAATACGTCTTATAAGGCACATATACTACTTATAATAGCTTTTTCAGCTAGTAAACGTTTTGTATTGTGAGTGTTATAAACATACGACATATCTGATTGATATATTTCCCTAAGTTGATAGTTTACATAACTTGAACGACAAGAACCTTTCAATCGAATATTACATCAACTGTAAGTACTAGAATCCAATGATTTAAAACTTGATTAAAGTTTATTAACTAAAAATTTCTATTGGAAATAGGTATGTAGCTAAAACTTTATCAGATATAGTAGCGGTCCATATTATCGTTGTAATGATGATGTAAACTGTTGCATTTTAAATATTTCCATTTTTTAAATTATGAAATTACTATTTTATGAAACTTTATAAATATTGGTTGATGTATTATACCTAGTATCTTATTGTTGTTTAACCGGATTATTTCTAGTGTATCTTGGAATAGAATGATGAGGATATGACCCATGTGAAGGTTAACGCATTGAATAAAATTGTATAATATGAATATATTAACATGAACTAAATTTCATAAATAACCGACTATATATTTTATATCACTTCATAAGCGTAAAACGCTATTGCCATTATACCAATTGAGCCACTTAAAGCTTATATATAGTCAATATTTGTTATTGTTACGTAGATTATACATTTCAAGGGATTTTTCGAGATAAATAGGAAATAACGTATTTGATAGGAACTAATTGATAATACATCCCGTTAAGGAGGGAAAATTCTATTTAAAAAAAGATTAATTATTGAAATTCCAGTAAAATAAGAGTTAGATTTAACCTAGGAAAAGAATCATCGTTATTCGGATAAAATATTATGAAAATAGTAGTGAAACCAATTTTGTTCCATACTTGAAAAACCTTTACCCCGTTTTTCTATTGCTTGGAAAATATGAAGATTTTCTATATTAGTGTCCACGTCAAAATTGATAAGCTATATAAAGAGGGCCAAAGTATTTCTTTCACTTTAAAATAATGATACCAATAGTTTCATTTTTCAATATTAGAGATTACAGTAGTACACCTGATAAGGATAGAGATTCACTAATTGTATCAGCGTTAAAATACCGAGTTCTCGACTGGTAGTATCAATATTTTAAGTCCATGAGGTGTAAAAAAATTGAGGACTTGATATTCAAAGCTATGAAAAGGTTTTAACATAATTACTAAATTTACTTTAGAATACTCAAAAGGTTTAAGTTCAATTGAAACATAATAAGACTTTTCATAGTGAAATATCTGTTATTATCTTTTACTTGGATAACAAACATGATTTTGATTTTGTGTATTTGGCAATCATTTCCCACCGCATCAAGTGTTTAAGGTTGTTATCGGTAAAAAAACAATCAAAAAAGGTATGAATATATTCAATTCATATGTACTTAGAGTTATTGAATGTTGTCGTTTATGAAGGTGATATTAATTTCGTAGCTATAAAGTTTCAAGTTAATTTTCTAATTATATAGGAATCAATGTAAATAGATACATGTAAAAGCCCATTAAAGTATTGGAAAGTAAGAGGGCGTATTTATTACTTCAAAGAGCGTATCATATATTTACATTGGAAATTGAAAGTTTTACAAATGAAGCGGCGCGCCATTAAATGATGATGAAGTGTCGAAATGACACCGTAAATTCTGACGACTCAGTATTAAACTTACTAGTTTTGGAAATATATTTTCGTTTTTTTAAAAAATATCCTTCATTAGAAACTTGCTAAAGGTTATATTGTATGTCATAGCCTAGAGGTAATTGCCAATGAAATTCGTAAATCGTGAAGTTAACAAATACCTTGAAATTGAGAACGATCTATCAATAATTAACGTATTAATTTTGACATTTAAAATCGAGGTTCTTGTGTAACATAATATTAAGAAATAGATTTACTGATTTGAAATCTTGAGTATCACTAACCCCAAAATAGTTGTTGAAATTACTCATAGGTTTGCAATATTCTACATAAAATGATTGAAACCAAACAATAGAGTGATTTCCTATAAAGATTATGAAACCGAGCGAATTAGCTAATATAACCCATTTTTGTTATTGATTGATATGCTAATATAGTGATCGGGTAGCAGACAACGATTATATTGAATGAATAAGGATAAATATGAAGATTAATAATATAGGCTGGAGCGCACGTATATAATTGCTTAGGTAAGTAGGAAAGAGAAGGGTAATTAGAATATGATAATCAAACTTCGTATGTAAGGAATTATCAAGACCACAGATAAAGCTTTTGCGGAAAATAATAAGGATGAAATGGATGAACTCTTTACTCAATGCGTTTTATAATAAGTTCCTGAAATCTATTTGAATTTAAAAGGCCCTAACTTTTTAAGATCTACAAGAAATTGATTCACAAAATTTAAGGAATGACCATAGACAACAAATACAGAAAAATATGTTTAATCGCTGAAAGATACGTCGGTTAGGGTAAATACTAGATCCTTTGATGGTCACTCAAGATTTAGAAAATCAATTAACTCATTATTGTCGTATGAGGGGTAATCTCAGTAATAAATACCGATGAAAAATTTACTTTTCACGGTTGTGATATTATTGAAGTGTATATATAGTTGGCGATCAATCTATGATTTTTTTTTTATTAAAGTCAATTTGATGACTTTACAGCAAAAACCACTTAAACTCAGTCTTTTAAAACGTAAAATCATTAAATAAATAAGGTAAAAGAAATTGTTTTTTGATTTGCAACCTCATTATCGAATTTTAAGTCCAAAATATCAACAAAATATTTACCTCAAAACTTATTCACAACAATAATTTAAGTGTTAGTAGGGATTCATCATTTCAACGTAGTAGTTTCAAAATTGGTCGAAGTAACTAGTGCTGTATATAAAGTGGTTGATGTATTGTTCTAGGTTTGACAGACCGCTAGCAGGTCTGCGCAGTAATTTGTATGGCCAATTGCTTGAACCGTACCCTAGAGTAAAGTGGAAGCATACTATATTTAACTTTTATCCAATACAATAGCCCTAAACAAAACACTACACTTAACTTGTAGTTGGTAAAGTTAACCTATTACATTACAATTATTACTATTCTAACATTGACGGCTTTTTAGTTTGTGCGCGCACGCCAGTATGGTTGACTAATATTTTTCAAGAAGCGTTAAACTACAACCTCTTCAACTAGCTAGATACCTGTTAATTCCAATTGATTTCCATTTCAAACTGCACCTATTTATTCGCAAATTAACTCTAATTGACGTTAATTTCTTAATGGCTTTGATATTTAACTTTATCCATTTCCACAAAGAGTCCTTTTCCTATAGGCTTTCGTAAACTTTAAATTTAATCGTGTCAATGAAACAAGTCACTATCTTTAGTTTTCATGTTTTTCAATAATTCTCCAACCGCTGTTTTGTGTTTTGGCCTTTCCCGGTGGCTTTTCAACGTAGCCTTAGATACGTATGGTGAGTTCATTGAAATTTACCAACCTCTTAAGGGCTTTATTCGGCAATACATTTGTCATATAATTAATAGGATTGTCGTTTCCGTTAACTTTAGGAACTCTTGAATCTCTTTACATTCGTAGGCTTCGTGGAGTATTAAGACATCGATTATCAAGTTTTTTTCGCTAGTGGTTTCGAATTTCGAAAGACATTGGAAGAGGCTTTCTGAGTCGAAATAAATTATCACCGGGATAGAGGAAATATTTAACTGCCTAGTAATAACTTTAAGGGTTATCTTTAGTAGTATACATATATTGAAGACAATAATGATGCCGAATATATTTCAAGTTAATACGCTTTCAATAATATTTTTATATTTGATGAAGGTTTAGTAAATTCCGTTGCTACTAATACGAAATTGATTTTCCCGTCTAGGTTCATTAACAAGGGTTATTTGAAAGTCGATTTGTAATGACAAGACGGCATTATTAATGAAGAACCTATTCGTAAAGGTTATTAACTAGGCCTTCAGCAGGTCGATTGTGAGTATATCATTCCCTGGATTTAGGTTTCGCATTTGCTACTTAAGCTTCTTATTGATCCTATTAAAGTCGTTATTTACTAGGTTTCATACATGTATTGCGATAAATATGTCGTAAGAAGCCTCCAGTTAACATTAGGTGTTGATATAACTATCTCTAATACATTAATTTAGGTACCATTGAACCTTAGATACGTTAATTTTATCGATTATAGTTAATTTAGTGTATTAACCCTTCAATAGTAGGTGAAATCCGGTTTTAACACCAAATATACGGATTGATAATTTATTAAAGTTAAGTTAACTGCCCTTCTCCAACGCCATCATCGTTTTACAATTACAAAATTTGAAGTCAATAATCGCCTGTTATTTCGATATCATAAAGCCAGTGGTTCTAACGAAACGTGTATCAATAATTTGTATATATATTATGCCGGAATCCCTTGTCTACTTTACTAGAAAATTCGGGATATATATTAAATATTTTGTGCCAAGTCATAACTTAAAATACGATTAATTGGTTAATATATCGTATTGCCATCACTCAATGGTTCATAGCGTGGAACTCTTATAACAATGCCAGCAAGACGATCTGATATATGTTAGTTGTTAACTGCTTATATGCCTAAGTAATAGTTCGGTAATTAAGCGAATTTAAACTTTAGTTTTAGAAAATGAACTTATTGTATAAGAGACTATTAAACGTCAGTTAATCTTTGAAATTAATAAATATTACGAACCGATTCAGTTTTTACCTTTATTACTGTATCTTTAAACGATGAAACGTAACTTTTAGTACAGCTGCCCTGTAATTTTACCTTGAACCTCATAAATAATCTTCGATTTAAAGATCTTGATATTTGGGTTTTGAAGGTTGAGATCGGCTTTCGGTTCGAATTATACGACTCCTCGAATTAATAAACCTTTAATTTTAACTATATTGCCTTCTTTAAAGGGTTTGACGAAGGTTTTACTAATATATCATATTTGGAACTATAATATTAAGTCTTCTTTATCCTTCTCTTTCCTACTTACCTAAGTAGTATTGTAAATAAAGCCCAGTATATATTCCTCGTCCTTATTATTCCTTTTTATTCTTGGGTCGTTCGCGTCGGCGGAGTTTTATGGGCTTATTGGTAACAGGTAAAGGAGGTTTTTATTAACTCGGTCGCTTAGCTTAAGTTTATTCATTATCAGTTACCTTAATATGAGTTTTAACTTAAGTTATACGAAACTTTATACGGCCTTTCAATGAATTTAACAATTACTTTAAAGTTAACGATAATTAAGGTTACATTTAGTTTTCCTTTTTCCCTAGCTCCTGTTATACAAGGATTTTATTTTACACCGATAAAGTGAATACATTTATAATTATAGGGCAATATTTAGTATCAAGGTCGTTGTTAACTTGGCGATGTGCAGGTTCCTTTAGTATTTCCTTTAGTGATTTACCGTAGGTTACAGATCGTTTTTATGTATTTAATGATAGTAGAGATTCACTCGTTGGACCTAAGTATTCCATCAAAATCAATAGCGTTAGAACTATGTTATTGAGGCCTTAAATATTGTTCAAGCCCTTTATTACTATTTTAAAAGCTTATATTGAAATCTTTAAAGCCTTTAATTCACAAAGTAAATCAATTGTACGTTGGACTAAGCAATATGTATACCCATTTAATATTTTCATTAATTTAATAGGCTTTTAAAGGTATTTATTTAAACTGGATACCGATTCTTTTCGCATTTTCCTAAAATTCCTCCGCCGTAAAGTTGGTAACGGTATCGTAAACGTCTAAGTTCAATATGCCGAAATACGTATTAATTTAGATTATAATTAGGGTTATCCAGGTATCTTTTGCCGAAAGGAACTTTAGGAACCTAACTTTGTAAAAAGAGAATATAGAGTTAAAGACGTAAGGATTAGGCTTATTATTAAAGTAAAATACATTAATGAAGACCTTGTAACTCAATTAGTTATCGTTTTTTACTGTGAATTAAAATTTTCTGGAACTTAAAGCATATATTCTGCAACAGGGGTAAAACATTATATTGGCTTTTTAGGTAAAATATTTCACGTCTTCATACCAAATAGACCTTAAGACTTTATACAACTTATTAATAACTAGGTGGTTTAAGCGCCGATATGATTACTGTATTTTTAGCTATATTAGGTTTCATACTACTAGTGTTAACCCTTGAAAATAAAATTATAAGTGCCCTTATTTAAAGGAAAAGCGAAACCTTTGGCCGTTTTTAATCAGCTCTTCGTCGTTAACGTCAATGATAACTTGAAGTGTTTTTAAATTTTTAAGTATAAAAAAAAGAGGTAAACGACATGACAATGAAAAATGTAATTCACATAATTAGAATTAAAATTACTGTTATTCCTAGTAATAATTATTGTTCGTCTAATTTGAAGATAACTTTAACTTTACTAGTATTATAAGGAATAATTTTAATGGCCGTAGTGTTTTCCCTTTGCAGCGTTACATATTATAAATAAGCTTATTTTGAATAATTTGCTACCCTTATATCTGGTATAATACTTTAAAACGGGGAATTCGCGTAATGATTACGGAGATTAAAGGTATGTAAAGGGTCCTGGGCTTGGTTAAGGTAAAGATAATGGTTTTAACCGCCTAAACGGTATAGAAAGGCGTGTTCGGTTCATTATTAAGCCGCTTCAAAAGGAATGTCTTTATGCTATTTGATTTGCTTAGGGATATTGTTACCGTTAATGTGTCATTGCTTTTAAAGTTTCCGAAATAATCAAAGTAGTTTTATTCAAAAGTAATAGGGTACTGAATTGTGTGTATTACCTTTTTGTTGTTACGTTTGGCGAAGATGTAACGAATTAACTAATCGCTAAACTTTCTATAGGTTTAATGTTTTTACCAATATTGAAACGTTGGGTTTTAAGGGTAATAGTTCCGTTTAAACCTTTGCCTTATTAGCGTTAACATAGTTGTGACCTTTAATTTCAAGCAGTCAAGCTAGGTTTTCAGCGTTAAAACCACTATTAACCATATTAATAATCTACGTAATTAATTACAATAAGTTGTCTTTATTTACGTAAGTCAAGTTTTCTGATTATGGGTATATATCCAGCGATTTTATTATATGTATTATTGCAGTTATAAGCGCGGAGCGTAATAAGTTGAACAAGCCTTCGTATGTGATATTTAGCTTTTGTAAGTCATATTGAAACTCGTTAACGTCCGTAATGACTTCCTATACCTGCTTATGATGTGTAGATTTATTAACGTAAGCTTTTCCCATTATTTATCAATATAATATTAACTTGTTAAACATTTAGTTTAGCATATCAATTGGTATTTCCTCCTATTTCTTCTTCGTTATTATCGTAGTTCATTTTGTAATATCATAGTTCGTATAGTATTGGGCAAAATAGATATCGAATTCTAGGTAATTTTTTATACTATCATAGACTTCGTGAAAAAGTGGTTATTGGAGTTAGCAAGGTTATGTAATAGTCCCTAACGTACCTTATGAAAATTCCGGAAAATAGTAAGTAAATCCCAAAAGGAGGGAACTTTATTTACTTACAAATGTTTAAATCGAGGAGGTTGTAACGCTTTTTGTTATACTTTTTTATATTATTCTCAATTTTAGTGAATTTCGTAAAAATCTTATAGTTAATGTTAACTATTTTAACAGGTTTTGGCGGTAGGTCTCGATAATCCTCCTGATCTTTATTATTATTTCCTGGAAATTTAAACTTTAAAGCCTTTGAAGCGCGGTGGTAAGTAGAATTGCCAGTTGTCGGGATTAATGGGTAAAATCCTATATTCGAATTTATGGTAGGCTTTACGTATAGGCAAACCTTTTTTAAAAAGACTTTTAAAGGGTTTGGTGATTTTGATTAAAGGGTTAAAGAGTAATAGAAACTTGGAGGTTTTAAGGTATCTGACAGTTTTGTTGATTTAACTGGTGTAAAGCGCCGACGTTGATTTCTTTTATGGCTTTAGCGGCCTCTACTTTACGTGCTTTGCTATCGCTTGGAGCGTATTCCGCGCTATTATGTAAAGGGGTTTAGCTGCCGAACAGGTTGATAAATCCCTTATCTTTAACATTTAAAAAAGCTTAACTTAGTTAAGATTAAAGGTAAGGTCCCTTAAAACGTATATAAAGGCGTTGAACGTTTTTAACGCTCTTGCTATTTCCTCGCAGATCTTAAAAATTGGGATTTTAAGGGGGTTCTATACATAAAGTTAATGTAATTTTTTTTTTAGCTAGGTCCAGTAAGATTTTCTTTGAAATGTAGATACTATAGAGAGTGAATTCCTGGGTTTCTTTTTTTTTAGCATGAAACGTCTTTAAATCATTTTCCAAATGTTTATGGTCTATTGATTGAAAAACTTACGGAAATTTTAAAAATCGCGGGCGTTGTAGGCGGATTCGTTACCGATGTTTACTTCGAGGATATATAAGCAAACTTAATTATTTGGGTAAGCCTTAATCCAAGTTTTGTTAACATCTGTAATCCAAAGTTATTCGTCGAAGTCGTTGACGAAGATAATTTTGAAGGCTTCGATTACCTTCGTATTTTCTGGCTGAATGTTATTTCAACGTTTTACCTTATGTAAGACTTGGTGAACGAGGGGCTTGGTAATTTAGAAGCATGCATACTTAGTGTTTTGGCGTGAATTCGTGTGAGAACTTAACGACTTAACGTTAAGTCTCGCGATGTGGCTTTTTTGGCGTGGCTTAGTGTTTGTGCTCAAAGCAGCGATTTTAATGATTAAATTGACGTAAGGTATAAAAAGATTGAAGTAAGGGTAAAGGTTTAGCAAAAGGGTTAAGGTCGAATATCATTTATTGTTATTAATAAAAGCAGAAGGTTAAATGTTATATGTCGTGAGACTTAGTCTTTTTTACAATAATAACACTCGTAATAGTATTAAGTGAGCTATTTGCTAACTTGCTAGACTTTAAAATTTCTCATGGTTAATCTTAACTCTTTTTTTAAAAGAAATACGTGAAGATTTTTTGGTATTTTTTATAGTGTTACCGTCATTACTTTGAAAGTAACGTAAAAACAGACATAAATTAAAACTATTTTCTACTTTCTGCCGTCAAAAACGACTTAGTAGTAAAGGCCTTTCGCAAAAATCTTTTATATACCCTGTTCTTTTATAAAGTGTGACCGGAAATTAGCCTTTACCTTTATTTAGCTTATTTGTACTTAACTTAATAAGCACTCATTCATGTTATTAGGGCTTTAGACATTGTAACGTTATCGATTCGATTAGTCGAAGTAATAGTAGTATTGCATTGGTTAAGTGGTGGATGTATGATTTTAGGTTTGGCAGACCGCTAGCCAGTCTACACAGTAAGTTGTATGGTTAATTGCTTAGTCCGTTCCCTAGTATGCAGTTGGCACCCACTGTACTTGACTTACAGCCAATACAGTAGCTCCACACAAAACAATACACTCAACTTGCATTCAGTATAGTCAACTTTACTGCCAGTAAAGTAGACCTACTGCACTGAAATTACTACTATTCCAACACTGTGGATATTATCATATATCACTATTGTTAGTATGTGGCGACACTGCAAGCTGCACCCTTGCAAAGTGCACAGTAATGTGCTACTTTGAACGGTATATTCCTGCAAAGTGTAATATATCGTCCCTCTGCTACGAAGGGGTATTGGCAGCGTATACGATAGAGTACCACTACCTAGAAGGGAGATTGTCAAAGTGTATGGTAGAGTGTCATTGCATGAGTGAGAGTTTATAAGCTCCTACCTAAGGCGTATACTCTCCGGATACCTGTTCTCCTTTTTATTTCTATACTCTAATATATATTACTAATCATTCTGATTACTCATTTTCTGTATACTTTTACGTTAACGTATTAGACTCTACCGATACTGATTAACAGTCGATGTAATCAATTAGAAATAGCACGGGAAAAAAGAAACATACTTAAGTTAAGCACCTATAACGAGATGCTGTAGCGGTCTTAACTATTCGTATTTTTATATTAAGATTGACAAAAACTGTACGGCAGTGTGGAAATAAGCGGGAGCGCTTTTAAAACCCGATACGTATAAAAACAGTAAAACTCGAAGTGATTTTAAAAAGGATAACTTCATTACGATATTATTAACTCGATTAGTGACTTGTTTGTTGAAAACCCCGTTACGTTATCCTTTAACTCGTTTTAACGCCTTAGACGTACCTGGGTATGTTTGGAAAAATGTTCTATTACGTATTAAGTGACGTTAGTAAAAAGTAATAAGTTTCGAAACCCTTTGTTGGCAGGCATTCATTCTAAAAAAGTTATATTTAAACCGATTCCAAACTTCGGAAGCGGCCTAAACTTAATATTCACACCGATTATAAATTTCAAGCGCAGCTAAGATATGACATCCGAATCGCACGCTAACCATATACCGCGTATTAAATAAAGAAATCGAAGCGCTAACCACGTCACCACAACTTACCAAATACCATATATTATATTGAAACCTACTCAAACACCTTTAAATATCCTTTTCCTCATTTCCACTACCCCGTTCGCCTTCCCTCATCTGCTTTTAATCACCCCGCTTATTTAATTCTATTACTGACAACGTTGAAGCTTACTAATCGCTTGGAAAATATAGTGTTTGCAAAGCGCTAAAATACTCATTTAGGACGCCGAAAAAGCTTGAAATTACGCTTCATTTAAATTTAATCTTTATTGATACTAATAAGTGTCAAACTCCTTATTTTGAACGTTTTTTTACATTTCGTTCATTATCTCATTTATATATTATACGTGTTGGAAAAGCAGTCAAATGCAGTACACTCAAGTCAACTTTACTTGCAGTAAAATTGATTGTACGTACTGCAAATTGACTGTAGTTTGTGGGACTGTATTGCAGGTGCAGTGCAATAGGTTCCCACTTTAAAGTAGGGTATAGACCATAGCGTTTGACCATTCAAATTAGTGTGTATACCAGCTAGCGGTCTCTCAAACTTAGAACTTACACACACTAATCAACAATATCAACGAAGCACCAGTTAATTCCACTACAGTGATTCGAATCGACTATATTGCAACTATAAAGGCCTACTAACAATAATTAGTACTTATTAGGTAAATTACAGATTGGCTAAGTAGAAGACGAAGTTGCTTTCCGGTTGTTACCTTTAATTGAGGCACGAAAGAGGCAAGGTTTTTGCGAAGTTCCACTGTAATACTTTGTCGTTTTCGGGGCATTTCAAAATTGAGCGTCGGTATCGCTATTGAAAATGCCAAGAAATCTTTATTGATCCTTTTTAAAAAGCGGTAGGATTAACCCCCTAAAAGTCTCAAAAATTACTAAGTCGGTAAATTGGTAAACGGCTAAGTTAGTATTGTTTAAGCTGCTACTACAGGTACTACTACTGTAAATCGAAAAAACAACCAAGTCTCACAACCTTTAACCTATACCAACTTTGACGGCAAACATACAACCCACGACTTTACACCACTCTTTTTCCGTTGAAAATTTTTAATAAACGTTACGATAGCTTCAAAATATGCTGGAATTAACACCGTTTCCGACCCTCACTGGAAAAAGGCAATTGAAGATATCAGCTCCATTTTCAGGAAATATTACGATGAAAATCTCTGGTTTACCGATGTTATTAAAAAAACTTTACTGCGGAGCACCTGGCCAACGTAATCAGTCACTTCATTTTCGACTTAAAATCTACCAGAATTAACTGAGGAACTATAGCCCTCAGCGATTGTTGAAAATGGTTTTACGACTGGAGTCGGAACATATGGAAAGGGACGAATAAATACGTTAAGATAAGACTAAAGGCTAAATTATTAACTCGCAAAGTCAAATTCCATGCGAAACTAGGGAAGGAGGGCAATTTGTCTAACCTACTTTACGAAGGTACCACGAATGAAGACCCTTAATAAACCTTCGCCAAGGGCAAAGTGATCGCTAGCGACAGTAACTCTTAACGACCACACACAAGTTCGTAAGGACCTCCCTAAGCCTAGATAAGTTTTTCAATCCTTATTACGCGGAATTATTAACGTACTAGTGCCACCAGTACTCCGCAAGCCCTTAAGTTAACCAGTCAATTAAGTAGGAACCTCGACGGACCCCATAACATCAAGATGATTATTACCAAGTCTCCCGCGACGGAAACCTTGAAGCTCCGTTTCCCTAAGCTCTTTAATACGTCTAGTTTTAGCAGCCCAACCAAAGGCAAACCAGCTTTACATGCTAACCTACTATAGGCACGACTATTTGCCTTTTCTCTCCGAGTTTGGCCGAAGTTAACTTTGCTTCCTATTAATATTGATAACCTTAGTCCTTTCCCTAACTAAGGAAGATTAAAAATCCCTATAACCAATGAATTACCTTTCTCCCTCGACTTGTTCCAATGGTGGATATAAAATATACGGAAATAATACCGTTGATTAAGATCTAGGGAGAAAAGTAGAAGTATAATAGTAATCCATATAACCCCTTTGACGTTGAATTACGCCTACTTTTCAACATTTCTAGCCAAATAAAGGTTGAATTGCCAAGTTTTTACTCTTTATTTCCTAGTATCCTTACCGGATAAGCTAAAAATTACTACCTCTGATACCTAACTAATTACTTCTCCTATCGCGAAATTAATAATAGCTTTAAAGACTATCTCGAATTCAATGTTAACCTTACCTAATACCACACCGATTAAAATATTATTCAGTGGTTTTATACATTGTATTATAAAAAAGAGTCGGAAAGTAAGATGGATCTCCATAATACGATATTTAACAGTCTAATAATTTACCAATAAGTAATGGGGAACGTAAGAGTTATCGAAGGAACCTTTTACCAACAGGTTCAATAGGCCTTTACGGGCTATAAAAAGTTTAATTGCGCCTTTTAATGCCACTATGTCGTTAACTAAGGGGTTTTCAACTAATTGCGTTCCTTGTTAGTGATTGTAACTATTCGAGTATCCTGCTCATCTGGTATATACCTTTGAACTCCGGAATCTATTCATAAGTAAAAAGTCCCTCTACATTTGTCTTACATGAATTAAAGGTACGGATGTCCCAAATAATACGGTTAACGAGAACCCCGTACCTCTATCTACGAAAGAGAGTATTCCTTTTTCTTAAGGTCTTTAAGCTGGCTAAAGAAGTTTACCTTGAACGTAAAGAAACATTGAATTTACGGTAAGCAGTGTTGTTTATTAATACGTTATACTACCACCAAACTGAAAGTAAAGCAGGTGATATATTATATGTCATTACTCTTTACGTATGACTAGGATCATATTGAGTACGTTATGTAATTTAAACGAAGTAAATTTAAAAAGGAGGAAAACAGGTTGAAGAATATCGGTTAACACGAAGATACTGGCACCGGTATTAGCCCGGAAGCAATGTAATAACTCGTCGACCACGCCTTTCATACTATTTTACAAATAAAACCCCCAATCGCCGCTACGACCATAAAATCTCTGGCCATATACACCGTTTAACTTTTTAAAATCATTATTTGGACTAAGTCTTGTAAGGGATTATATAGGATATAGAGGTAACATGGTATTTAACAAGAGTTTATTCTTAAAACGAGACGGTGCGAAGATATACTAATACTATTACGAAACTTAACTACTCGAATACTGGTAAGGCTAAGGTTAGTTTTAGTTTTGGAAAAACGCTATCTTTACTGAGATCGACACTGGTGAAAACTATTATTAGCCCTCTTATATTTAATATTTTAAAATCACCAACCCCAGTTTTTCTTTGTTTAAAAAATATAAGAACTCTCAATGTTACTGTTAATGTTGAAACTAACGAGATAATACAAATTAAGGCCGGTAAAAGGTTTTTACTTAGTTTTAAGTAGGGGTATCTCTAGTTTAACCTTTGAAGGTTAGAGGCAGTGTTGTTAGACCTAATGGAGGCGAAGATTGGTTCATTACATCGTAGGTTCAATTACCCGGAAACTAATAGGTTATATAAGGTTTTAAAGGCAGTTGGTTACGAAAATGGAGATTTGCTAACGTTAAACAAAATAAACGTCTTTACCACCTCTGCTAAATATACTTTTTAACACTTGTAAAGTTTACGTTTATGTTAAAGGAAAACCAAAACTTTAACTCGCCAATTTACGTAAACGTATTTTACCTAAATAATATATTAATATTATACGCTATAAACTCCGCTATAGCTTTTCATAACGTGAATTTCGTTTAAACCCTTACGGAAAAGGAAATATAAAATGTATTACATATTTTATGGATTGATACGTACCTTAGGTTATTAAATGTGTTATTTGATGATACCGGTATCATATTTGTTACTATAAAGTGTTAAGTCAACCAAAAATCAATAGGAACTTAATATAAACGAATTCCCTTTAAAGTTTTTTAAGGTATTAATAATGTCAAAAATAAATACTCCTTTTTACGAATTGCCAATCGTATTTTTACAATGAAAATCGAAAGTTTTATAAATTCAACATCAATGATTTAAATAATGGTCAAAGGTTTTGACGATATTATTGATTTAAACGGATTTATATTAACTTTACTTGTTTTTGAGGCCTATTTACGTATAATAACCAATTCGTCACCTTATTAGAGTAATTGAAAACTTTCCATAACATATATCAAAGCCTTAAAAAAACAAAAAAAGTAATCAGTACGCCGTTAGATTAACGATACCTTCAATACCAGGAACTGATCTTTAATAACAAATGTATTATTACTCCCCCTTTTAAGTAAACCTTTTACATAACGCGAGCCAGGCATATATGATAGGCCGTATAGGATTTTAAGTATTACTAACTTGAAAGTAATCATAAAAACTATTAAGGGCCCTATAACTTTCTAATATATATGGGTTAAGTTGTATCGTGAACTATTTGGGCACTTTAAGTTTAGTAAGGACCCAAAATTTCATGACATTCAAGCTAAGCAAAATATTTAATATAACCCTTCTAAGCCAATTATTAAAAGTAAATAAAACGTCGACGGCATGAATGATTACTTAAAAGAAGGATATACATTGAAGAGGAGGACAGCGATAGGTATTACAAGCCTAGAAGGGAATACATAACGGTATAAGAGTTTTATAAAAAGAATTATAACGGTGAATTGGCTTTTAAGCTACGTGTCTAAGGTATTAATAATATACCAGCTGATTTTTTTAACAAAATTATATAAATGCAAATTAACGGTATTTCATTACAGGTTGTTATATAATTTGTACCGAAAACTTAATTTAAAGGCCAAAACTTTGCTATTTTTGAAGTTGAGAATCATTTACCAGATGAAGGGAAACACTACGAACCGGACGTGCGAAAAGTCACGGTCAATCTTTTGAGGATACGGTGATAGAAAAAAGGAATAGGTTTTACTTAATCTGCTACAATTTAAAATATAAGCTAAAGTTTAATTATTATAGTTGTTATTCGTTTGACTGTCAAGGAAAAAGGTTAGTTTACACTTAATAGCCGGGATATTATGTAAGCGAATATATAATCTGCCACCGATCTTTAGCGGATTATATTATTAAAACTATTAAACAGATTAAAAGATCAATTTCCGATTAATACAGTAATACGTTTTATTAAGCCTTAATACAGATTAGTCGAGTCAAGCGTCTATTGGTTCCTGAAGTACGAAGCGTTACTTGAAAATAGGCTCGATATGAAAACTTTTACCTTTAACTCGTACTTATTAATTATAAAAGGTAAATTATTTGAATCGTAGGTATATACACGAACGATACTTTTTTTTTCAGGCATATTAGGTTTATAGATGCGAAAAAAAGTACCATCTAGAAATCAGGCCTTTAAAAGTGTAAGCTTATCGAGACGTTAACCGAAGTTATATAACTTAACTTTGATAAATCATTAATCCATACTTATGGTATTGAAGCTAAAAACGGCATTTATATTGGCCTACATTTAAAAGGGTAAGTTATAAGCCTGACGATTATCAATAAGGCCGACGGGGTAAGATTACAAAGATGTTTTGAATACAAAGCTTATGCGGCTTATATCGCCACGTTATGTTAACCGAAAGTATCGTACAACCTGTCATGGTCCGACTTACGATAGTAAGCCAAGTAGGTGTCAAATGGAGTTTTCTATTAAGGTATAGCGGAAGATTAGAAGAGGCCACCGTGGCCTATCGTGTAAGACCTAGGGGAATAGACAGTGCCCAGATTGTTATATGCCCTTGTACGTGCCGTGTACAAACCGTGCCCGGTTCGCGCCTGTACCAGGCCGGGACCAAGTACTATATATCTCGTGGGGAGTACAGTTACTTAACTTATAAATTTGATTTCCAATGGCATCATTTTATAATATACCCCCCTTTTCCCCGAATGTTATAATTGTCGCGACGTTCCGTTAGTTAAATACAGAACGCGGGCTTCGCTCGCTTAGTATATGGTACAAACGTTAGCCGGTAACGTAATATCTAATACTCGGTATAACATATCGGCTGGTTTGACCCCGGGCTGCCAACGCCGTATAACGTATCCCTTAATGTACCATATAATATATGAACCGGTTTAACACTAAGCCGCCGGTGCCGTAAAACGCGTTCTTTAACATATTATATAACATATTGGTCGGTTTAACTTAAGGTTGCCCATACCGTATAACGAGTTTTCTTAATGTGTCGTATAATATATCCTTTTTACCTCCAATATAGTACAACGTTCCTTTTAACGCACCGTATAATATATCACTTTTACCGTTGGCGCCGTATAATGTATCCCGTAGAATGTATCCCGTATAATATAAAATCCTTACCAAATTTGATTAGTTCATACCTATACATACAAATATACATGTAACCTTTAAAACTTTCTTATTTTCCCTTCTATATCACCGACCTTACTTTATTATTACACTCTCTTATAACTTTTGGTTAAGATTTTACTATTACTTTTTATATTTTAACCACAATTATTCGTCGATATTTCGTGACCATTTTCCCTTGTTTTTGTTTTTATAACCAACGTTTATAATAGACCTTATTTAGGTTATATTGCCACCGATGTTCCTGGTACCATTCATTAGCTGTTTAGCAGAATACATTACTTTATTATATACGAATACCCTACCATTAACTTCCTTTTATGACCTTCCCAAATTATAAGTGATTTACTTATCCTTAGTAATAACGAAGATAAATACGAACTTCCCCTCTTTTATGTAAAAAACATATATATATCGTATATTAATAGCCTTTTTAATTCCGATATTTTCCTTATTGGTATCAAAGATTATCGGTCGTAAGGTTGTGGTACATATCAAAAGATCTATAATATGTTTAGTTTAAAGATTAACTTTAAAAAAATCCCGATCCTAATTCAACCCCTTTTTGTAGTATATTTAGAAGATGAATTTACTGACTGCTTCGCCTGGTTTACACGCACTTTTAATGTAATTACCTACTGACATTAAAGATAGAAGCCATATTTTATTTCCTACCCATAATATGTAAAAATATGTCTCGGTTTACTGGTCCGTCTTTGCCTCTGACTTTCTTAAATGAATTAATTAGTTTGCTAGGCTTCGTAATATTATTTGGGTATAAAAAGTCCCTACTTTACTGACCGTACAAACCGTTACCCTTTTTTCTATACGTTTTCGTCGTCTTTTCCTCCCGGGTCCGTTTTCTTTTAAAAGGTTTTCGTTCCCCTTTACGGTATCGCTTATTTATCGTAACAAAACCCCTTCGACTAACCGTTTATTAAAGCGTTACGTTTTTACAACGGCCCCCTTTAACGCTTATTATATGTATTTTCGTGGTTTAAATATAACTAGCCAGAATAATAACATCACGTAAATTATATCTCTTCAAATTCATATTAGTTACGGCCTATAAAGTATATAGAGAGATATTTAGGGTCTAATTATATGAACCCCTTTTTTACCTATATTCTATTGATTAATGTTTGTTAGGAACGAGTCAATCAAATTAATCGTAAACGGGCGAAGTATCGTACCCGGATTGACCGCGTCGCTCGAACCTAATTTAATATATTATTGTCCTTGGTAACCTGTTAAAATTGTCGATTTTCTCGCCCCTCTCCTCGCACCACCCTTTGCTAGTCGTTTTCGTCGGCTTTGCCAAACGATCATCCTTACTAACGTTATTTGTTATCCTTGACGGTGCGCCGCGTCCGCCCCGCCTTTTACTAACCACCTTTATTGGCATTCATTAACGTTCGTTACACCCTTTGCCGTTTTCTCTTACCTACATCTCCTATTATCCAAAGTTAATTATAATAAAACCATTAAAGTTAATGATGTCGTTACTTATTAAACCTTAATAAGGATAATAATAACGAGTAGGTAAATCTTTAATACGTCGTGGTAAATGCCTTATCATAATCGAATATGTATTCAACAGAGTAGGATAATATATAAATGATCCTACTTGATATATAATAATGTAATCAATAATATAAGTTTCCCTTCTTTTACGAATACTATATCATTTCCAAAGTATAGGTGGTGCGCCCCGCGTAGGTTACTTAGTATCAGCTCGACGCTAACGTTAAGATTCAGGGTTATTATAAACTTAACTATGCCCTTATTTCACCTTAATCCTATATAGGGTTTAATATAAGGGTAGTTTTCCAGCAATTTACATTCCGGCTCATTATATACTTTGTATTTAACTAATATAAAACGAACTCCGTCCCATCCCGTTTTTACCGTGAAAATTTCTTAAACTTTGAATTCCTCGTATATATCTTCCCTTATATCGTTTGTAACCAAAATGAATTCCGGACAAGTATCGAATAACACCTGCGAAATAAAAGGGTTTAAATCTGTTCTTTCGTCCAAATCAACGTAAAACACAGGGTATTTATGGAAAATATCTAAAACAATATTAAATAAGTTTAAAACTTCAATAACCCTATACTAACTCTAAAATAATTAAACTTTTTACTCAAACGATAAGTTTTAATATTACTTAAACTTAGCTAAACCTATTTTCTGACCTTATACCGTTTTGCCGGACGTCATCGAAGATTCATTACCATTGCTATTTATTATTAAAAATATGTTATCGCCGCCTAGTCAAATTTCATATGTTTGCGTAAATATGTCCATAACGAAACGGTTTATCCATCTAAGTTAATCCATGACTTCGTATCTCTATTTATCTTCAGAATAGGTAATTATATACCAATTTGCCAAACGATTCGCGTTAAACTCGACAACGGTCGAATTTCATTTATTTAATATAAATTATAAACGATTAAGTATAATGTTTAATCGCATTGCGAAAAAGGGACGACGATACGTAATGGCCTTTAAAATTCTTTATTTGTATATTCATTTCCGCTATTTATTTATACGTCGTACGTATTAAATAAAAGTCATCCAATTTTTATTAAAAAAATATCAAGTCGTTTCAAATATGAGTACCGAATATGAACCGCGGTTACTAACAATAAATACCGAAAATCTATGAAATATTTACTTTATATTCAGAAAACTCTTCGTACACGTATTCGAAATTATAAACCCTAAAGCCCCGAAGAAACAAAATTGAAAAGGCGGTTTATCTTAACATATGAATATTAAAGACCGCCTTTAATAATAAATATGTCGACTATAATGTCAACAGACATATATACCTAATACCGATTGAGGATGAAAAAGGATTAAAAAAAGTTTTATCTTAAAATACGACGAGGTTTCGTCCTATTATATTACGAATATATTCCATATAAACTTCGAATATTTACAATCATTCCTTTTTAATAGTGATTCTGCTAAAGGACTCGATATTAAAAGTTTTTAACCGGAAAACCTATAATAGGCGAATTATAGGTTAACTATTAAATTTTCGTTATTAATAGTTTATAGCTCGGTAACTATAAACGGTTATGGTAAAGTAAGGTACCTCGCGAATAAATTCCGTTATCCCTAATTTATATCAATTATCTTTCCTTAACTAAAAAGCGCCTAGCTCTTTCGGAAACCATTAATAAACAAACCTTATATAACGGGTCGTTTATTACTCCTTAATTCTGTAATTCCGTTAAGGTATCAGGACCGAAAATAAAACGACTATTCGGTATTGATAAGTTTAATAGGTTTCACGCGGGTAGGGTTCTCTTTGGTATTACCGGCTCCGATATATTAGAAACCTCCATGTTATTTTCAATAGCAACTCGAGCGCGGGCCAGGACCGGGGCTATTTCGCCCCCTTTCACCCTGCAAAAACCTTTGGCACGCCCTTAAAATACATATTATGGCGATTGAATATAGAAAACCCCATTTCAAAAAATGTATACGTATAGCCCGCCGAAATGAACGTCTCCTTAATATATAAGTTTATTATTACCATGTTTGATATAGTAATAAAAATAGCCTAAAAACACGCATACGACATTTGTTAACTTCGGGTTCATTTTGTAATTCACGTGTTAATATGTCCGGATAAGCTCCCTAAGTTACGCGGCTCTACCGTAAATAGTATTGAAAAAGCAAAAGGAATTCACTCTTTTTAACCTCAGGTTTCGAAATTAAGCGTGGTAAAGAAAAATATTCCAATCCCTTGTGAACCCTTAGGATTATAAACGGAGTACGGACTTTACGTAATTTTGAAACCCACGCTTTTAAATAAAACACTACCTCGAAAATATTCTTATCGTAAATAGTATAGTTACGTTTCGTATTTGTTAATCGTACGGAATAATAAGCCATTAGCTTGAAAATTCTATACTTATCCCGTTACGATAAGTACCCTTTTAACGCCGTTCACGAACAATCGGTTTTCATTACCATTAGCCAGTTTAGGTCCCAATATGTTTAAATCGGAGCCGTAACAAACGCATCCTTTAAGGTTGGGAATACTTATTCCTCTCATTTTATTTAAACCTAACGAACGCCTCATTTTGTTAATCAGATAAAAAGAATAACTAGCTCTAAGAAATTACTAATAAAATTACGATAAAAGTTAATAAAACCTAAAAAACTTTGAACCTTTCGAATAATACGTGGTAACTTTTATTCTCGTACTATCCGGACTTTTCAGGAGTTGACTCGAATACCTACATTAACCGTTATAATAAAACTAACGTGTTTTACCTTTAAAACCACGAAGTTATACTTTTTAAAATTCAAATTCAATTTCGTATTACGAAAGCATCCCAAAAACACGCGAACTTTCGCTATGTGATTTTACTTAATACCAGGAAAAAACCCACAAAGTCGTCCAAGGAAGCGGTGATGAAATTATCTAAAATATCCGCCATTATATAATTAATATATCGTTAAAGGGTCGCCGACGATTCCGCGAACCTTAAAGTAGTAACCGACTACTTCAATAACCCGAACCGGGTACGAAAGGCCGTTATTTCTTTTTATCTGTGTATAATCCGGATACGGTAAAAAGACGTTCGGATATCCAATTTCGTAAGCTACGTCGATTTCAATACCGTATGTAAGGTCTTCTTAATTAAAGGTAAAGGAAAATGATTTTAATTGGTAATTTCATTTAGTATATGATAATCGATATAAAACCACTGTTTACCCCCCCCCCCCCAATATGAAAATAAGCAATACCGCCGCCGCGGCCAATAAAAAGCTTACACAAACGTAGCCCTTATTTATTAATTTCGCAACTTATCGTTAAAATTCGAAAGGTTAATCCCGTAATATTAAATATAACGTCTCCTAAAATGGTTTTGATCAAAATCAATCTTTTTTCAGTTTAATATAAATACGGTAATCGAGTTTTCCTTTGTATTAGAGTAAGGTCACAATTTTATCCTTATCGAATAAGTCGCGAAATTTTGACAATTTTGGTAGGATATGTAATTAATCCTTTCTTTTTCGATAATGATTGTCACCTTCGTTTACGAAATCCGCGTTATTTCGTAAAAATTTATAACAAAAGCTAACGCCGATACGAACGTTTTCCCAAACCGATAAACCCTGATTTTATTTTATCCCGTATATATTCCGATCCTCGCCGTACCCTTAACTTGATAATGACACAACCTCTTTAACCATAAACTACTAAACAATTACCGTTAACATCTAAGGTTACTTATCAATATTATATCCAAATCATTTAAAAAATCATATTCAGTATTATTATAGGAATAATATATATTAACATTAGGCTCCACTATTTATCAAGATTTATATGAAACTTGGATATTTAGGTAATAAACTTTTTTTACTTTAACTCTAATATGGTGCTTAGATTTTGAGGATATCATGACCGAATTTACTTTATCTTTAACCGTTGTACTAAATCTTCATTTACAATACGATAATAATTACAACTGAAATCCACTTGAATATCTAAAAAGTAGGTATTATTAAAACATATAGGGATAAAAAATCACTTCCTATTTAAACGTATTTTAATCAAACTAACCTCCATTTTACTCGATTTTACAATTACGCCGATAAGGATATATAATTTTTTTAAAAAATGATACATGATACTTAAAATTTCCCTATTACCATTAATAGGAAACCTTTATTTACCTTTGCGACTTAGACCGCATATACCTACGTCGGAGTTAATACCAGGGGGAGTTCGTAATCATGTTGGTAATGGTCCGTCGAATTATAAAATACGTAACGCCCCGTAAAGAGCCTGATTTAGTGTTTCTTTACCGTTACCTACGTTACCTTACGTTTTTAGTCATAAAAGCGTATCGAACGGGTTTGCTAAAATAACTGGCCGCGGTATCGAAAGAACTAGTCGTAAGTACAAAGAGCCCTTAATAAGGATATCTAAAAGGCATAAATCCTCGTTATAATTATATTTTTAACCTGCCGTTAAACGTGAATGAGATCCGCCGATTAACGAAAAAAACGTCGTCTTAAATTTACAAACTTCTTTTCGTCAGCGAGCTTGCAATACTTGTTTAAAGATACGATATAGTTCACACTGCTAATACCTTTCGTAATAAATTTGTCGCGAATTCGTAACCATACGAGAAAGCGTAAATAGTTATATTTTTCGGCAGAAGGCTAATTCAACCCGCCCGTTTAAGCTAATAATATTTCGAACCTAATAAAATATAGTAATTATAGGTTTTTGTCGTTTACAACCAATCTTTTTGATATAACAAAAGCTTTATCCGGGCGATAATGGTTATAAAAAATAACCCTAATGTAATTAAAAAACTTGCCAATATCGTATATAACTTTGTATCCGCCAGCTTCATAATACTTTATAATGACCTATTGTACTGCCGTCATATAATAATCTTATACGTAAAAAGGCTTATACCGGCCTTTTCCAATTAACATTTTATTCCTTTCCAATATAAATTCGATCGTTTAGTGCGTCTTTACCTACGTAAAAATAAGTACCTCGAATTGCGGTGGATTATATCGTTTTCGCTTACTTTAAACCAGTGAAAAGCCAGTACGAGTCGCCGCTAATGCGGCTTCAAGTTATTGCGTCTTAACTACCACCTAAAAGAAGTCGAATATCAGGTCGATAATCAAATTCAATTAACTCAACTATTACAATTTCTTGATAATGAGCAATATGCGATTAACGGTATTTTATAAACGAGAAATATTAGCCTTTATTGGACCAAAAGGGGTAAAACATATATTCATAATGTTAGAAGACCAATATTCAACGATGGAATATGTTCCCGGATGCGTTAAAATATAATGTAAAATTATAAACGTTTATTATCGATTCGTTCATTATAAGTAAAAAAAATTCGAAATGATAAAAAAATCACCTAATCATATGTCATGATCAGAACTACGATAGTAAGCTCAAAATGTATCAAATGAAGTTTACTATTCAGGTATAGCGAAAGATTAGAAAAGGCTACCGTAACCTATCGTGTAGGACCTATGGACATGAAAAGTGCCTAACTCGTCGCATGCCCTCACACGTAACGTACACGAACCGTACCCGGACCGAGTACTGTATATCCCGTTACGTACACAGTCACATTACTCATCGACTCTATGTCCAACGGTCTAAGCCCATAACACAGTCATTTATTATAATAAAGGTATAAAATTCATAAAACAAAAACTTGAATAAGTTGAATAAGTGGATTAAGTAACAAACTGATAATGTGAAAAAAGGAATTAATATGGTTTTTATAAATCTGAAGAAAACAAAATGAATGATTTTCGCGGACAGGTTATTTGCTAATGATACCATCCTTATATTTTAAATCGGCTCTATAATAATGTTGGTCAACGAGAATAGGTTTAATGAGTAATTTAAAATTACCAGAAACCATGTATACTAGATATCCGTCAAGTGTAAACGTATAATTCGAAACGTATTTGCTTTGGAAGTTTACAGTATAATAACAGGCTTCAATATCAGTATGATAATTAACGGCATATTAAGGATCATTCCCAAATAACTGACACTATTACCGATACCTATAGTAATATGTACCAACTTTCGAAGCTTTTAAGCATACCTGTCAAAGTTAGGGACGATTAATAAAAAAAACGATTGATAAAAGACGTAATGGCTTTAAAAGAGGTATACGAAGCACGGGAAATCAATAAGTTCCGGTAGATTAACGGTAAAGATAACATTATTAATTCTATAATTAAGGTTACCCTTAATAACTCCTCAAAAAGGTTTGTAAATAAAAATACTCTAATTTTACGAATTGAGGGAAAAATTGATCGCTCAGTACGTGACATAGAGGAATAATATTTCTCTAATAAACTAAAAAACC
Source organism: Anisogramma anomala (assembly GCA_038502455.1). Taxonomy (NCBI): domain Eukaryota; kingdom Fungi; phylum Ascomycota; class Sordariomycetes; order Diaporthales; family Gnomoniaceae; genus Anisogramma; species Anisogramma anomala. The sequence continues at coordinate 589,011 of JASMMZ010000010.1, read as the reverse complement.
GCCAAGGTAATAATAACTATGGCAGTAGTATAAATTACTGGCAAAAGGTATTAAATTGGTAGCGTAACTTTATTTTATAACTTTGTGGCGAAAGATCTGTATACGGGAACTAAGGAACGAAGGCCTTGGAGGGGGGGAGAAAAATAGTTACGAAGGGCCATAATCAATTTCTATTTTAGTACAGATTAATGGGAATTAATAGGGGTCTATCTTGTAAATTAAAGAGGAATTTCAGAGGTTGCCACTAATTGATAACAAGTTACGCTGGCGTGCAAACAAAAAACAAAAAGCTTCTAGTATTGGAATAGCAGTCAAATTCAGTAAAGTTGATTGTACGTATTGCAAATTAACTGTAGTTTGTAAGACTGCACTGTAAGTCTAGTGTAGTAGGTGCCCACTTCAAAGTGTGGCATAAGCCAAAGCGTTTGGATATAAAAATTAGTGTGCAGACCGGTTCGCGGTCTGCTAAACTTAGAACTTACATATAACAATCAACAATATCAACGCGACACCAGTTACTTCGACCACAGTGATTCGAATCGCTTACGTTGCAACGATAAAGACCTACCAATAATATGATTTTATTTCAACCGCTTTATTTCCTATATTATGATTTAATATTTTATTTCAAAACCTCTCTAAACACTGTATCCCACGCGCACCTAAAGCTTAAGAATTACACCAAATTAGCCTTTATACCCCTTCAACAAATCAAGTCCATACGAAAATTATTTTCTAAAACATCCCGTTACACTTCGCACTTTCAATACTATAACTCTATTGATAACAAACCTGGAAAATCCCTACAAATTTATAAACTATGTGTTTGAAAATATATCGTTTCGCAAAAGCATTTTAAAACACTTCAACCTTAACTTATAGGATAACCAAATCTAAGCTTCAGTAGAGAATTTTAAGCATTTTACAGCAAAAAGATATATTATAAATATGGTTTTTAATCATCACAACGGATATATTGATGAACGCGACGTATTCAATGATCATCTCGAGGATTTCGCGGAATGAATGCCATAAATGTAGCGCATAATAGACGCTACAATCTTAAAGATACTATGAAGACAACTACGGATCAAAGTCATTAATACGACCGGTAATAACAATAGGCGTATCGTAAAAGCCTTATCGACAACAACTTAAATATAGAGGGACTGAGGCCGGAGATATAACTTAAGGTGGTCGGACTCTATCAACCTCGATGAAGAAGGAGAGGAGAAATCTCTGCTAGAAAGCTGCTGTGGAGTTGGAAATATCGTGTAACCCGGTCACGTGACGAGTGGAAGCGAGTTTCCATATAGCTTTCGAGCTGTTTCAAAGCATCATAAAAAGGTGTAAAATTACTAAGGTTGGATCCTTGGAAATACTAGCCAGGTATTAGCCTGTAACATTACCCCTAGAAATACCTCGAAACTCCCCCTCCCCTTTTCCTTCTTGCGCAGCGGTACGCGACGTACGGAAGATACGAGAGAAATTAGGTGTGAAACAACCGTTCCGAAGCCGTTTATAATATCGTAGTTACATGTGAAAGGTGTTAGGCCGAACGATCTTTTACGTTACGTTCAAGTCGCTTTAACGCATTCTCCCTTTATAAATAGCTCATAAATCTTCTGATCTACAATTTTCAAAATTTTCCTTTTATAAAATTATTAGTATTATAATACGGGCCAATGATAAGGTCTAATTTAAACCATTATTGTTTATATTTGCCTTTGTAATCATACTTTACAATAAACTTTCAATTGGCTGCAAAGGTTGATAAATCCATTGCAAACTTAAATGAACCCTATTGGCAAACTACTTGGTATATGTTAACGTATATAATTCCCTATTTTACGGTTAATGAAAATATACCTTAAACAAATCAGTAAATAAATAAGTTTTAAATGTATTAACCAACAGTGTATAATCCCCAAGGAATTTTTGATGAAACCGAGGGTAAGTTCTTAATAAAGCCGTGAGGACGTTTTTAACAAGCGGCTAAATACTAGTATTCGGTATCGCCTATGTTTTATAAGTGTTACAGGTTGTAATGCGGGTAATTTACATACGGTTTTCAACTTAAACCCTAATATAAATAAGGCAGATAAGGAATTATCATAATTTTATTTATAGTTCGATATTTAAAACCGGAGTAAGTTGAGGGGTTTAAGAACTTCTCCTTGAATATTAACGAGCGGGTAAAAAGCGTGAAAACCTAGGTTATCGTCGCTGAAAAGGCTATAAAAGTTTGAGGCGCTATACAAAAAATAGTGGCTACTCAAAATGAAACTGTCTTTATATCCATTACCCTGGTGTATTTTAATGGCCTATGGGCCGTACATTTTATAAATAAGAAGCTTAATACATAAGAAAATCCTTTCTAATACAGAGAAAGCGTGGACAATACATTTATCGAACGGCTAAAGAATATAGTTAAAGGCGATTTAAAACCTTATCGAGATTTTCGAACGTATTAAAATCAAGTTAGGCTGTAGAAACGTAAAACTTAGAAAGTTGCTCGGAAAAGAGAAAAAGTTTCCGAGGAAAAATAATGACGAAAACTTTAAAGATATATTCGAATGATTTTGCAGTAGTTTGTATTTATTGATAAAATATTTCGTTTTTTCTATATTCGTAAAATAACGGATTATACGTCTATTCTGTTCGTAATATAAAATATAAAGTATTAAACCCGCCTAGTGGCCGGGCATAAGGGCCTGTCGTTATATTTGGCTAATCTGTAACTTAATTCGAAAAAGTTAAGTATTATGGTATTTGAAAAGATTAAAAACGGCTTTTACTCTAGGTATACATGGCTCATTTACTTAATTAGAACTTATCGTTTTGGTGGGTTGTTAAGCTGAGTACGTCAGGTTTAAGGTTCATTAAGGGCCAGTAATATACTTTTGAGTTGCTATTCCGGTTTCCTTTCGCCGTCGTCCTTAATAATATCTATTATCTACCGTTTGAAGTTACGGGTTTATTAATTGAAATGCGGATTTAGAATGGCTCGAACAAGTGAATTTGTATCAAATTTAAAATATCATCCGCCCAATACGTTAAATTTAATGATATAAAAGTCGACTTTACGTGTAATACGGTATTTACGGTGAAACTCTTTCAAATTTTTCCAAAAATCGTTTAATTTATCATTATCATTATTTTTAAAAAAATCGATGTCGTTACGGATCTGAAACCTTTTCTAAGGGGTGTGCTATTTATTAACGACTTCCTTCATATGTTACGACGAAACCGTTATTATAACTCATATAAATTTTATAACCCCATAAATATATAAAACAAAATCTTCGGCCTGCAGGCGTAATGTTTTAACTAGTATAAGGAAACGTTATACCAGTTATATAATATAGATATAATAGTATTAAAATATAAAAAACGGGTTAATACCAAAAGTAATTGAGGATATTACTATATACCCTTATAGATATTATACTTCGATGTAGTGGCATTGCACTGTATTGCAGGTGCACTCCTTCAAAGTGCACAATAATATATCATACTGCAGGCTGCACTCTTGCAAGACGTAAAGTGCATCATATATGGATTGGTTTGGAACGGGCATATCAGACCAAACGTTAATGCATGGATCGGTTTGGAATGGGTATACCAAACCAAACGGTAATACGTAGAGTTGTTTGGAGTGATACACGCTATAGGAGTGCTTATAAGCCCTTACCCGTGACGTATACCTTTGCATACTTTTCAATTATTAATATCCCTCATACTATAGTTATTAATTTTACGATTTCTTTTTTCTATACCTCTTTTTACGTAAAATACTAGGTTTGTGACCTTACCGACATTGATTAGTAGTTGGTCTGGTCGATTACAGATAGCCTAGAGAAAAAGAGATAGATATAAGTTGAATACCTATAACGAGATATTGTAACAGTTTTAACTTTTTGTACTTTAACACTTCGTTTTTACAACAATGACACGCCGACGTGTACAAAGACTGGAAAAGCTAAGTTACTTCAAAAAGGAAAACTTTAGTACGATAGTATTAACCCTTATTTAGCGCTTTATCTACTTAAAGCCCCGTTACGTTATTATTAACCCTTATTTGGCGTTTTAACGTACTAGGGAACTTTTTGAAAAGCGTTTTAACACGTATTAGGCTACATAACCATTCAGTTTCGGAACCCTTTATTAGGACTTATATGATTTTCGACAAATTTATACCATTCGTCTTAGCAGGAGCGGTTATGCATAAAGCAATTAAACTGCCAACCTTACTAAGTTGGACTACGAATCAAGTAACTAAACTGATTTCACCTAAGAATTTAAGTTACGACACGCTAATCCGGATCGATTTCCAAATGATGAATTATAAAATTTTACTTCCTTTACTCTACCTATTTTCTTACGGTCGTCCTATATTCTCCTTATGTATTTTAAGTTTAATACATGTATCGTTATAATATGTTTGTATCTATTTAGGTAGTGTAATATTACTCAGAACTAAAAACATTAATTCGAAACGCTTAATCGATTCATAATTACATTTTATTTGCGTATTATTTAAATTTTACCCGTATAAGCAAGCGTTAAGAAGCCCTATTGTACCTACTTGCATTTTTTTCATTTACTTTAAGCTTGTTGTTTTTATGCACTTAAATCCAATCTTGGATCGAAATTAATAACTCGAACCTCTCCAGCATACCAAGTACATATAACAACTAGTCACCCCGAGACACCTATAGCTATAACCCAAAAACTAATAACAATGGAGGAAGCTATCATTTATTTCGACAACATGATTGAATATATGGAAATTAGAAAAGCCATAATGTATAAAATCAACTTATACCGTTGAAATAATACTATCTATTCGCTGGTAAAGGAATAAAAACCATATATCATAAATATATAAATTTTGGCCGTAATGTTCCATTATTAGGGGGAAAGAATCCTAGGACCTGACTTATTAGATGATTTTCATAAACAAATTTGAATTGGACGTTAGATATGTGGTAAACAATGAATCTTAACATTACCAAAGCCTTACGGATCCAGCTAAAGATCAAAGGTTTTAATACCCTAAGGAGTATAGAAAGCCGCCTTGTAAAAGCCTTATTCTAAATAATACATTAGGCGGATGTACCAGATTGAAAAGATAAATATTTATTTCTAATAGAATCAGTAAAGGGGTATTACCTTACGAAATAAAAGGAACTATTATTAAAACGACAGGAACGAGGCGTGAAACTACCTAGTCCCAGGCTTAAACCCTGAGATAGAAGTAGAGAGGAAGAAGAACTATGACAGACCTTCTTTAATATATAAGTATAATACACTCTTACACCGACACTTACTATAGAATAAAGTTGAATACTAAACTACTTTCTGAATGCTGGAAATAATCCGCTCACTTATAGCGGGATCGGCTGTAACATAGAAAACAACCCATTCCAGGAAACGACGATCGGCCGAAACACAGAGAATAACCTGCTTTAAGAAACGAAAAATGGTGAAAAACGCCAATACGTGCCCTACGAACTAATGTCCGCTAACTATGACCCTTATCGTAACCTTTTACTGCACTGCTCCCCTACTAATAGGAGCAATCCTATGAGGTTAACCAACTTTACTAGGCTATGGGACAAGAATAATAATTATGATAGTAAACTGTACGACTTGCTTAATGATAAAATACGCGTTACAATTAATATATGTAAGAAATTAGACATCAAACCATCTTAATTTTATATTATCTTACACGGTTTTCTTTTTCGTGCTAGGTATGAAGTGGTATATATACCACTTTAATTAAGTTAATATATTTACGCAGTACAACAACCGCTTTAAATCCTACTTGGATACGGAAATTAATTACGAACTTTATGATAAGGACTGGACTACTATGACTTCGATATTCGTACAAACTTATTAGGAAAATTCCGATAGGAACCTATAGGAAATTCTTACCGCCTTATTAGCTAATTTCCAGAAGTGCCAGATAGCCCTTAAACCGGAATATAAAGGCGATAAATTGTTTATCTAAGTGGATATAGAAGCCTGTCGCGGAAACTCGAATTTCGATCTTTTACTCTTTGAGCTGGAAAATGATTACGAAGCTTTTTGTACAAGTTTTAAAATATCACTTGAAACCTTGATAAGACAATAGGCCAGATTCGGATTAACATTTGTAGCTCATAGAACGAAAGCCAAAGGCCAAATTACCAAAGTAAACCTCATCGAAAATATTAACCATATTTTGGATCGGAGATTTAACGTTTACATAAGGAGAAACGACTATATGAAGTACAAATATTAAGGGGGAAAATCTGACACAAATAACAAGGGCGATTTTTCGAAAATGAAAAAAACGTACCGAAATTATAAAAATATTTACGAAAATATATACGAAGCCCTGCAGGTTTGCAAAAGCAGTGTATCGTATGCAGGGAAATCGGTTATTGGTTTATAAACTACTTCGCTTACGAGTCAATTTGAATCAAACAATAATTTTATGCTAAATGATATTTTGAAAATTGGATGAAAGCTAATTTTGTAATATACGTAGCCGAGTACGAAGATACAAATGTCGGATTCAACGTCTACCCTTACGAAGACATTAAATGAAGACGCCCCTGGGTTTAACAATACCTATCTGTTAGCCTACGACGATAAACACGCTTAGCGTATCTTTGCCGAACTGTAAAACGCCTCCTTTATGTATATTACAGGCTTAGATTACGTAAACGAAGTATTCGACACCCACATAGCATCGAGATTCACGCTTTTCAGTAGATATGAAAATAGTTTTCAAGGTATTATACCTAATATTAATGTAGCCGAAATTTCAACGGCAGGAAAGTGACAATTCGACGCGCTTATGACGAAGTTTCCGAAGTTTCGGTTAAATAAAATAGGAAAACATGGAAAGGTCTTGTTTAGTAAAGGTAAAGCGTCATCGTTAGGAACGGTCGTTGTAAATACGCGTTCGGAACGAGTAAGTTTTACGTAATAGACTTTGAAAAAACATTTGAGCTTTTATCAACTAATATAAATAAGCTTGAAATTAAGGTCCGGAATACAACTAACCAAATCATTCGCGTTTTAGATAACATATTCGTATCGTTTCGACTTAAGTTCGGTTAATTGTAGTTTTTTCCTAAAACACGTATAATTAAAGCTATTTACTAAATTTAACCGAAATTACAAACTTTATACCGACGATTCGAATACCCGGTTATAAAACGCCTTTTACGCTAACCTGACGTTGTAAGTTATACGAATATAAGAAAAGATGTATTCAAAGATATCGAAAAGTTTCGCTATAAGTGTTAGCTACACTTATAAGCCCCATAACAGTTGAGGTTTCATCTTCAAAACGATGTGGACTTTGATTACAAAATGATTATTAATATTATATATTTAAACGGTTAATGAATCCTTTACGACGTTATCATAGTAACTTTATTTTAAGTTGCTCAATTTACACGGAACGTTTCCGTTATAAACTATTAAAACGATTTGATTAACTATTAGTTTAACGTTTACTTAGGGCCCTATCATTGGATTAAATACAACGTTAATACGGCCTTAGACTTTATCGAGTAGTGTATTAAGGCTCGGATTGCCGGTAATAAATCTAAACAAAACCTAGTAAAAGCCACATGTAGTATTGAAAAGTGTAAGCGGTACTACTAATTGCTTGAAACACGGTGTATAGTATTATAAACAGAATTAAAAGATACCAGTTTTAAGGAATATATCCTTTAAATGATAATTAACGCCATTAACAATATTTCTAGCCTAAATAAGCTGATTCACACGATCCTTATTTTGGGTATTTACATAAGGATCCATATAAACTCTGCTCTATGACCATCTATAATAAAATGATCCAATGTTATAATGAAATATACAAAATCATTACGTTGGTACCGGCGAAAAACGATATATTCAAAGCATTAGCAATACAAAATAGCTCACGTAAACTGACGTTTTAGATTTAGTATTACGATTCAAAGTTTTGGTTTCAAAAACAATAGATAGATAAACTAGACCTTAAAAGATTGATGGGTTTGGAGGCTATAATATACTTGTTAACCTATTGAGCGGTATAAGTTCGTTTCGTTAAATAATGGTACGCGAGTAAAAAATAAAGGTAAAAAGAATAGGCTCAAAACAGGAAAACGAATAAAGCCACCCGTATGATATTATCCAAAACGATGCATTTAAACTGAACCCAATTCCAGGCTTTCCTTAAAAATGAGATTTAGGCCCGACCACTTTAAATAAAAATGGCCCGTTTATACCAACTTTACTAAAACCTCGTCGCCGAGAACGCCCCTTCGGCTCGATAACCAGGAAACACCTTATAAACTTTTTTATGGATTACTTCATTACGTAAAAGGAAATAGAAAATCATAAATTTAGCTTAAAGCGTCGTTACGAAGGTATTATTACCACTTTAGGTATTTCATTTGTATAATTTACCCAAACGGAAATCTTCACTCTCATCCACTAAAAATTATGTCGTTTTCAACGTTTCGAACCGGCTATTTACGGTATTTACAAGATTTTTGCAACTCACTTCATTTACGAAGTCAAAAAGAAAACCGGGAAACCTAACGAAAAAAACCCAACTAATTGTTAAGATATATAACGATGAAGGTAAAAAGCACATTATAATACAATTACTTATATTACAAGTGGCTAATTACCGTTTTTTTTATATTGGCGGTCGCTTTTAGCAAACCGTTTAACGTACTTATAGAACTTCGAAATATTATATTGGCACAAAAATAATTTGACAAACGACTTAAATGACGAATCCACGTCGATATGTCGAAATATTTTAGTAAAACCATATAACTGGAACGATTTTACGTATTATAAAACCATTTTATGACTTAACTAAAGCCGGTATTTTCTGGTATAACACCTATTAAAGTTTATATAAAAAAGATTCGAAATAATTAGCGATGTCTTCGACCCGTGCCTATTGGTATCGATAGCCCGTTCAAAGGTCTTTATACTAATAAGAATGTAAACGGACGACGTGCTAACGTTATATAACACTTCGCTTTCAGCTTTGAAAGTAAGTAAACTTTTAAAAGCCGGTTTTAAAGCGAAACCTAAAATATTTTCGATAGAGGACCATATAGTAGATTTTGATAAAGCCACTTTTACCCTTCGAAATGATATTTTGAACTTTTCATAAACGGGATAGTAAGATAAAATTACCTTTATCGTTTTAAATAACGTAGAACCGGCCGACTAATACAAATACCAACGCGTACGCGGTGCTTAAGTCGCTTTTCTAACGTAATTAAAGGTTTCTTTTAACCTTTTTGTCACCGTGTAATGTCATACCTATCCGACGAACGATATATATATGACGTTTAGTAATCGTCTTTGGTAATGAATACATAATTTAAAACGCGGCTATAATTTATATCGTTAGATATACATATTACAAAACTTTGTCATTTTACTCACGGCTCCTTCGCTAATAATAAAGCTTAAAGTTTACAGATAGACCTTATCTTATTTCTTGGCAAAAAAACACTGGCTCAAAACGGCTTTACCTTTCGTAAAAACATTATTTATTAAAATTTTACCAAATATTAAAGAGTTACAAAGAGCTTTCTGTTCTTTAGATATATGGTATAATTAAAAGCTTCGATTCAGGAACTATTATAACGATAACAGTCCGGATAATTCTTTTAACATTATTTTACGCTCTATCCTCTTGATTGTATACATTGATTTTTTTCCGCTTTATAAATGCCTAGTTAAATTGGGTACCACGAACAAAAAACGTTGAATAATCAAAATTATAACCTTACTCACATTATATCAACGCTGTAAAATCGATGAAACAAATAGAATCTATAGTAAATTTAACTTAATAGATGTGATAATCAAGGTTACACCTAATGAAGCCTTGGAAACACTTTTATCGATAAGTACTGTGTCTGTTAAGGAAACTAAAATGGTTTGAAGACCTCAATAAGCTATTATACAATTTTTCTCCAACTTGGATCGACCTGTATTACATTATTTACGCTAATCCCCGATTTTAATTTTATTTAACCTAATTATTTCCCCCCTATCCTCATATTTTGGCACGCTTTCTTTTTTTGTACGCCTTGAACAGAAAGAATTTCCTAATCAGTTGTTTTTTTCATTTCATCCTATTATTCGAGCCGAAACCGTTTTTACCTTCATTTTAATTTACAATATCGCGCCAGTGTTGATATATTTCTTTTTTCTTTTCTATATTTTGATGATACTATCAAACGATTGTTTTTCTAAAAAGTTGTAATGATATTATATAGTATATTATACTATGACCGGATACTCCGGCTTGAGTGAGGGGTATTTATCCACTAATAAAGGGAAAGAACCATGTCGTTACATCCTCACCGTCCTCTCCACTATCCTTCCCCTTTATATTAACGTTACATCTATAACCGTTATCGACGTTATTCACGTTAGTAAAGATATAGCTTTACACCTTATTAATTATACCCTTAGGTTAAGGCGTAAAAGGGGAATTACCCTTTTTATGGCGACGTATAATAACGTTATTATACTCGCCTACGTAGTATATGCGTTAGCCCCATTTCTTGGCTGTAACAGCGGCTGCCGTTTCCTCAAACCGCCGGTTAACGTTTATTAGCAATTAGCATCGGTTTGTTATGGTTATTTGCGACCGCGTTTATTTTTTCGAATCGCTTTAAATACTATATTTCTAATAGAAGAAAGTTTTAGAAATTCGGTCGAATCTTATTGAAAAGCCGGCGGGCGCGTAACATGACTTCGGTTCATGGCCCAAAAACCACCGGAATGGGGGCGTACGAGCTATTGAACCGTTCATAACGGTAATAATAAGCTAAACGACCCCCGTTTTCATAGTAATCGTTAACGGACTTACCCGCGACCGCGAACGCCACACACGATACAAAATGTGTATCAATTAACGACCCTGTTCTACGGACCTGGGTACGTCATTTTAACGCCTTATGCGTGAGAAAGGCCTTTCGGCGTAACTTGACGATACAGAGCTCAAGGCGGCAAAGCAAATACACCTCATGTTTTTCGTTTAAAAAAAAGGGGAATTCAAGGTATACGAACCGACGAATTTGAAGAATACAAACTTTAGCGTAACTACGTTAAGTTACGTTTATGGCGTAAAAAGGGCCCTACAGGTAATAGGGTTTTTACTTGTAGGGGGAGGGTAAGATTCATAACCTCAACCGCCCCTGTTTCCTCCCTTTAGGAGCTAGGGAAGGGGAAGGAAGAGAAGGGGGAGGAGAGGGTCGTATCAGCGGTAGAAAAAGGGTTCGTTATGGCGGCAGCGAAGGGGGACGACGCGGCGGTAACGGGGCTAGGCGGTGTTGCGGCGGCGGGCAGAAAGGCCGTAATTAATAATATGGTGCCCGATGAGGGCGGGTTATTATTACTGGTGATAGTAGTGCTATGGGCGGCGGCAGTAACAGCAGCGGCGGCACGGCGGGCGCACGTCAAACGGCACCTTACGGACCTGGACTTACACGGCATTTATTTGAAGGATATATCAGTATATATATATTAGCCAAGTAACTTACACATTGGAGCGACTTGGTTGGATGAAATGTAATAAAGGTTAAATTAGGGTGGGGATTTGTAAAGGCTCAAATTACGCACCTTTAAAAAATAAATGAAAAAAGTTTTACCTAAACCGATAATGATACATTTTTTGAAATTGACCTAATACGTAATTGCGTAATTAATCTTGCGCAATTACCCATATGTAATCAACCCCTATAACACTAGAGTAATTACTCTTGTTAACCACGAAAGACGCTATTACTAACCATATCGTCTCTATTTTGGTTACACCCAACAAATCCGAATTACAATTACTACCACGGCCAGGCCTTACTTATTTCAACCGAATTGTAACTACTACCGAAGCCAAACCCTACCAATGAGAGCTGAACTTACAAATTTGAGCCTTTTTTAATTAATATGGTAACAATACTATTACTACAGAAACTTGCTAATTTAGACTTTTTGCAATGAACAAGGCAATGATACTATTATTACGGAGATTTGCCAATTTAGAATTTTTCAAATTGATGTGCTAAAAACACTATTACTACGGAAACTTGCTAATTTGGACCTTTTGTAATTGATACGGAAATAACACTGTCATTATAGAAACTGTTAATTAAGATTTTTACAACTCCACTATTATTATAAGTCGCGACCTAAGGGAAAAAGAAAAGATTGCCTATATAAATATTACCATATACCCTTATAGATAATATACATAGATTTAGTAGTATTAAATGGTATTGCAGGGTGTACATTTACAGAGTATACGATAACGTCTTACGCTACAGGCGGCATTCTTATAAAACGGATAGTGTATTATACATGGATCGGTTTGAAATAGCTATACCAGACCAAACGTTAATGTATGGATCGGTTTAGAATGACTATACCAAATGGAACGGCAATGCGTAGAGCGGTTTGGATTGGTACGCGCTGGGCGAGTGTTTATACACCCTTTACTTGTGGCATGCACCTCTGGATGCTTCCTGATAATTATCATCTCTTATACTACAGTTAACAATCTTACTATTACTCATCTTCATACCTATTTTCACGTGAAACACTAAGTTTTAGACATTACCCAAAGGTATCGTATTTTTAATATCAAATACTGAACAATAAACAGGTAATAAATGGTTTTATTTAAGTTAGGTATAAGTAATGAAGGAAAGTAAGTATATTAGTACTTTATAGTTAATACGTTCGGTTATATCATCGGTTTTTGGGTAAAAAGTAATATTAAAGCGTTATTTTACCCCGGTTCAGTCGTAAAGTCGCTTTTAAATTTTATTAATCCAATTGAAACTATAGTAGTTGAAAAGTATATTAGGAAATCCGTAAAATCTCTGATAATAGTTTAAAAACCGTTTATATAATATTTAATATTTATAGTAATAGTGGCACTAAAAGTAACCGCTTTATTAAGACGGTTTGTAATAATTATAAAGTAATGTATGTTTCCAGTACGTTTTTAGGGTGAGTTGATTATAAAGTCAATAAAAATAAAACTCGTTTTAAAGCCGTTCGGAAATCGGAAAGGGTTTGACAAACTCTTTTCGACGACATTTCTAATAGGTTATACGCGTATCAACGATTTAGTTTCAGTAAAAACGGAGAATAACGTAATTTAAGTCCGGTTAAGGTTACGTTTTAAACAAGATAATAATGATAACGTTACAGTCCGGGTAATTATTAAATGTTATTATCCGACTTACGATGGTAAGCTAAGTAGGTCACAAATGGAGTTTATTATGAAGGTATAGCGTAAGAGTAAAAGAGGCTACTATAACCTATCATACACGACCTATAGGAATGGCCAGTACCTAACCCGTTACATGCCCTTATACGTGCTGTATATAGACCGCGCTCGGACCGCGCCCAAACCGGGTACTATATATCCCGTTACGTATATAGTTACGTAAGTTATAGACTTAATAACTAATAGCTTGAATTCATAATATGCTTCTTTTTCCCTGTATAATATAAAGGTTGCGGTGTCCCATTGGTTAAATACGGAACGAAGGCCTTATTCGCCTAATACTCGGGCCGGACACGAGTCGGTAACGTAACATTTAACGCGTCGTATAATATATAAGCCGGTTTCACCTTAGGTTACCGACGTCGTATAACGCGTTTTTCAACGTGTCGTATAACGTATCGGCTGGTTTGACCTTAGGCCATCGACGCCGTATAACGTGACGTTGAACGTGCCGTAAAATATATGAACTGGTGTAACCTTAAGCCGGCAATACCATATAACGCGCCTTTTAATGTATTGTATAATATATAATTTTTATCGTTGGTATCGTATAAAGTACCCTTTATGAAATTCTATAATATATCAATTTTACCGTCGGTATTGTATAAAGCGCCTTATATAATACAAAATCTTTACCAAGTCCTATTCGTTAAAATTGATAAATACAAACTCCATAGTAATCCTTAAAATTTTCTTTTTTTCTTTTTTATCGCTAACTTTATTTCGTTATTATACCCTTCTATAACCTTTCATAATAACCTTTTCATCACACTATATATTTAACTTACAATTTACCTACCGATATTTCGTAACCTGTTCCTATTTCTTTCGTTTTTATAACAAATGTTTACAATATACCTAACTTGAATGATAACGCCTCCGGCGTTCCTAATAAAAATAATTAATCGCTTCGTAAAGTACCCTAATCTATTATATACGAATACCTTATCGTGAATTGTCTTTCATATCCTTCTCGCGTTATGAGCGACATGTTTATCCTCGTTAATAACTATAATAAAATCGGACTTCCCTTTTTATAAGAAAAGGACGCGTGTATATCATATATTAATCATCTTTTTAATTTGGGTATTCCTTTTATTTTTATTCGAACTTATTAGGCTTAGAATCGGCGTACATATCGAAAAGGTTGATAATGAAGTAAAATTATACAATAACTTTATGAAAAACGCCGCTAATAATTTAACCCCTTATTGTAATATATTTTAAAAATGAATTTACTTAAGCTTTATACAGTTTGCACGCCGTTCTACGCTCATCAATCATTTTAAACGAAAATAGGGGTTACATCTTGTTTTTAATTCGTAAACGATACGGAGATATCCTGAGTTATCGACCTATTTTGACATTCGCCTTTTTTAGTTGATTAATTAGTTTACCTGGTTACAAAATATTAATCAGGTATAGGAAGTTTTTACAGTATCGGTTGTATAAGTAGTTACTCATTTCATTACTCATTTTAGTTGCCTTTTTCTTTCGGGTCCGTCATTTTTAAAAATTCCTTCATTACCATTTACGATATCGTCTATTTACCGTAACAAAACCTTTTTTACTAACCGTAATTTAACGCGAAACGTTTTTATACGGTCCCCCTTTATCGCCTATGATATATGTTTTCGTTATTTTAACCCAAATAATAAAAATAACATAGTTACTTAAGGTTTATCACTTATAATTAATATAGGTTACGTTTTATAAAGTGTAACGAATAATACTCAGGGCCTAATCGTACGAACCTCAATTTTACCCGTTTTTACATTTTCAACCCTTAGTTAAAATTGATTTAATCAGATTTAATGCGAGCGGGAGGAGAATAGTATCCGGGTTAACCGCGTGGCCCATACCTTAATTAATATATTATAGTCTTTAATAATCCGTTTGAAAAGTCGTTTTCCTCACACCGCCCCTCGCTCCACCCCTTATTAATCGTTATCCTTGACTTCCCCTAAAGCTTATCTCTATTAATGCTATCCACCCTTTTTGGTTTCGCATCGCTTCTGCCCCTCCTTTTACTAGTCCCTTTTGTTGGCGCTTACTAACATCCATTACACCCCTCATAATCCTCCCCTAACCGTGTCTTTAAATATTTGGAAATAGCTATAATGAGGCATCTAACATTAATAACGCTGTTACTGACTAAACAACAATAAAAATTTACAATAAAGAATATGTAATTTTTTCATAAGTCGTAACCGGAGTTACCTTGCGGTCGGATATTTATTCGAAAAAGTCGGGTAATATATACCCAGACTTATTTATCATATCGTATTATAATAGTAATGAATTCTCCCTTTTATTTACAAATATTATATCATTTCCGATGTATATGCGGTTCGCCCTGTATAAGTTACTTAACATATATTCGACGTCAAAGTTATGATACCTGCTTATTATTAACAAGGGTATATTGTTACTTCGTTTCGAATTAATTCAAAATAATTATATAATAGCAATTCATTTCGTGATTTCTATTTCGATTTATCATATACCTTTTATTTAATTAATATACGGTGAACCCCTCCCCGCCCCATTTTTTCCGCAAAGAGTTTTGAAATTTTAAATTTGTCGTATATACCTTCCCTTGAATAGTAAACGGCTAAAAATAATTTTAGGCGAATATCAGATAAAACCTACTCCTAAAGGGGGTTGAAGCCATTCATTCAACTAATTTAAAAAAAAACATAAGGTATTTATTGACAAATATATAAAATAATATGAAACAAATTCGAAACCTCAACGATTCGGTATTAATTATAAAGTTAATTAAGCTTTTTATACAGGCGGTTTTATTTAATATTGAAGAGGTTAAGTTCAATCTAGTAACCACTGTATATCTTATCACTGGATATCGTTCGTGATTCAACATTATTTTCATTCATTATTAAATATATATTACAACCGTTTGCACTAGTTTCGTACCCTCGCGTAAATATATCAAAAATGTAACTGTTTGTTCCGCCAGATTAGTTAATGACTTCATATCCACTTTTACCTTCGAGATAAGTAATATCTTACGTTTATTTACCAGATGGTTCGCGTAAAACTGGGTAACTGTCGACTTTTGTTTATTTAATATAATTTAATAAATAGGTAACTAAGAAGTTGAATTATAATACGAAGAAACGACGACGATATGTAAATACTTTTAGACTTTTCAATTGATACGTTTAATATAGGTATTTATTTATTAGGGGTACGTTGTACATGAACTGTTTTCGACATTTACCAAGAGATAAAAGGTTGTTTAAAATATATTTACCTAATCCGAATCACGATTACTACTGATAAAAATCAGAAATTCATAAAATCTTTACTATATATCCCGCAAACATTCCGTATACGTATCTATAATTACAAACTACATAACTTCAACTTAAATAAGCTTCAAAAAGCGGTCCTTAATAACTAATAAATACGCAAAACCAATGTTATTGATTGATAAGTCGATTATGAAGTCGACGGAAATATATTCCTAATATTGATTTGGGATAAAAAGGGGTTAAAAAGGGTCATATCGTAAGGTATAACGAGGTTTGGTATTATTATATTACGTAAAAATTCGATATAAACGTTCAATATTTAGGATTATATTCTTTCAATAGTAATTCCGTTAAAAGTTTTAGAAAAATATTTATACCTAGATAACCTATAATAAATTAATCGTAGTTTTATTATAATATTCTCGACGTTGATAATTTACAACTCTGTAGCTATAATCGTTTACGATAACTTAACGTACTCCGTAAATTAATTTCACAATTCGTAATTTGTATCGATTATCCTACTTTAGCTAGAAAGCGCCTAACGCCTTCGTAAACCGTTCTTAGGAGAATTTTATATAACGAGTCGTTTGTCATTCCTTAGTTTTACAATTCTGTTAGGGTATTAGGGCTGAAAATAAAGCGATTATTCGGCGTTAATAAAGTTAGTAGATTAGGCGCGAGCCGGAATCGTAATGATATTACCGGTTTCGGCTTATTGAACCCCCCCGGCGTTATCCTAGATAACAACTCGAGCGTAAGCTGGGTCCTGAGCGATTCCGTCCTTATTAACGTTTCGAAAACCTTCGACTTGCCTTTAAGGTATATATCATCGCGATTTAATAAATAAATTTTGATTTTAATAGATTTATACATATTACCCGTCGCAATATACGTTCCTATGATATAAAAATTTATTATTACTACGTTTAATATAGTAATGGAAAAATGTTAAAAGATTTGAGCACGACGATTTTTTTAACTTCGAGTTTATTTGATAATCTCCAGGTAAAGATATCCAAATGCGCGCCTTAAGTTGTAGACCTATAATGCAGGAGATATTGAAAAAGTAAAAGGACTTTGGTCTATTTAAATTGACGTTTCGAAATTAAACTTGGTGAAGAAAAAATTTCCAATCCAGTATAATCCGTTAAGATTGTAAACGGGGTACGGATGTTACGAAATTCCAAAAACTACGCTTTTAAATAGGATATTATCGTGAAAGGCTCCTTATCGTAAGTGGTATAGTTATGTTTCGCATTTATTAATTATACGAAATAATAAGCTATTAGCTTCATAATGTTTTCATTATCCTATTACAATAAGCACCCTTTTAACTTGGTTTTTAAGTAATCGTCTTTTACTACCGTTAGTCAATTTGGGTCCTAATATGTCAAAATCAGGGCCGTAACAAAGGAATTGTTTAAGGTTTAAAATACTTATTCCTACCGCTTAATCTCATTTTAACTAATTCCTTACTTCGTTAGTAGAATGAGGTAATTAGATAATTCGGAAAAATCATTAATAAAATTTCAATAGAAGAAAGTAAAACCCAAAAAATTCGAATCTTTTAAATAATACGTAATAGCTCCTTTTCACATATTACCCGGAATTTTTCAGTGTTGTCCCGAATACTTAATTTTACCGTTATGATAAAATGCAAGTATTTTATATTTTTAATTATAAAGTTATACCTTTTTAAGTTTTGGTTTAATTTTACATTATGAAAACAACTTAAAACCACGCGAACTTCCTCCAGATAATCAAATTTAATACCGAAAAAGAATATTAAAAGGTTATTCAGATAAATTATGACAATATTACTGAAATTATCCGCACATTTATAATTAATACATCGTTAAAATGTTGCCAACGTTCCCGTTAACCCAAAAGCTGTAACTAACCATGTAAATAACCCTAACCGAATACGAAACTTTTTTAATTCTTCCCATTCAGGTTGAATTTAGATACGGTAAAAGGCCGATCGAATATCCAACTTCGTAAGTTATATCGAATTCGACAACGAATATAGGGTTTCTTTAATTAAAGGTAAAGGGAAACGATTTTACCCTTTAATTTTATTTAATACTAGGAAATTAATATAAAATAACTACCCTTTCCCCTTCTCTTATTTCAAAATACGTAATACTGGCACCGCGGCTGATAAATATTTTACTCGAACCTAACCCTTATTTATTAATTCCGTAACCTATCGTCGAAATTCGAAGGGTTAATTCTATCATATCGATTATAATAGTCTTTCATGTCGTTTCAATGTAAATTTACCTTTACTTGGTTTAATGAAAATCTAATTATCGAGTTTTCTCTTACATAAGAGCAAATCTTTAGCTTTATTTTTGTCGAATAAGTCGCGGAAATCATCTCATTCTGGTAAAAAACGTAACTAATCATTTTCCCTCTTACTAGTAGTTGGCGCCGTCGCTTATAAAATTCGCGTCGATTCGTAAAGACTGATGGTAAAAGTTAATCGGGATTGATCCCTCGTGCGTTTTACCTTTCGATACAAACTTTTTGCTAAATCGATAAAACCCGAATTTACTATACTTTGTATATCACCCAGCCTAAGATATATTATTATCGCGTTGACAACTAAACTTCTATCATTACAAATTATTAAACGAATATCACCATCGTTTAAGGTTTCCTTTCAGTATTATATATAACGTATTTCAAAAATTTATCCCGGATTATTTTGAGAATAATATATATTACCATCGGGTTCAACTATTGATCAATATTTATACGAAACTTAGTTATTTTCGTAAAACGCGTATTTTTCCATAACCCTAATATCGCATCTTAATTTCGTAAATATAATAACCGAATTTACATTATTTTTGAACTTTATTTTAAAAACCAATTTATAATATAATAATAATTGTATTCATAATCGATTTAAACCTTTGACAACTAGTTGTTATTAAAAGTTTTAGAGATAAATAATTCATCGTCGTTTATACGTATTTTGATTAAATGAAATTCTTCTTTACTCGCTTTTTCAATTACGTTCTTAAGGTTATATAACTACGAGACGAAATTGTATTGAAAAGTTAGGCTTTCATCTTTACTATTAAGAAGAAACCTTTATTTATCTTTTCGATTAAAACCCCATATATCTATATTTGAGGCAATACCAAGCGAAAGTCGTAACTAAATTAGTAGTAGTCCGTCGAATTACAATGTACGTAACGCCTTATAACGAATTTAATCCAGTGTTTCTTTATTATTATTCAGGGCGCCCTACATTCTTGGTTTAGATAGCGTACCTAACGGGTTGACTAAGATAATTTACCGAGATA
Source organism: Anisogramma anomala (assembly GCA_038502455.1). NCBI lineage: Eukaryota > Fungi > Ascomycota > Sordariomycetes > Diaporthales > Gnomoniaceae > Anisogramma > Anisogramma anomala. The sequence continues at coordinate 569,077 of JASMMZ010000010.1, read as the reverse complement.
TTAAGATAACTAGGCGCGATTATTACAACCCCTTAACGAAAATACCTAAACAATATAAATCCTTATTATAACTATATCTTTATTCGGTTGTTAAACTTATATAGGTTTCATAAGTTAATGATTAAAACGTCGTTTTAAATCAAAAAACTTTAATTCGTTCATAAGCTCGTAGTACTTCATTAGGGCTACGATATGATCCACTCGGTTAATTCTTCTCGTGATAAATTTGTTGCGGATACCTAGGAATACGTGAAAACGTAAGTAATTACACTTTATGTTCTAAAGCCAATCTAATTCACCCGTTTGAACCAATAATGTCCCAAACCAAAGAACGAATAGTATATATAGATCTTTATCGCTTATAAACGATCTTTTTAATTCGACCAAAGCTTGATCCGTACGGTAAATGTTGCTAAAAACAGCTTAAATATGATGGAAAAACTTACCTATATCTTATATACCCTTGTGTCTACCGGCTTTATAATACGTCGTAATAACCTATTTTACCGTTTCCGTATTATAACTCTATACGTAAAGAAACGTATACCGATCTTTTTCAATTAATATTTTATTCGCTTTTAGTATAAATTGGATTCTTTGGCGTGGCGCTGTTAACATATAAGCTAATTCGTCGAATTATGATTAGTTATATTTTTTGTTTACCCTAAACCAATAAAAAGTTAATATGAATCGCCGTTTAGTTTACTTTGAATAACCAAATCTTAGCTACTACTTCAACGAAGTCGGATATAAGGTCAATAATTAAATTCGTATAGCCCGAATAATATAATTGCGTAATAATAAACTCGATATAACTTATAATATCTGATAAACGAGAAATTCCGTTCTCAATTGGCTCCGGAAAGATGAAAAGTATATTTATAGAGGTAAAACATTACGTATTCGCCTATAGACCATCATCTATGATAGCGTATAAGTATAACGCAAACCTATTAATATTCACTATCGATTCGTTTATTATAAATAATATTGTTTCGGAAAGATACAAGAAAACTGTTAGTAGGCCTTATACATTGTAACGTTGTCGATTCGAGTGATGGAAGTAACAGTAGTATTGCAGTAATCAGATGTTGGATGTATTGTTCTAGGTTTGGCAGACCGCTAGCCGGTATGCACTGTCATTGATATGGCCAAGTGCTTGGCCCGTGCCCTAGAGTAAGGTGCAGCGTACTACACTCGACTTACAACCAATGCGTTAAGTCTGCATAACGCAATACACTCAATCTTATAGTTCAGTATAGTTAACTTTACTTACAGTAAAATTGACCTACTGTACTGCATGTAATACTATTCCAATACTAGCGGTTTTTTAGTTTGTGCGCGCACGCCAGTGTAGCTACCCAATGTTTTCCGATTGCCACTGAATTGCCTCCTTGTTAACTGGCTAGACCCCTATCAATTCCAATTGAATCCCATACTGAATTGCCTACAATTACATGCAATTTTAACCACATTTGTCCTCAATTTCTCCGCTGCTCCGAGATCCGAGTTTATCAACTCCTAGAAAAAAATCATTCGCTATAGCGTTTCGTAATTTTCACTGTACTACTTAAATAGATCACCATCATCAATCTCCTGGCAATATTCCAATCTGCCATCACATCCCTATCCACTATCATGAAACTTGGGCTTTCTAGACTGCCTATCCATGTAGCCCTTGATACGTACAGTTAACCTATTACTATTTACAAACCTTTTTAAGGCCTTGTTTGGCGGTACTTTCGTCATGACATTAGTAAGGACGTCTTTGCCATCGATCCATCGGAACTCCTCAATCTCTCTCCCTTCGTAGGCTTTACGGAGTGCTATCACGTTCATTATCAGACGTTTTTCACTAGTGGTTCCGAGCTTTAAAAGGTACTCGAAAAGGCTTTTTAAGTCTGTATAAATTACTACCGAAATAGGTGGAATCCGTAACTGCCTGTTAATGTGGTTAAGGGTTTCCCATAATGATACACCTATATTAAAGCCCGCTATTATGCTATAAACTTTCGATATCAATATGTTTCGTTTAATCTATTTACATTTAATCAAGGTTTAGTGAATGAGGTTACCGATAATACTAAACTAATCTTCCCGCCTATCTTTGTTAATAAAACTTAGGAAAAACCCGATTTGTAAAAACAAATCGGTATTATTTGTAAAAAGTCTGTCCGTAAATATTATTAACTTAGTTTTGAAAAGGTCGATTAACACCATATTAATTCTATGGGTTATATTCCGTATCTGTTACTCCATACTTTTATTAAGACGATTAAAATTTGTATCCGATAGAATTTATACTTATATCGTAATAAATAAATTATAAAAGACTTTCAGTTGACATAATATAGTAATATATCTACCCCGCATACGCTTTCTTAAATACCGTTAGGCTTTAACCTCCTTAATTTTATCTAACACAGCAAAAACAACGCCTTGACTCTTTTAGCAAAAGCTTAAGCCGGTATTAACACCAAATATACGTATTAACGATTCATTAAAATCAAGTGAATTATTTTCCGTTAACGTTATTACCGGCTTACAATTTTAAAACTTAAAATCCTCGATCGTTTGCTATTCCAGTACTATAAAGCTAACCGTTCCAACAAAATTTTTATCGTTAATTTACATACCTACTTTACCGAAGTCCTTCATTTATCTTACTAATAAACACGCATCCTATATTGAAAATTGTATTGTTAACGGCATTTAAAATACGATTAGAAAATCAAAAACTCATAAACACCTACTTCAACTAATTTATTCAATGGTTTGACATACCGTATTACTGTTTCTAAAAGGTAAATAACACGTAGCTCCTACGGTAGTTCTAGCAATATAATCCTTTACAGGTCCATTATTAACTATATATAGACTCACATACTATCACGACTATGAAGTATAAACTTACCTTTAAACATATCTAATAAACTTATTATCAAGGTAATTACTAGACGTTAACTAATAGTTTAAATCGGTAACGATTAGGTAATGATTTATTCCTTATATTTATCGCTATATCCTTAAAAGATTAGTCATAACTTTTCGTATGGTCGCCTCGTAGTTTTACCTTTAATTTCGTAAATAATCCTCGACTTAAATATCGTAAAATTTAGGTTTTAAAGGTTAAAATCGGTTTTCGACACGAATTATATAACACTTCGAATCAATAAACCGTCAATTTGGACCTTGTCGCTTTCCTTAAAACGTTTTTCAAAAGTCTTAATAATCCTTTATACCCTAAGATTTATTACTAAGTCTTCATTCTCCCTTTTTTCCTATTTACCTAAGTAATATTATAGATAAGACCCGGTATATATTCCTCCTCTTTAACGTTTCCCTTTTTTTTAGGGGTCGCCTGCGCTGACGACGTTTTATCGGCTTATTGATAACAGGAAAAAGAGGTTCTTGTTAATTCGATCGCTTTATTTAGGAGTCTTAAGGGTCTTTATTTTTAATACCCCTAAGAAAAAACTTAACTAAACTGATTCGAAATGATATGAAACAGTTCATAATTTAAAGAACTACTTTCAAATTTATAATACTTAATATTAATATAGCCCTTTCTAATTTCCTAGTTCTCACTATATGAGGACTTCATTTTACAAGGGTAAAGTAAGTACGTCGATCGTTGAGGGACCGTTTCTAATATTAAGGGCGTCATTGATTTAACGACGTGCCGATTTCCTTTACAATTCTATTGAATCTTTGCTATAAACCGCAACACGTTTTTAAGTACTTGTAGAAAGCGGAGATTTATTTATTAGACGTAAGTACGTTTTAATGACTAAAAGTGTTAACACTAAGCCGTCAGGGGCTATGATATTATTAAAGCCTTTCACTAATATCTATAGGCGTGTCTCCGGATTTGTAAAGCTTTTAATTTCTAACGTAAGGATATTATATGCTTGGTGAAATAGGGCGTATGCCTTTTTAACCCTATCAATACTTCAATAAGCTTTTACAAGTCCCTATTTATACTAAATATATATTATCCTAGTATCTTTTTAAAATTCAGTCGCCGCAAAGTTAATATTAGTATCGTAGACAACGATATTAGGTAAATCCAGGTATATATCAATCTATAATATCCTTAAAGTTTCCCACGAATCCTTTGTCGCAAGGAATTTTAAAAATTTAACTCTACAAAACAAGCTTATAGAATGAACGAAAAATAAAATAAGCTTATTTTTTAAGTGAAATACATTAATGAATATCTTGTAGTTAAATTCCTCATCGTTTTTTAATATAAACTTAAATCTCTAGAAATCTTAGGCATACGTTTGACAATAATAGCAAAGCCTTTTAATAACTTTTAGGGTAAAATATTTCATATAGTTATTCCCTACAGACTTCAAGACTTTATATAACCTGTTAATAAATAGATGGTTAAAACGCCAGTATAGTTAACGTATCTCTGGCTTCGTTAAGTTTAACACCACTGTTTTCGGGCATTAAAAATGAAATAATAAGTGCCCCCGCTTAAGAACAAGTAAAAGTCTTTAGCTGTTCTTAACCAACTCGTCTACGTTGACGTTAATATTAATACTGAAAGTCTTTATATCCTTTAAATAAAGTAGAAAAGGAGTAGGTGACTTAAGGATGTAAAACATAATCGCTTTTATAATATTTGAAATTTACCTTAGTTATTTCTAGTTATGATAGTTATTGGCTTAAATTTAATTTAACTTTAACCTTACCAGTATCGCAATGACTAATCTTAGTAACTGTAATGTTTTTCGTCCGTAGTACTATATATTATCAATAGCTTTTTATTAAGTACATTGTCGCCCTAATAAATGATATGATACCTTAAAACGTGAAATTCGCGTAACAATCGCGACGGTTAAATATATATAAGGGGTTAGGGGTATAGTCAAGGTGAAGGTAAGGGTATTTACTATTTAAACGGTATAAAAAGGCATAGTTGGCTAATTATTAGGCCATAGTATTAGGAGTAATATCTTCATGCTACTTGATCTATTTAAGAACGTTAACAACGTCAATTGGCTTATTTATTTTAGCATTTACGACTTAATCCAAGTAATCTTATTTCGAAACAGTAAATTATTAAACGTGGTATGTTACGTTTTTACTATTATATTCGGTTGGGGTAACGAGTTAACTTATAGCTAGCCTTACCACAGATTTAATATCTCTTACCATTATTACGATGATTGTACTTACGGTCAACAGGTTTGCCTAAATTTTATTAGCGTTAACGTAGGTGTAACCTCCAATTTTAGGCCGAGGTCGATAAACCCAACCTTAGGTGTTGTTAACGCCTGTATTTGCGGTCGATATAATTAACTACCATAAAATCTTCCTTATTCACATTAAGGAAGTTGCCTACTTATGAATAAATACCAAGCGAATTTTGTGTACGTACTTTTACGATAGCAAGCTAAAATCGTAACTAACTAAAAAAAAGTCTTCGTAAGTGGCATTTGAGTATTATGAGGTGAATTTGAACTTGTTAATACCTGTAACTACAATCCGTACCTATTCGCGAAACATAGATTCACCAATATAGGCCTTTTCTATAGCCTTTTAACATAAGATTAGCTTATGAAGAATTTAATTGAAAATATACATTGGTAATACTCCTTTTTTTTTACTATTATTATAGTTACTTTTGTGGTGGCCTAATTTATATAGTATTATATAAAGTAAACGTGGTATTCGAAGTGATTCTTTATACTATTATCAATCAAGCGAAACGCAGTATCTCTTGTTAAAAAGGTCGAATAATATTCTTTGGCATAACCTGTAAGGAGTTTTGGAAATAGGAAGTTAAAAAAAGGGTGAAATTTCCATTAACTTACAAATAATTAAATAAGGTATTATTTTCATATAGAAAAGGTTATAAGGCTTCTCATTATACTTTTTTGCATTATCTCAGATTTTAGAGAAATTCGTTATTAACTTCTAATTAATATTAATTATCTTTACAGCTTTTTGAAAAAAGTCGCGATAATTATTACAAACTTATTAAGTATTTCCTGGCGGTTTAAATCTTAAAGGTTTCGAAGAACGGTATTAGGGGTAATTGCCAGTCGTCTGACTCGAGTGATAGATTCTTGTGATAGGATCCGTAATAGGTTCGCATACTTAGGTGAATCTGAAAGGGGAAGTTTTTGAAGGGTTCTGGCAATTAAATTATTAAGGGGTAATAGGTACCTAACGGCTTTAAGATGCCTAAAGATCTTATTTAATTGAGTAGTGTAAAACACTAAAGTTAAAACCTCTAGCCGCGTAGGCGGCCATTACTTTACGTGCCCTACTACCGTTAAAAACGTATTTTGCATTGTTACGTAGTAGTATTATACTGCGGAACATTTTAACGAGTTCCTTATTATTAGTACGCGAAAAAGATTAACTCAATTAAGGGTGTAAAAGAAATCCCCTCAAGCGTGTATATAGGCATTAAGGTTTTTTAACGGCTTTATATTGACCTCGAGGGTCTTATATTCATTTCTTAAACTAGGCTAACTTCCAAATAGTTTTTGCCATTCCCTTTACATCCCTATCTAGTATATAAATCCTACACCTTTTGACTTTTTTCTTCAACTAAACCTTAACGTGACGTTGAATCGTTTTTTATATATCTAGCGTCTAATAATTAAAGAATTCGCAAAAGTCTTAAAAAGCGTTAGTGTCGTAGCCAAACTCTTTACCGGCGTCAGATTCGAGGATGTACTGGCTTACATAGTTAGTCAAGTAAGTTTTATTAAAGGTTTCGTTAACATCCATGGTTCAGGATTATTTGTCGTAAAACTTAGTAAAAACAATTCCAAGCGTTTCGATTGTTTCTTCTCTGGTGGGGTTAGTAATAGCCTTAAACTAATCGTCAAGGGCAGACGTTTTGACAGACGTGTAAAGCGAAAAACTTGGTGATCTTAGGCGTAAATACTTAGTGTTTTGGCGTAAAGTCGCGTGGGAACTCAGCGACTTGGCGAGAGGTCGCGCAACGTGGCTTTCTTGGCGCGGCTTGGTCATTTCGCTTAGAGAAGCGAACTTGATGATAGACGTAGCATTGGGAGTGAAAAAAGAGTAAATTAGGGAAAAGGTTTGGTATAGATGGTAAGGTCGAAGGTCGGTAGTGGTAGTCAATATCGAAGGTTATTAGTTATAGGCCGTGAGACTTAGTAATTTTTCTATAATTGTAGTACTTGTAATAATACTTACTTATCTATTTGCCCTCTTGAGGAACTTTGAGACTTCTAACAGTCAACCTCAACGACTTTAAAAAGGATTAATAAAGATTTCTTAGTGTTTTCGATAGCGATACCATCGCTTACTTTTGGATTGCCGTTAGAAAACTGACGCAACCCAAAAATCTTCTCTGTTTTACTGCCGTTGGAAGACTGGTGCAGTATTCACAAAGGCCCTTTATAAGAATCTTTCCTTTACCCAAGCGATAAACGTAAAGCGTAACCGGATGGTAGCTTCTTCTTTTACAAAGTCAATCTGTGCTTAACCTAATAAGTAGGCAAGCACTGATGAGTGTTGGTAGGCCTTAGACGTTGTAACGTTGTCGATTCGATTGGTCGAAGTAACAGTAGTATTGCAGTAGTCAGATGGTGGATGTATTGTTCTAGGTTTTGCAGAACGCTAGCCGATCTGCATTGTAATTTTTATAGTCAAGTGCTTGGCCCATGCCTTAGAGTGAAGTGCAGCGTACTGCACTCGACTTACACCCAATGCGGTAAGTCTGCAAAACGCAATACACACAATCTTGCAGTTCAGTATAGTCAACTTTACTTACAGTAAAGTTGACCTACTGTACTGCATATAATACTATTCAGACAAAAGTTTTAAGAACATGTTATGATCTAATTTATGATAATAAATTCAAAAGGTGTTATATAGAGTTTATCATTAAGATATAGCGAAAGATTAGATAAGGCTACCGTAGCCTATTGTGCAAGACCTATGGGCATGGCCAGTACCCCGCCCGTCACGTACCCTTACACGTGCTGTATACGGACTGCGCCGGGTCCAAGCCCGAACCGCGCCTGGACCGGGTACTACAGATCCCGTTACATGTACAGTCAAATAACCTGTAGACTCAATGGTCAATGGCATGAGTCCATAACAGTGAAAATTAAATCGCAAATGGCTTAAATTAACGCGGTAATAAACAACTTATAAATAGGTATTTAAATACAGTCATAAAATCATAAAAACCTATTATTGTTTACTAAACATTTCGAATTAAAACTTTTGATACCTTATTATCATCGATACGAATATCCGTAGGAAAATATCGATCGCTTATATATATTATACGAACTAATCGTAGGTAGGTAATATCGTATATAATAAAAGCATTGTAACAATTTTAAAAGTCGATATTAGTTAAAAGATAGCGACCCTTGAGGATAAATTCGCCGGTAACTGTTAATCGGGAAATTGATATATGCGAAAGTGACTCGAAATGGGTTTATTCAGGGCGTAATGATTCAATTTATGGGCCTAAAGACGTAAATCAAAAAAACCATTCGAGATATTTGGATTTTTCTTTAATAACGAGTTAGGCCGTATATAAATTTCGGCCTTATTATAAACTAACTGAAAACAAAATTACAAATAGCGGTTGAATTATAGATTTTGTTGTTCAAAAACCTGTTGTGATAATATATAATATTTCAGGATTTTGTAATTTATTGAAATAGTAAATAAGAGTATTATACCTCGGAGTTTCGCGTTTTATAAATTTACGTGGCTTATAATACCGAATAGCTTTTTATGGTTTATTTCGTAGTTATATTCAGCGGAAGATAAACGACGAGAGTAATATGATACTAGACTAAGGATACCGCGGTTGTTACATAAAAAAAGGTAGCCGCCTAAAGCTTAACCTAAATAGATCGCCTTTCAAAAGGTAATACGATGGTGGTTTTATTAAACGAATATAAATTCGGAAAAAAGTTAAGTTTGAACCGTTTGAAACCAGTTACTTATTTGCAAGTCTTTATCTAAAAACGGTAACGTTCCCAATTATTCGAAATAACAACCTAATAGTCGTCAATTAGCCTCAAATGAAATGCCGGTAGAATTTCGCGAGTTGACTGAAACCCTGTATATTTAAAACTAATATAAAAGATATTTATTCCCGGATAACGGGTAGCTTTTCTGAGTCTATATGAATTTGGATATTAACTTCGATGACTAATCCCATATATTTGTTTTTTGAAATGCTGAATTCATATTGAAATATATCGAGGTTAAGTTTTACAGCGTTTAAGGTATTAAAGACTTATTTAACTTGAACGGTAAATTTTTCATAATTATCGTTTTAAAGTACTAAAATATTGTAGAAAAAAACGAAGTGAAAAATATCGAGAAAAGGGTACCTAAATTTTAATATACTGTTAAAATGTGGTTAACGTATTAAAAAGTCCAAAGGGAGTAATAAGTGATTCGAATATCCGAAACATATACGAAATTTATAAAAAGTAGCTTTAATATTTAACTCGATACAATATTTAATTCGAAAAATATTCGTGAAAATTTCCTTCATCAGTGAAAACGGGTAATGATTCGATTTCATAATAACGTTAAGTCGGCGGTAATGAATATAAAAACTTGAATTATTCCTGAATTCTTCTATAAAAAAAGGGTATCCTTTAAAAGGCTATAGATTCAAATATAACCCTAATATAGTACCTTAGTTACCGTTTTTCGTAATATAAAGAATTTTTTTTTACAAGATATACCATATAATGGGCTTTACAGGACTTTAAAAAAATAATTTTAATTATCGATACGATAAACGATTTCGTAACTTGCTTTGGAACGATAAATGAGCAATTTATCGCTAAAAACTTTATCGAATAAAGGTTGGAACGTTTTGAAATCATCGGGGAATTTATCGTCGACGAAAATAAGTGGTTTCAGGGCTAGTACTTGGTTAATATTCTTAAGGAAAACGATAGCTTGTTACATAACAACGGTTCGGTCCCTGCGGGGTTTCAGCAAAATAACGTAAAATATAGCGGCTCAGACCCTATGCAGCGTTTTTTGTATGGGTGTAGAACCCGGTTTTCAAACGCCATGATTATCGGCTCGTCTAAAAAGTAATATATATTTGTAAGTATTTTCATTATATGATGAATATTTGAATGAAAGTTCGCCCAAAATGAAGTTATATTATATGAGAGCGGTATGAACTTATGCCCGGTACTGGTATTCATTAAATTCAATATTGAAAAAGTTTATAAAAAACGATTTTTAAGAAAAGACCAGGTATGTAATACGTGTCTTCGACGAGTCGATATAATAAAATTGAAATACTCAATAACTTTAAGCGGTTAGTAGATGATTTACTCGCGGCGTTATCCCATCTATCGCACATATTAATTAAAGCGTAAATAAAATAAACAAATTTTTAAAGTAAATTTATTATACATAGGAAGCTATTTAAAAGTTATAATAAAGTTGCTAAATCCAATTAAAGTCCAACCAACTCCCATACGCTATTATATATAAAAGTTTCGCTTTTCCTTTTTAAAAGTCAATAAGATTTTCTACCGAAATTAGGTGGATTTTTATAACGACCTTAACGTTGAAGACTTTCGGGCGTCACGATAGATCCAATAGGTAGATACAAATACTGTAGATATTATTATATATCACTATAGCTAGTATACGTATAGGTTACCTTGAGGGGCATATGGCAGTGTATCACGTTTCAAGATGCACTCCTGCCGAGTGCATGATAATGTGTCACGCTGCAGGATGCACTTTTACAGAGTTCATACTTTAGGTGAGATCTTATAAGCTCTCATTTGAGGCGTGCACTCTCTGGATGCTTCTTCTTCATATTATCTATCTTTACTACAATACCAATCTTACGATTACTCTTCATTTACATTGACTTGAATAATTATACCTTACCGTCAAATACTATAATTATTCGCATTACACCGCAAATAAAACACAAAGTCTTTATGACGGGAAAGTTTCTAGAAATTGACCTCGGCGGCATATCAGTTAACAGCGGTATGGAAAAAGTTTACGCCAATTATAATAACGTCGCCTAAGCTATCCTAGGCGGATACATCATTACTATTATTCCTATTACATAAAATACTTTTAATAGTAACGTTAGTACCACTATAATAAGTATAAAAGTTTTGAAGATATTTGTTAATGAATTAAATACGAATAACATACTTTTTGTAATTCGTGGGCATTTCAAATGAAAATAACGTATTAATTAGCGTATCGTTAATAGGTCCCTTTAAAATAGCAAAATTAACGGTAGATTCTCAAGTTATTCTGCTAGTTATCGCGAATTAAGCTTTTAAAACTTTTTAAAAACATAAAGAAGTTTACGAATTCTTTATTTTATATTCGTAACCGAATAATAATAACTTGAACCGTTTTAACGTTATGATAATAAACTTTAAATATAGCTATAAAAGTATTAGGGTTGTTAGTGCCGCTGTCGCTTCTGCAAACATAATAGTTTGTTATAATAGTCTTTATGAAGCCTTCTAATTATTAAAATATAACGTAAAGTTAATTTTTTTAACGTTAATAAATCTCAACTTTTGACGTAATTTATGTATTATCGTAGGTTTTATACCGAAAATCGTAATTGAATATCAAAAAAATTAATTGATCAATTAAAACATTTGCGTTGAAGTCGTTAACGCCCGTTAAGTAGGGTGCCGGTATCGTAATCGGAGTTGAAAAAATTCGAGTCTTCTTTGTTTACGAAATTAACGCGGTCCCCGGAAAGAAAACAACGTAATAGTTACGTCGTTCGTAATGTACGTAAGAGAAACCTCCTAAAAGGGGTATTAGCTCAAAAACGTAAACGAATGAGTAACTTCGAATTATCGGATTATATTCGTTAATTCTTTTCATACATCGATATTCCGCTGTATTGAATGTAAAGTGTACTTCTAAACGGCTAAATCCCGCTCGTTAAATTATGTAAGTCAGGCGTCAGTAAAACATTTATATCAAACTGTAGGGTAATCTCACTAAGTCATTAAGGCGCTTTGAAACAAATTTTTAACGTATACGTCGAGAAATTACTTTGTGGCCAAAGGGTCGAGATTCGGTAGGTTGAAGAATAATAATATAGCCTTAAACTACAGCCGCTAACAAATAGCTAAAATACCATCAGGAAGGAATCAAGGTTTATATATAAAAGTACTAAGGCCGAAGCTGTCGTTTAAGATGGTTTGATTCTGTTTATAAGACATGATGAAGAAGGAGAGGAAAAATAACTATTAGAAAGCTGCTGTAGGTCTGGAAAGATAGTGTAAACCGGTATTAATGACTCAGACCATTGGCCATTGAGTCTTTATGTGACGTGACTGTATACGTAACGGGATATGCAGTACCCCGTCCGCTCCCGGGACCGGGCGCAAACCGGGCGCGGTCCGTGTATAGTATGTGTAAGGGTACGTAACAGGTAGGGTACTACTTATACCCATACGTCTTATACGATGGACAAAGATAGCCTTCTCTAGTTTTCTGTTATACCTCAATATTAAACCTTATTTAACATCTATTTGTCTTACTATTATAGATCGAATTATAACATATTATAAAAGTCTTTTTTCTTTTTTGAAAGAATATTACTTATAATGAACAAATCGATAATGAATATTAATAATTTTACATTATACTCTAACGCTATCGGGAAGAATAGGCTGTCGCCCAATATCCAATCCTCTTCTTATATAAATAGGCGCTTTACCTTTTTAAAGCCTATTTAAACTGATATTTTTCGTTTATAAAAAACTATAAATTATATCTCGTTCATTATCAAGTAATAATAATCATTGGTTGATGAACTTCGGCTATCGACTTTATATTTAACTACGTTCAAATAGAATTAAAAAAAATTCTACCTCGAAATGGACTTAATGGTAATTTGTATTATCATTTTACCGGTATAAGGTAGACAAGCACGATATAACTCATCGTAATTCAACGAATTTTTTTTTACGTAAAAACCGACGTGTCAAACTATCGAATTGAGACAAGAAGTAAGTGAAATTTAAATTGGGAAAAGTCGGTATAAGTTCCTTTACGTATAGGGTTATTATACGAAGGCGGTAAAAAAAGTTATTATAGCTTATTACGAAGCCGGAGAATATAAGGGTATATATTATATTGGCAATTTTTTCGATTACATTAAGGCTTTTTTAGCGAATTTTATCGCGCGGATAAAACCTTAGTCGAATTTGAGGGACTTATTAGAACAATATTGACTGCTATGCTTAGCAGGTCCATTGCATTATAGTCAGTCAATTTTACTCAGAGTAAAGTTAACTGTACTATCTACAAGCAGTTGATTATGGAGTGACCGATTCAGTCTAGGGAACGGGCTAAGCAGTTGACCATACAAATTACAGTGCAGACCGGCTAGTAGTTTGCCAAACCTCAAACAATACATCCTCCATTTGACTACGCAATACTACTGTTATTTCGATCATTCGAATCGACAACGTTTCAACGTCTAGGGCCTACCAAAAGGAATATTTATAAACGATGAAAACTTGTAGGTATTATTTATTATTATATTCAAAACATTACCAGCATAAATACACGGATTAAATTAGCTTTTTCCCGTACAATGTAATTACTTTTGCTTTTATATGTACTTATATATCCGTGATGAATATATTACGATAAGCGTAAACTGGATAAATTATATAGTAGCCCTAACGAAGTATTTTGAGTTAACCGTTAAATCACCGTTTATAAACGTGAAACAACGTTTAAATCGTTAATTAACGGAACCCGTATAAATATAATGGTCGGATAAAATTACAATTATGACGGGAATTTGTACTTTTTAGGTATTTTCGTTAAAGAGTCGTGGTAATCGCGGCTTTTTATTTTGGTTAACCCGTTTGATACGCGTTTGAAATCAGGTACTTTAAGCGACGTAAATAACGGCGAAGGACCGCCAAACTAGGCTCGTTACGAGGCGTTGCCTACGTTGTAATTCGACGAACTATTACTAATATGATTACAACCTTCGCCCGGTATTGCCTCCAACGTAAGTATATCCGATTCAAGTCGAAAAGGTAAATAATAGTTTTTGATTAACGGCTATGACGGAAACCTAACTCCTAAATATAATTTTTGTTTGAACAGTATTACAATGTTTCTGCATGCAATGTAGTTGGTCATCTCTACTTTGAGTAAAGTTAACTGTACTACAAGTGTATTGCTTTGTGCGGACTTACCGCATTGGTTTTAAGTCGAGTGCAGTATGCTCCACTTCGGTCTAAGGTACAGGCTAAGCAATTGGCCACACAAATTACAGTGCAGACCGGCTAGCTGTCTGTCAAACCTAAAACAATACATATACCATCTGAATACTGCAATACTATTGTTACTTAGAAGAAGACCATTCGAATCGACAACGTTGCAATGTCTAAGGCCTACTAATACTAATTAGTGCTTATTAGGTTAAGTATAGATTGTTTAAGTAAAAGAAGAATATACTTTCCGGTTACGCTTTGCAATTGTGTAAGGTAAAAGGAAGATCCTTGTAAAAGGATTTTACTTTTGCGTCGGGTTTTCACGGCAGTTTATAAGTAAGCGACGGTATCGTTACTTGAAAACACCAAAAAATCTTTACAGATCTTTCTTAAAGACGTTGAGATTGACTGTCAGAAGTTTCAACGTACGGCAAGTTGGTAAACAGCTAAATTAATATTATTTCGGATCCTACCACCACAAGAAAAACGACTAAATCCCTACGCCAAATAATAAATAACCTTCGCCTTTGACTTTTACCACCAATAACAACCTCCGAACTTACCTCTTATACCAAACCTTTGCCCTACTTTACTCTTTTTTTATTTCCTGCGTCATTTTCATCGTCATGTTCGCCAGTTAGAACGAAAACACGAGGAATCACCAAGTCGAATCAAGAAAGCCACGTCGCACGACTTTACATTGAAACTCCAAGTTCACACGCCTACGAATTACCAAGTTTACGACCAAGCCCTACACGAGCTGAAACGTCAAGATTTCTACCTTAAGTGCTCACTTTAAAGCTATCACCGACCTTGAACGAAAGAAGTTAGTCAATGATCTCAGCATTATCTTCGTGAAGCACTACGATAAAGACCTATAGATTAAGGAAGCGGACAGAGACTCTACCTCTTAACATCTTACCAACTACATCGGCCACTTTATCCTTGATGTCGCCTACAACGATCATGATACGGGTATTAAGGCCTTTTACAACTATATCTAGTTTTTTGGGAATTGGAACCTGGATATATGGAAAAGATAGAAAAGTCGGTTAAAGTTAAGCTAAAGACTAACTTACGCCGACAAGGAATCTTACTTTCTTTAAAGAACGATAAAGACGGCAACCTTATCGACGTACTCAACGAGTGCGTTACGGATAAAAACCCATAATAGACCTTAGTTAAGGGCAAAAAGGTTACTGGCAATAATAACCTACAACGACCATATATACGCTCGTAAAGACTCGTTTAAGAGAAACTGATGAATCTACACCCCCTAAGCCCTTAAATTCACTAGTCTATCGAATAAAATCCCCGCCGAACCCTTTAATACCAAAAGGATTCTCTCTAGCCCTCCTGAAAGGGACACTTCTTGGCTTATTTCCCCTAAGCTTTTTAAAACGTTTAGTTTTAACAGCGAAGTTAAGGGAGAACCGGATTTATACGTATACCAACTGTGGACACAACTATTGTTTTTTTCCCTCTCAACTCAGCTAAAGGTAATTATCCTGCCTACCAATACCAAGAGTAATCTTAGCCCTTTTCCCGTCCATATAAAAATGGTTTTTATGACCAATACATTACGTTCCCCCCTCGGCGCGTCCCTATAAAGGATATGGATTGTAAAGAAATCACCACGTTTGTTAATACATAAGGAGGTAAAGAAAGGTATAACGGTAAGCTGTACAACTTCCTCTACGTCAAGTTGCGCTTATTCTTTAACATTTGCCGCCGGATAAAAGTCGAGTTGCCAGGTTTTTACTCGTTATTTTCCAGTATCCTCACCGTTTAAGCTAAGGATTAGTACCTCCGATACCTTAAGAATTGTACCTCTTTCCACGAAATATACGATAGTATAAAGGGCTACATCGAATACGATATTAACCTTGCCTAATATTATACATACTGAAACTTTATTAAGTGATTTTACATATTGGATTACAAAAAAGAGTCGGAAAGTAAGATGAACCTTTTAAATCAGATGTTTGATAGGCTGATGCTTTGCCAACAGGAAATGGGGAACGTGGGATCTGGCGAAGGCACCTTGTGCCAGCAGGTCCAGCAAGCAGTTACGAGCTATAAAAAGTTCGAATACGCCTCGCAATGCTCTGATATCACCTACGAAGGGTTCTTTGGCTAACTACATTTCTCGCTTGCAATCGTGACTTCTCGAGTCTCCGGCTCGACCGGTATATACCCACAAACTCCGGAATTCAGTGACGAAGAAGATCCTTCTAGTTCCTATTACATTAACCGACGGTACGGAATACCCGATAATTACGGTTAACAAAGAGTCCGAACCTCTACCTATGAAAAAGATTATTCATCCTCCTCAAAACATTTAATTCGGCCAAGCAAGTTTAACTTAAACGCTAAGAGATGTTAGATTTGCAGCAAATAGAGCTGCTGGTTAACACGTAACACTGCCGCCGAACGTAACGAAAAATAGGAGATGTACCACACACAGTACCCCTTTGCTTCAAAATAGGACTATATGAAGCGTGTTATATAGTTTAAAGGAATTGAAGTTAAAGAGGAGGAAAAGAAGCCGAAGTCCATCGGCTAACACTAAAATACCAGTACTAATACCGGTACTAGCCTGGAAGCCACGTAGTGATTAGCCGACCACGTATTCCTGTACCGCCTTACAGGTAAAGACCCCTATCACCGTTATAACGATAAAGACCTTGGCTCAACACACTTCTTCACCATTTAAGACCGGTACGCGAAGAAAGTTCTTTAGGGGATTATGATGGATACGGGGGTAGTACAGTACTTAACAAAAGGCTATTCGCAGTACATCACGTTACGAAGGGATACGGATACTGTTACTTAATTTGACCATTCGGATACTGGTAAAGCCAGAGTTGACTTTAGCCTTGGGAAAGAGATATTTTTATTAGGATCAACGATAGTGAAGACTTTTGTTAGCCCTATTGTTTTCCACATCTTGGAATCCCCTCCCCCCTTCTTCCTTTACCTTAAAGACATAAAGAACTTCGGCGTTAACGTTGATGTTTAGATTGATAAGCTGATATATGTTAAGGCCGGTAAAAGGTTCTTACTTAGCCTTAAGTGAGGACACTTTTGGTTTCATCTTTAAGGACTAAAGAAAGTGGTGTTAAACTTGATGGAGGCAGAACTTCGTTAATTATATCGTAGGTTTAACCACCCGGCAACTAATAAGCTTTATAAGGTTTTAAAGATAACTTGTAAGGAAAATATTGATATACTAGTATAAAAGGCAGATAAAAGCCTTTATTACTATCAAATACACTCTCAAGCCCCCTTAAGATTTAAGTTCAGGTTAAAGGAAAATTAAGATTTTAATTTGGAAATCTTCGTGGACGTGTTTTATTTGGAAGAAAAGCCAGTATTATACGTAGTGGACTCCACCACAGCTGTTTATAGCGCCAAGTTCCTTAACACCATTAAGGCAAAGGAAACATAGAAATTACTACTCACTTTGTTGATTAATACATACTTAGTCCACCAAACGTGCTAGTTTACAATGCCAGCACCAACTTTGCTACGATAGAGTTTCAAACTAATATAAAGTTAATGGGAATTTAGTATAAACAGTTTTTTATAAAAACTTACTAGAGTATTAGCAAAGTTAAAACGGTAAACGAACTTTTACGAAAGGCTTACGATATCTTACATTGAAAACCAGAAGTTTTATAAGTTAAGAAGTATGGATTTAAATAGCAGTGAAAGGTTTTAACGATACTATTAACCCTCACGGATATATATTATCTTTACTGGTATTTGGAGCTTATCCACGTATAACAGCTAAGTCATTATCCTCGACAAGCATTTAGAAACGTGTTATGGTATATAGTAAAGCACTGAAGAAATTAAGGATGAAATCGGCACGCCCCCAGGTTAACTATGTCCTTAACACTAAAAACGGACCTTTAACAACAGACGTGTTATTACTCCCCCTTTAAAGTAAAGTCTTTATGTAGCGTAAGCCAGGCAAAAAGGATAGGCCGTACAAAATTTTAAATATTACCAACTTAAACGTGGTAGTTAAAACTGCTAACAGCCCCATAACTTTCCGAGTAATACAAATTAAGCCGTATAAAAAGTCCTTCAAATCTAATAAAGATCCTAACGTCGACGACCTCCTAGTCGAGCGAATTAGCTAACATAAACCTCCCGAGCCGACTGTTAATAAGCCGATGAAACGCCGACGGCATGAAAGACTATTCAAAAAGAGGATATATACTAAAGAGGAAGAACATGGGGATTACAAGCCTAGCAGAGTATATACAACGGTAAGGGTGTCTCTGAAGGAGAAGTTTGACGGAGAACTTTTACTTAAGCTACGCGCCGAAGGCATTATCAACATACTGGATAAGCCTTTTAAGGAATATGATCAAGTGGAAATGGAAGGCTTCCTATTACAAGGGATTATACAATTTTTACCGTTAACGTAATTTAAAGGGTAAGATGTTACTATTTTCAAATTAAGGATAGTTTACGAGGTTAAGGGAAAGACCACGAACCGGCTTTAGAAAGATTACGGCTGATCGCCTAAGGATAAGGTGATAAAGGTAAGAACTATATCCTTACTTAATCGCCTATAATCCAAAAAATTAGCTAGCGTTTAATAGTTACTATTATTGCGAGTTTAACTACTGGTATAAAGGGTTAGTTTATACTTAAAAGCCGGAACATCATGTAAGCGTATACGCAATCAGCCACCGATCCTTAACGAATTGGATTGCTAGAGCTACTATTAAAAACTAAGCGACAAGTTTCCGGCTGGCACGATAATGTATTGTATTAAGCCTCTATACTGACTAGCTAAGGCTGGAATCTACTGGTTTTTGACATAATAGACACACTTTAAGATTAAGCTTGATATAAAGACTTTAACATTTAACTCGTGCCTATTAATTATAAAGGGCAAAGACTTTGATATCGTAGGTATGTAAACTAACGATACCTTCTTTTTTGGTGATACTGGATTTATGGTAGCAGAATAACGTGATATCGAAAAGTTAGGCCTCTAAAAGTGTAAGATAGTTAAAACGTTGGCTAATGGTATATAACTTGACTTTAATAGATCCTAACCTCATATACACGGTGTTAAGAAGGCTAAAAGTGGTACTTACATTAGCTTACGCCAAAAGGAGAAAGCCACGAGCCTAAAGACTATCGATAAGGCTAACGAGGCAAGGGTACAGGAATACCTAAAGTAAAAGGCCTATACAACTTATATCGCCACGCTGTATTAACTGAAAGCATCGTACGACCTTTCCATTGCAGCACAGGAATAGGATCCGTAAGACGAAGACTTTAACAAGTTAAACAAACGGATTTAGTGGAAATTGGATCACGTGGAAAGAGGAATTAATATGGTTTTTATGGATTTGGTGAAGGCGAAGCTGATGATTTTTGCGGACGGGTTATTTGCCAATAATACTGACCTTATATTGTAAATCGCCTTCCTAATGATGTTCGTCAACGAGGAAAGGTTTAAAGGGCAGTTTACGATTACTGGAAACCTTATATACCGAACATCTATCAAGTATAAGCATGTAATTCGGGATGTATTAGCTTTTAAAGTCTAGAGTAAAATGGTAAGCTTTAGCATCAGTATAGTAATTAACGGCATATTAAGGATTGTTACCAAATAGCTAGGTTTGTTACCGATACTTATAGTGTTATGTATCGATTTCCGAAGCCTTTCCGAATGCCTATTAAAACTAGGCATGACTAATGAAAAACGCCTAATGATACATGTGATAACATTAAGGGAGGCATGCGAAGCCCGGGAAATCCATAAGTTTAGGTGAATTAATGGCAAACATAACCCTGCCGATACTATAACTAAGGTTACGCTGAATGGCGCCTTGAAAAAGTTTGTAGATAACAATACGCTAACCATACGAATCGATAAATACATGGATTGCCCAACACTTAACGTGAAGGATTGCCCTAGAAAACTGGAAGATCGACAGGGTAATAGTAGCGATGATAGTAGTTTAAACTACTGGAAAAAGGTACGTAAGTGTTAATGTACTAGATCTGCCTAAGTCTATGGCAAAGGATTTGTACACGGGATTTGAGGAACGAAGGCCTCGGAGGGGTAGAGCAAAAGGGCCATGAGGGGCCGTAATTAATGTTGTTTTCAGTATAGATCAATTGAAATTAATAGGGGTCGGGCTTGTGGATTGAGGAGAGATTTCAGAGGTTGCCGCTAATTGATGGCAAACCACGCTTGGCGCGCAGGCATAAAACAAAAATCCGCCAGTGTTAAAACAGTATTAAAATGGTATTGTATGAAGTTTAGTAGGTCAATTTTACTGTAAGTAAAGTTGACCGTACTACAAGAGTATTGCTTTATGCGGACTTTATAAAAAAGGATACATGTTTTATCCTTATAATTTTAATGATACCTATTTTCTGTATATTTATATATATTTATGTTATATTTATCATTATATTATAATCGAGTTTTTTTATATAACGGTTGAAAAAAGTGACTTGGTCATTATATCCTCCAAATTCAGGTAGAATAGTAAAGTTACGGAAAAATACGCGTATTACCTAAAAAACCAAAATTAATATAAATATTAAGAGATAGTTGGACCCGATATTAATATATGTCATTCCGTAAATAACTCAGGATATAATTTTTAAATACCTTAGATATGATATTAACAAGTGATTTTAAACGTTGGTGGTTGCCGTTTAATAGTTCCTAATTAGAGATAATTAATTATCGATACGGTAATAATACTTTGTAGATTAAAAGATATACAAGGCGTTGTAAAATCGGGTTCAATCGGGTTGGTACACTGTTCGTAACGGATAATATAACGTACGATCAATTAGTTGTAGTTGGTTTTTACCTCAAGTTTCTACAAAATGACGCGGGTTTTACAAACGACGGCACCGATCATTACCAAAATGAAAAAGGATTATCTAATATTATTACTAAAATTAGAAAACTTCCACAAGTTATTCGATGAAAATGAAATTATAAATTGACATTTATATAACGGAAAATTGAACTACTAGATTTTGATTCAATTGAACGACGATAAATCGTGAGCAAAATAACCTTAGTAACTATTATACTCGATGTTACGAAATTAACTTTTCAAGTTTAAATATTACGTTACGGAATCAATAAATAAGGGTTAAGTTCGGTAAATTTTTATCGGCTGCGATGCCGATATTAATAATTTTTATACAGAAGAGGCGACAACGGTTTTATATCAATTACCTGGTATTGAATAATATTAATGAATAAGATCAATTTCCTCTACAGTTAATTAAAAAATAATATACGTAAGTGATTAAAGTCTACGGGGCTTATAAAACAGGATATTTCAATGGCTTTTTACAGTAGTTGAGTTACACCCGAATAGGAAAAATTAACGTTGTTTCGTATACGGTTCGGGTTATTTAAGTAATTAATTACGTTGTTTAAATTGGTGAAAACATGGAAGACTTTTAAGAAATATATTAATTATATAATAGCGGATATTTTAGATAATTTTGTTGTAATTTACCTAAATAAATTTCTAGTTTTTTTCCGGTACCAAGTAAAACCATATAGCGAAAATTGGTTTAGTTTTAGGACGCCTTTATAATGAGAAGCTGAACCTAGGCTTTAAGAAATATATATTTATAGTTAAGGAGGTAAATTACTTGAGTTTTATTATAACGTTTAGTATAAGTATTTGGATCAACCCCGAGAAATTCCGGGTAATACACGAATAGGAGTTATGATGTATCATTCGAAAAGTTCGAAGTTTTTTAGGCTTTATTAACTTTCATCTGTATTTTATTAATAACTTTTCTATTGGTAGGCCTTAGACGTTTCAATGTTGTCGATTCGATTGGTCGAAGTAATAGGTGTATTGCAGTAGTCAGATGGTTGATGTATTGTTCTAGGTTTTGGCAGACCGCTACCCGGTCTACACTATAATTTGTATAGCCAAGTGCTTAGCCCGTACCCCAAAGTGAAGTGCAGCGTACTACACTTGACTTACACCTAATACGGTAAGTTCGCACAAAGCAGTACACTTGTAGTACGGTAAACTTTACTTACAATAAAGTTAACCTACTGCACTACATGCAATACCATTACAATACTATTCCCACACTAGCGGCTTTTTGTTTTTGTGCCAGCACGCCAGCGTAGCTTACTATTAATTGGTGGCAACCTCTGAAATCCCTTCTTAATCAACAAGCCAGACCCCTGTCAATTCCGATTAATCTGTACTAAAAACAACTCTTATTACAGTCCCTTATAGCCCTTTTGCTCCACCCCTCCGAGACCTTCGTTTTTCAATACCCGTGCATAGATATTTCGCCACAGACTTTCGTAAATCAAGAACGCCACCACTTACGAACCTTTTGCCAGTAGTTGAAACTACTGCCATCGCCACTGCCCTAGCGGTTTTCCAATTTACCAGAGTAACTTTGTTCCTTTATGTCACGTGTTAGGAGATCTACATATTCCTCGATTCGTATAGTCAGCATATTTCTATCTATAAACTTTCTAAAGCGCTATTAGGCGTAGCTATAGTAATAGTATCGGTAGAATTATCTTTGCCTTTAATTTACCGAAATTTATCGATTTCCTGGGCTTTGTATACCTCCTTTAACGTTATTACGTTTATTATCAGGCGTTTTTTTTTAGTCGTGCCTAATTTTGATAGGTATTCGTAAAGGTTTCGGAAATCGGTATACAACATTATAGGTATCGGTAATATCCCTAACAATTTAGTGACAATCTTTAATGTACCGTTAGTTATTGTATTGATGTTAAAGTTTGTTATTATACCGAAAACTTTAAAGGCTAATACGCTTCAAGTTACGCTTTTATATTTCATAAATATCTAGTATATGAGATTCCAATTAATCGTAAATTTCCTTTTAAACCTTTTCTCTTTAACGAGTATTATTAAAAGGCTGACTTAGGATATAAGATTAGTATTATTGGCAAATAACCCGTTTGAAAAAATCATTAACTTCGCCTTCGTCAAATTTATAAAATTTATGTTAATTTATTCTTTATATAACCTTTTTATTATTGAATTCTTTTATTTAACTTATTATAGTTTTCGTTCTACGGGTTCTATATTCGTACCGTAATGAAAAGGTCATAAAATATCTTCGGTTAATACAGCGTAGCGATATAAGCCGGACGGGCCCTTTACTTTAGGTATTTATATACCCTTACTTCGTTTAGCCTTATCGATAATTTTTAGGCTCGTGGTTTCCTTCTTTTGGCCTTCATTAATATAAGTCCTGATTTTAACCTTAAAACTATATAATCGAAGTAACGATCCGTTAAAGTCAAGTTATGTGCCTTTGGCCAACGTTTTAACTATTTTACACTTTTAAAGGCTTAACTTTTCGATAATACATTGTTTTTCCGTTATAAATCCAGTATATCCAAAAAAGGGGAATCGTTAGTTTACATACTTACAATACCAAAGTATTTACCATTTATAATTAATAAATATAGGTTAAATGTTAACTTCTTTATACCTAGCTTGTTCTTAAAATTTGTTTGATACATGAAAAACCAGTAAACGTTAACCTTAGTCAATCCGTATAGAGACTCAATATAATATATGATCGTGTTAACCGAAAACTTATCGCTTAGTTTTTTTTTGGTAATGAAAAAAATACAATTCACTGAAAATCAGTGGCAAATTACGTATACATTTATGTAATGTCCCGGCTATTAAATTTAAACTAACCCTTTACGTCAAAAGTGAAACTTGTAACAATAGTAATAATTAAACGTTAGTTGATTTTTTGGATTATAGGCGATTAAATATAGATTTAGTCTTTACCTTTATTACCGTCTCCTAAGGCGATTAACCGTAACTTTTTATACGCCCGGTCTATAGTTTTACTTTTAAACTCGTAAATTTTTTTTGACTTCGAAATAATAATGATTTACCCTTTCAATTATGTCAATGGTATAAATTATATAACCCCCTATAACAAAAGGTTGTTCATTTCTAATTGGTTGCTTTTCTTAAAAGGTTTATCCGATGTATTATTAAGGCCTTTAATATGCAGTTTAAAGGCAAGTTTTCCGTTAAACTTTTCCTTTTTAAACACCCGCTCTGTTATATATACCATGCCAAGCCTGTAGTTTTTATATTTCTCTTTTTTAGTGTATATCCTTCTTTTAGGTGGTTTTTCGTGCCTTCGGCGTTTTATCGATTTTTAAATAATCGGCTCGAAAGGATTATATTAACTGATTCGCTCGACTCGAAAGTTATCGACGTTAAGATTTTTATCGAATTCAAAAGGTTTTTCATACGGCTCAACTTATATAATTCGGAAAATTAAAAAGCCGTTAGCAGTTTTAACCACTACGTTTCAATTGGTAATACTTAAAATCTTATATAGCCTGTCACATTTTCCCGGCTCGCGCCACGTAAGGACTTTACTTTAAAAGGGAAGTAAAAGTACTTTTATTATTAAAGGTCCGTTTCTGGTTTTAGGGGTATTATGAATATGGCGACTTGTCGATTCGTTTCTTAATTTATTCAATGCTTTATTATATACCATAATATTTCTTGGTGTATTTCACGATAATGGTGACTTAGCTATTTTACGTAGGTAATCTTCAAATACTAATAAAGTTGGTATAAGTCTGTTAAAGTTAACAATATCGTTAAGACCTTTTGCCGCCATTAAAAACCGTGTTTTCAGCTTATTAAACTTACGATTTATAATATAAATATATTGTAAGCCTTACATAGGATAATATATATCTTTTTCATTTTACCAATACCCTAATAAGTCTTCATAAGGACTTATTTTCACTAAATTCCCATTAACTTCACATTAACTTAAAACTACATCGTGAAAAATTGGTATCAATATCGTAAACCAATACGTTTAGTAAACTAAGGTATGTATTAATCCACAAAGTATGTAGTACTTTCCATATTTCTTTCGAAGTAATAGTCTTATGGAATTTAACGCCGTAAAAATCCGTGGCGAAGTTTACAACGTATAATATCAATTTTCTATCTAAATAAAATACGTTTACGAAAATTTTCAAATAAAAGTTTTTATATTTTTAACGTTAACTTACACCTTAAAAGAGCTTAAAATGTATTTAACAGTAGTGGTAAAGGCGTATAACTACCTTCAATGTTAAAAAATCCACATTTTCGTAACTAATTACCTTTAATACCTTATAAATCCTATTGGATACCAGATGATTGAACTTACAATGTAATTAAAGATGTTCAAGCTTTGTTAAGTTTGACATTATTACCTCTAATCATTAAAAATAAAACCAGAGATGCCCCTATTGAAGGCTAAATGGGAACCTCTAACCGGTCTTAATACATATTAGCTTATTAATCTAAATATTAACGTTAACGTCGAGGTTTTTCATGTCTTTAAGTTAAAAGAGGAAAGGGGTAGGGGATTTTAAAATGTGGAAAATAATAGAGCTAATAACAGTTTTGACTATCGTCGATTCCAATAAAAATATCTTTTTCCTAAAGCTGAAACTAACTTTGAATTTACTAATATCCGCGTAATTGAATTCCGTAATAGTATCTGTATCCCTTCGTAACGCGAAATATTACGAATAACTTTCTATTAAGTACCGTGCTATCCATATATCCGATATAATCCCTTAAAAACCTTATTTCGCATACCGGTCTTAAATGGTGAATAGGTATATAGAGCCAAATTCTTTACCGTTATAATGATAGTAGGGGTTTTTACCTATAAAGCGGTACCAAAATACGTGGTCGACTAGTCATTATGTAGCTTTCGAGCTAGTACCGGTATTAACGCTAGTATCTTTGTGGTAACCGATAACCTTCGGCTTATTTTTCTCCTCTTTAACTTTACTTCCTTCAAATTATATAATACGATTTATATAGTTCTATTTTAAGGCAAAGGGGTATTACGTGTAGTATATCACCTGATTCACGTTACTCTCGGCAGCAATGTAACGTATTAAACAGCAATCCTGTTTGCCGTAAATCCAATATTTCTTAACTTTCAAGTTAAACCTGCTTAACTGACTTAAAAACCTTAAGGAGAGTAAATACCCTTTTCTGTGGGTAAAGGTTCGGACCTTTTATAAACCATATTTGCTGGGTCATTCGTACCGTTGATTAATGCAATACGAATTGAAAGGATCTTCTTCATTACTAAATTCCGGAGTTTGTAAGTACATGACGGTCGAGCTGGAAACTCAAACAGTTACGGTCGTTAATAGGGAATGTAATAAGTTAAGAAAAACCTTTACAAGTAATATTAGGGCATTATAAGGCGTATTCGAATTCTTTATAACCCGTAACTACTTGTCGGATCTACTAACGTAGGGTGTCTTCGCTAACTTTTACGTTTCCTATTACCTATTAGCAAAACATTAACCTGTTGATTATCCAATTTAAAAGGTCTATTTTACTTTCCGACCATTTCTTGTAATCTAACATATAAAACCACTTAATAATGTTCTAATCCGTATAATACTAAGCGAGGTTAATATCTTATTCGAAATGACCTTTTATGATATGGTAGATTTCGTGGAAAAAGTTATAATTCGTAAGGTATTAGAGGTAGTAATATTTAGCTTAACTGGTAAGAATACTGGGAAACAAAGAATGAAAACTTGGCAACTCAACTTTAATCTAACGGCAGATATTAAAAAATGGGCGCAACTTAACGTCGAGAATGTTAAACGGCTTGGCGTTATACTTCTCTTTACCTCCCCAAATATTAACGAATGTGGTGATTACCGTAAAATCCGTATCCTCTATAAGGATGCGTCGAAAGGGAAGTGTAATATACTAGTCGTAAAGGCTTCCTTTATTTAGCCGGGAAAAAGGCTAGGGTTACTACTAATAGTAATAAGCAAGATAATTACTTTTAACCGAGTTTGGAGGGGAAAATCCAATAATCGTGTCCATAATAGGCTCGCATGTGGAGCCGGTTTTTCTTTGGTTTCGCTACTAAAATCAAACTTTCTAAAAACCTTGGGGGAAATAAGTCTATAAGTTTCCGTCGCAGGGGACTTAGCTATAATTCTCTTAGTATTAAATGGTTCGTTGGGGCTCTAACTTAATAAACTAGTGGATTTAAGGGTTTGAGGGGGATAGATCCATCGGTTTCTCTTGTTTGTTCATTTGGGATTAGAAAGATCCTTACGAACGTGTGTGTGGCCATTAAGAATTACTTCTATCAACAATCCTTTTTCCTTCATCTTCCTTAATTCATTATAGGTTTTTATCCGTAACGCACTCGTAAAATACGTCGGTGAGGTTACCTTCTTTACCGACCTTTAAAGGCAATAAAATCCCTCGTCAGTGTAAATTAGCCCTTAACTTAACTTTAACCAACTTCTTTATCTTTTTTCACATGTCTAAGTTCTAGTCCCTTAAAAACTCGACATAGTCGAAAAAGACTTTAGCATTCGTATCTTAATCGTTGTAGGTAACGTCAAGGATGAAGTGACCTATGTAGTTGGTGAAATACTCGGGGGTAAAGTCTTCGTCCGCTTCCTTAATCCAAAGGTCTTTATCGTAGTGCTTCGCAAAGGTAATACCGAAATCCATAATTGCCTTCTTTCGTTTGAGGTCTGTAATAGCTTCAAAAAGAGAACTTGCGGTAGATATCTTTGCGTTTCGGCTTGTATAGGGCTTGGTGGTAGATGCTTAGTAGTGGACTTGGCGATTTAACATAGAGTCGCGCGACGTAGCTTTCTTGGCGCGACGTAGTATTTTCGCTCAGAGCAGCGAACTTGATGATAGACGTATTGTGGGGAGTGAAAAGAGTAAAGTATGGGTAGAGACTTGATGTAAAGGGTAGAGTCGAAGGTCATTATTGGTGTTGAAGGTTATTTGTTATTTAACGTAGGGACTTAGTCGTTTTTCTTATAGTAGTAGCACCCGTAGTAGTACTAACTTAGCCGTTTACTAACCTGCCGTATGTTAAGACTTCTGACAGTCAATCTCAACGTCTTCAAGAAAAATCAATAAAGATTTCTTGGTGTTTTCGACAATAGCAATACCGTTGCCACTCTCAAGTACCTATAAATAGTAGATGCCCTTGAAAGTCTTTCTTTTGGCTACCTGTGAACAGCACACGTAGCTTCAGGGCCTTTTGCAAAAATCTTTCCTCTACTTTGCGCAATTGCAAAGCCTAATCGTAAATTAGCTTCTTCTCCTACTTAGCTAATCTGTTCTTAAACTAATAAGCATTAATCAGTGTTGGTAGGCCTTAAAAGTTGCAAATTTGTCGATTCGATTGGTCTAAGTAACAGGTATATTGCAGTAGTCAGATGGTGGATGCATTGTTCTAGGTTTGGCAAACCGTTAGCCGGTTTACACTGTAATTTGTATAGCTAAGTTTTTGGCCCGTGCCCTCGAGTGAATTGCAGCGTACTGCACTCGACTTACACTCAATGCGGTAAGTCTGCACAAAGCAGTACACTTGCAGTACGGTTAACTTTACTTACAGTAAAGTTGACCTACTAAACTATACGAAATACCATTGCAATACTGTTACAAAATTTTCCGAATTAGCTAATTATTTTTTCCGACTAATGAAATAGGTAATTCGCTAAACTTGGATACGACGGGAGAAATACGTATTCCAAATCTTGAAAAATACTTTTACTATGAATTCAATTTTGTTATATTACAACTCAAATCGTCTAACGGTAATGGAAATTGATTTTTGGGAACGATGTTAAAAGGGTATTTATCGAAACAAAATACGAATAATACCCTAGAGTTCATAACTTATTATTCCGTACGATTAACAGACGCGGAACGCAATTACACTATTTACGATAAGGAGTCTTTCGCGGTAATATCCTATTTAAGAACGTAGTCGTTAAAATTACGTAACGTATACACCACGTTTACAATTTTGACGGATTATAAGGAATTGAAATGTCTTTCCTTATTAGGCTTAATTTCGGAACGGCAAATTATATAGGCTGAAGTCTTTTCGCTTTCTTAGTTTCACTTACAATACTGGCCCGTAATTTGGGCGTTAGTTCAGATATATCAACCCGTCAATTACAATACTATCCAGAAATTGAAGAGAGCCATAAGAAATTTTTTGGGCCTATTGAAATTATCATATTAAATATAATAATAAAAACGTATATTACAGCGTGTTATAAAAATGAATTTATCAAATCGGAGGCTTCATTATTAGGTCGCGATAATATATACTTAAGAGGATAGTAAGAGGCTTTTAAAGGGTCAACGTAGGCGGGATCGCTCCGGGCCCGGCCCTTACCCAGAACGTTTTTTGGGACAACGTCGGGGGATTCCAATACGCCGGTGCTATTAATACTGCCGCGGGCTCGGCCCGCGTTGAACCTGTCAACTTAGTTAACGCGAAGTAATCGCCTTATATTCGAATCGGGTACCCTCGTGGAATTATAAAATTAAAAAGTTACGAACGAACCGTTATAGGAGGTTCGCCTATTGGCGGCCTCCGAAGGCGTTAGGCGTTTTCCTGTTAAAGTAAGATGATTGATATAAATTACGGATTATGGAATTGATCTACAAGGTACGTTTAGTTACCATAACTAACTATAACTACCGAATTTAAAACTATGAACGACGAAAATCATATAAGAAACCTACAATTTATCTATTATGAGTTATCCGAATAAAAACGTTTTATTTCGAATACTTTAAAGTGACTACTATTAAAAGGAGATAATCGTAGATATTCGATGCCTATATTGAATATATACGGAATGTAATAGTAGAAAACCTTATCTTATATTATGATAAAACATTTTCTACCCCCTTCCTATTTCAAATTGGTATTAAATACATATTTTGATGAATTTAAATTGAACCTGTAAATTAACGATAACGGCCTTAAGTATTCACTAATGATTACGAACCGCCTTTTTAAATTTATTTAGCTCGACTACATCTAGTTTATTACTATCGAAACATATGCGGAATACTTTCGGGGCATATGATGAAAATTTCATGGATTTCCGGCTTTTATTATTCATAACCGTGGTTCGGATTAGGTAAAGACGGTTCAAACGACTATATATATTTTTTCTTAGAAATTGAGCAATTCTTATATACAACCTATTTCTGGTAAATATATAACCATACCAAACATATAGACTAAAAACTTTAAAATTATTAACTTATTGCTATCGCCTTATTATAATATGACTAATTGTTATGTTAAGTCATTTATAAATTTATACTGAATAACCAAAAGTCAACGGTTACCCGGTTCAACGTATTTTATTTAGTAAATAGATGAAAATATTTCTAATCTCGAAGGTAAATATGGATACAAAGTCGTTAACTAATCCGGCGGGACGAATTACTACGTTTTCACTATGTTTATATAAAGATACAAGGTAAATTCAAGCGGCGATAATATATATTAAAGAATAAATAAAAAAGGTATTGAACCGTTGATGCTATTCGGCGAAATGGTATAAGGTAAGCAATTAGGTTTAACTTAATTTATTTAATGTTAAAACTAATGACCTGAATAAGAAGCTTAATTAGTTTTATAATTAGTAAATAGTCATCGATATGTCAACATTGTTTAATATTATTTTATATGTTTTTGAAAAGATCTTTGTATTTTACGTATATTTATTCAAATGGGCGGTTACGGACTCCTTCTTCTTGTAGGTTTTATCCGATACTCGCCCGATACAGTTTTCATCGTTAACTATATAAAAAAGGGAGTATACGAGGAATTCGAAGTTTAAAGGATTTTCGCGATGAAAACGTGATAAAACGGAATTCGTTTTTTATTAGTTGAGAAAAGGGGTTATAAAAAGCTGAAATGAAAATTATTAAGAACCTATTAATATATTATAACCCTGGATAAGTTGGGGGCGAAATCAGGGAACGTCTTACTTTAAAATAACATGGTATTTCGAAGTCGACATCAAAAATATAATAAGTAACTTACGTAAAGTATAACATTTTAACTTCGGAAATATTATAATCCTGGCAAAAATTAGTCAAAGATCTATTATTATTATAATACAATATGCAAATAGAGCCGGGCATATATTATCCGACTCTTTCGGATCAGAATCCGATAACGAGATAGTTTTCAGTTCGACTCATTCAAAATTTACCTCATTATCATTATTATTATTTTTCGAGTTGAGTGAATAATAACGTTATTAACATGAAATACTTTATTGTAATTTATTTAGGATATTAAAAAAGTTTGGTAAGTGTAAGCAGCGAAGGTCGTAACGGTCGTTAATAGACGCCGACGAAAAAGGCTGGTAAAAGGCGGGGAAAATGCGAAACGACGCCGAAAATAACGGTTAACGTTAAGTAAGACCAACGTTAAAAAACGCTGACGATAACGGTTAGCGAAAAGCGGAGTGTGAAAGTAACCCTTTAAATGAGTGATTAATAACTATACTATATTAATTCATACCTAAACGATATGATCGGCCCGGGTATAATCCTCCGTCCGATTTCGGTGACCCTATTAACTCGCTTTCACTTAAGGTTAATAAATATCATATGGGTAAAAACGGAGCTCATATGATCAGGCCCTAAATATCGCTCTTCACGTTTTATAAACCGTAGCTTATATTAATTATGCAAAATATGGCTTACGTAGCTATATTATTGTGGCTATTTGTGTTATTTATATAAAATGGTATACGACAGGTATTAAGAGGAACCGGCGTAAAGATGTTACGTGTTAACGTATAATGGCCAATGGAATCTTATCATGGTAAATAGACGACATCGTAAAAAGTAACGGAAAAGTTTTAAAAAAGAAGGGACCCGGGAAAATAGAGCGACGAAAACGTATAAAGAAAATAATAATAGCTTACATTATCGAAACGGTCAAAACTCCTTAAACTCGAATAACATTTCAGAGCCGAGTGAATAAGTTGACAAATTCGAAAGATATAAAAACGAAAACGAGCCGATAACCCGAAATATGTCCTCATCATTTACGATTAGAGAAATAAAACATCGCCTTCGTTTTTAATATTAATAACTGATTAACGTAATAAGGCGTGTAAACTAATTAAATCCATGAATGAACTTATTTCCTAAATATACTACGAAAAAGGATCAATTCACGGTCAAGTTTCCTTCAACGTTAATTTATTAATCTCACTCCATTATCAAACTTCCTACACGTACAATAACCATACGTTTGATAAGCTTGAACATAAATAAAAAACACTAAATTGAAAGAAAATAATTAATACACGATATATACGCGTTTTCCGTTTATAACGAGGGGAATTCGCTTGTATACTTATTATTACGAAAAATAAGTAGGTCGTTTATTATACGAAAAGGCTATTACATATAGTCAGTGTTAAGGTATTTATATATAATAAGGTAATGAACTTATTACCGCGGTTATTTCTTTTTATTAAAGTCTTTTACGATAGTATAACCTAAGTTATCTTCATTATAAGTATTAAGCATAAAGAAGAAGAAAACACGAAAAGACTTCGAATTATGAATAGGTAATAAACATTTTCAATATGAAAAGTAGTAACAAGATTATAATAAAAAGTTACCGTGAGGTTAAAATAATGAAGGGAGCTCGGTAAAAAAAAAATGGAAGTTTTAAAATTTACTTTAAAGTTTATATTTATAAGTACTGCTGGACAAGATTCGGTCAGGATTATATGTTATACGTTACGATAAAAGAGCGCGTTATATAATACTGGCGGTCAAAACAATATATTATACGGATCATCGAAATGAATGATATGCGATACCGATGAGAGGAATAATATATTATACGATGCGTTAAAAAACGCGATATACAACGTCAGATTCTTAGTGCAAAACCAATTAATACATTATACGGTATGTTAAAAAGGCACGTTATACAGTACCGGTAACCTGGAGTTAAGTAGGCCGATACATTATACGATACGTTAAAAGGGCGCGTTATACGTTATCGGCGACCCGGGATAAAACCGTCTGATACGTTATATGGCGCGTTAAAAGTTATGTTATCAGCCCACACTCGGCTTACTCCCGGATCGCGTACTAAGCGAGTGAGGCCCACGTCCTATATTTAACCAGAAGAACGCTGCGGCCCTTATAACTGTCGAGGAAAAAGGTGGTAGGTTATAAATTGAAGTCATTGGCTATTAAGTCTATAAGTTTCGTTACTATGCACGTAACGGGATATACAATACCCGGTCCGGGCGCGGACCGGGCGCGGACCGTGCACAGCACGTATAAGGAAACGTAACGGGCTGGACACTAGCCATGCCTATAGGTCCTATACGATTGGCTACAGTAGCCTCTTCTAGTCTTCCGCTGTACATCAATAGTAAACCCCATTTAGTACCTACTTGGCTTACTATTGTAGGTCGGACTATAATAACTGATCACGTGACGTATGGAAGCGTGTTCCCATACAACTTCCGAGCTACCTCAGGGTATAGTAAGAACGTTTAGAACTACCAGGGTTGGATCACCGGTAATACTAGCTAGGCACTAGCCCGTTACACCAGACTACTTAAATGACAAAATAACACAATGATAAAGTAATAGATATGAAATTCGTAAATACACATTGGTTACAAAAACTTTAGAACCGGATTCTTAAATGAGAATGAAGAAAAGAAAAAAGACTAAGAAAATACCAGGATAAACGCTTAATAAAATTAAACGTACGTCGTAGGAGAGAAACGGAGTTTAAGGAATCGACAGAAAAGGAGGACAGGTTACGAAAATCATTTACCACTCTAGTCGAATACGCACCTTCTACAAAACATACGTTTTAAAAGATATATAGGTAAAACTACTTTCCAGATTCAATTCGTAACCTTTTCCACTGGAATAAAAGCGGTACAGATAATTAAAACAGCTCGCCCGGAAATATAATCAGCGGCGCAAAACGATAATACAAGCCTTATAGACTAATACCTAACAACTACGACCCATACTTCTACCTCTCACCACATCGTTTTCTACTAACAAAAGCCATCTAATAAAACTTATGAACTTCGTTAGGTTATAGGATAAGAACGGGAATTATAATAGAGAACTATACGATATATTAATTAATGTAATACGTATAATACCAAACACTTGTAAAGATGTGGGAAGTGAACCATCACAATTCCATATAATTTTTCATGGTTTACGTATTATACAAATTAAAAATTGGTACACATATCATTTTACATAAGTGGATACATTTTCAGAACATTTAAATCGTTTAAAAATACGCTTTGATATGGAAAAAAACCATAATTTCCAAAATAGTAATTGGATGGATACTACTTGGAAAACCGTAAGAAATAAATATAAAATCGTTGATAAGAACCTATAGAAAGCTCTTATTACCTTGCTAGCGAAATCACGGAAATGCTAGGTGTGGCTTCAACTAGAACATAAGAGACAACCCATTTATCCGAATAGTTACAAAAATATACTGCGGAGATCCAGACTTTAACCTTATATTATTCAAACCAGGAAAAAACTTAAAGGCTTTTTATATAAACTTTAAAATATCGTTGAAAACTTTAATTCGTTGACGAAAAAGCCTTGTATCTACGTTTATAGTCGAAAGAACCAAAGTCGAAGGCCAAATTACAGTAGTTAAATTCGCCGAAATGATTCACTACATCGTTAACCAACGGTTCAAAGTATACTTGAGACAAAATAAACAGCCTAAATACGGTTACAAAAACGAGAAATACTAGGGAGGAAGCCACGAAAATTGAGAGCAAAACAGTTACTAATTAGGACGACCCAATAACCGAACACATAACCTAATACTTATATTATAATACCTACGTCGAAATTTACGATACTTTAAAGGTTTCCGAAAAAAAACTACATAAAATATACCTAAGCGGGCCGTTAGTCGACTAACAATTGGGTATACGAACAAATTTGAACAAAACGCCAATTTTGTGTCAATTACCCACCCAGGGACCAAGTAAAAGCCAATTTTACAATAGACGTAGCCGATTTTCAAAGGATAAAAGAGGAATTTAACGCCGATCCCTACTAGTACACGTTTGAAGAGGAAGATTTAAAGGAAGAAATGACTTATTTGAGAGCTTGGAATGAGTAAACCGACCAGCGAATATTTTCAACCTAAATGATACCTTGTTTCTGCATATCTTAAGTCTAAATTTCGAAATAGGGGTGTTAAACCCTGATATATGGTTACAATTTATACATTCTATCAGGTAAGATATCCGCTTCAAGCACATTATACCAGATACCGGCATAAAAAAGATCTTAACCGCCGGAAAACAATAATTCAACGTTTTTGTAATAATATTTTCCAAATTTTAATTCGAACGAATAAGAAAACACCAGAAAGTTTTACTTGGTAAAGGTAAACCATTATCATTCGGTAACATGGTCGTGAATATACGATTAGAATTGGTTAATTTTCTTGTAATTAATTTTGAAACGCTATTTTTTCTATTGCTGGCGAATATAAATAAGCTTGGAATGAAAGTTTGAAATAAAACCGACCAACGTATTCGCTTTTCGAATAGTGTATCTTTACCGCTTCGTTTTAAGTTTAATTACTTATGATTTTTTTTATAAAACCGCGTATGATTGAATCTGTTTACCTGATACATCAGAAATTAACGATAATATACCGTCGATTTCTATATCCGGACGAAAATGGCCTTTACAGCTACTTTACGTCGTAAGACAAACAAATGCAGGAAAGAAAGCACCAAAAACTATTAACAAGTTTTGCTAAAAGTATTAATTATATTGGTTAACACTATAATGGTTAAAATTTCATCTTTAAAACTATGTGGACTTTAATTACAAGATCTTTTAGTATTTGATGTACTGTTATACCCCAAAGACCAACTGCAGACAATAGAACAGGTCAGTGGCCAGTCATCAGAAGCTTAATTTCCAACACATCAAGCGGAGATATCTCTTATGTAAGGACCCAGGGTAAGGGTTGGGACAGTAAGGACCGAAGAGCGGTCCAGTCGATACTACATAGGACCGCAAGAAGCGACCAGCGACTTCAACGGTCCAGTACTGAAGATGGTATGAAGTTCATAGGATATAAGGACACATGCATTACCACAAAGATAGTATTTCCTTCATAGCTCTTCAGTTGTCAATCTAAGTATTCAGTTTACACACCTAAATAGCCTAACGGCTCGTGATCATTCTATTACACAAACAAATATCTTCTTGATATTGCACTTTTACTACCTCTGCTACCTTACTACCAATATAAACCCCCTAACACCTTCTTTTTACTCACGGGTATTAAGTGTGATAATTACATGTACATTAACGTTCTGTTATTATTATACGCTTTCGACGTAGTAATATTATCTTAAGCCTGGAAATTTACGCGGAGCGTTTTCGCTACGTATTACAGGTATAATATAGTAGATTACTAGTTGAACGTTTATTTACGACCTCCAAATTGGATTACTTACGATATTGATATAACATTCGACTTGACTAAATATCGTATTAAAGTTAAAATTGTAGTGAATAAGTAAAAGTAAATACCATTAAAGGTACTATAGGGTATCTGAAAATGCAAACGGTATTGTAAACCGTTTTAAAAAGCATATATGATATTTTCTAAAGGTCTGAAAGGTAATAGTTCTTAGAAATCAATCCTTTAAATGGTGGTTATCGCTGTAAATAACATATTCGGCCCGAGTAGGCTAATTTAAACACTTGTTATTTTCGGTGTTTATTCCCAAGTCCATTGATATTTAACACCGTCACCAGTTACGGTGTATACGTTCAAATCTATAACGAAAGTTATAATATCATTGCGTTCTTTACGGGTCAATAATAACATTTTAAGGGCATTAGTTATTAAACACGGCCTATGTAGACTGACGTTTTAAACTTGCTATTATAATCTGAATTTTTAGTTAAAAAAACAAAAGACAGACATTTTAGTCTTTGGAAAATTCACGGTTTTGGGGGTTACAACGTGATTATGGACCTATTAAATGGCATAAGTTTGTTTCCTTAGACGATGGTGCGAGAATGAAAAAAATTAAGTGGTGGACGATTGAGATCCAAAAAAGTAATTTAAGGAGTAAAACTCATTGAATCACTTTTATAACAATGAATCCAAGTTTCCCAAAAAAAATTATATACCCTTCTGATAATACTTCATAACCTTTACTACCATACAAAACCGTCTTACCCATAATTACAGAGCTAATACTTCGTATCCAAGAACGATTATTTGGTTCGAAAAATAAAAAAAGCTTTTAAAGCCTTTGTTACCGATTCTTCTATTCCTTAAAAATAAACAACAGTTTATAACCGAATTTTACAGCTCCAGTGAGAGGAAATTATAAACGTTTTAATTTCTCTTTTTAAACAATTTATGTAAAAGGAAATTACGAATTTAATCGAATATATCATTTTTTTACTTTGAAAATTTCTACCTTACGTTTTACGACGCCTACAAAATGTTTCCTATACGTTTGGTTCACGAGGTAGAAAATACGACCGGTAAGCTTAATGAAAAAAAAACCTTCTAAAATTTAAGGTGTACGATAACACCGGCACAAAAAATATTATAGCCTAATTGCCCACTTTAAAAAAAGTAAGCTATCGCTTAATTAGTGTAAGTTCGATATTGCCCTATGTATATCTTATAATCTTTACATTAAATCTCCCCATATTATACAAGTTTATATATAAGTGGGGAAATGATTTAAACATTGTATGTACGTTTATATACCTATGGAACTATGAAAATAATATTGATCCGGGATAATTTTACGTTTTTTAAAGACGTTTAACGAATTCGTTCAGCATCGGGTATTATAGTATAATACCCATTGAAGGCTTTACAATATATGGTTTGGAATAGCCAAATTGACCTTCGAGTTATATTCTCCGGTATTAATACTACATTCCAAAAGGTTTACATTTATTGACATATAAACGGATGATATATTAACGTTATGAAATACTTCAGATTTTCTTGCGAAAATGAGGAAGCTTTTGAAGGTTGGCTTAAAAACGAAACTTAAATTTTACCTGGCAGACAACCGCGCGATCGATTTTAACAGCGTAATAGTTACGTTTTAAAACGATATTCTGAACCTTATTTCAAAGGGGTAATTAGATAAAGTAACATTAATTATCTTAAAAAGTATCAAACGAGCTAAGTAATACAAATAATTACGTACGCATAGCGTTTAAGTCGTATCAGAAAATAAGCAGAAAGGAGAGTCTAATCTTTCGGTCGCTATATAATGCTAAACCGTTACTTCGCATAATATATATAGGGCGTTTAACAAACGTTTCGCGTAGCAAATAAGTAATCCGAAACTCGGCGAGCGATTTTTAGTGCTCTATATACGTATAATAATACAATTTATTTTTTCTAACAAATCCTTTAAAAACAATCCAGATTATAACTTGCAAATAGAATTTATTTTTATTTTTGGTACAAAAGACCAATTGAAATAAATTTACCTGTTATAATAGTACTACTTGCAGTGCAGTAGGTCAACTTTACTTACAGTAAAATTGACTATACTGAACCGTAAGTTGAGTGTATTTCTTTGTTTGAACTTACTGCATCAGGTGTTAGTTAAGTGCAGTATGCTATACTTCACTCTTGGGCACGGGTCAAGTAATTGACCATACAAATTACTGTGCAAGCCGGCTAGCGGTCAGCCAAACCTAAAATAATGAAATACTACTGATACTTGGACCACGATTCGAATCGACAACATTGTAACAATCTAACGTCCTACTTATACTAATTAGTACTTATTGGGTTAAGAATATATTGGCTGAGTATATGAAGAAGTTACTTTCTGGTTACGCTTTGTAAAAGACTAAAGTAGAGGAAAGATTCTTACAAAGGGCCTTTACTGCTGCATCGGTTTTCACGGCAGTAAGTAGAGAAGAATTTTAGTTTACGTCGGTATTATAGCAGCTTAGAGATAATGACGGTATAGTTATCAAGAAATCTTTACCATATCTTTTTTAAAAAAGTTTGATTAACTGTCAAAAGTGTTAAAGTTCGACGAATTGGAAAACGGCTGGGTCAGTATTAATACAGGTATTAGTACTATAAAAACAACTAAGCCCTACAGTCAAATAACCACAACAAACGACCTTCGACCTTACCCTTTACACCAAATATCTGCCCTCAATTTACTCTTTTTATACCCCCTACGTCAATGTAATCTTCAAGTTCGCTATTCTAAGCGAAAATATTAAAAATAGCTAAGTTGAGCTAAAAAGGCTATGTCACGCAACTCCACGTCAAATTGCCAAGTTCCCATACGACTTCACGCCAAAACACCAATGCCTTGACGCCTAAGATAATCAAGTGCTTCTCTCAACGCGTCCTATACGTCCTATATAAGCCAAACCCTTAAAATAACTCTAAGCTAGGAATATATAAAGAAAATCGAAGTTTTCGAATAATTTTCGTTAACCACTACGACAAATAGCTTTGGATTACGGATTTTAACGAAACCTTAATTAAAACCTATATGACCAACTGCGTTAACTAATAAATTATCGATGCGGATTTCGATCACGAATACGGCTGCGGCGTCTGCGCTTTTCAAGACTTTCGATAATTTTTCAACTACTAGACTCTTAATATGTAAAAGACAATTCAGCGTACGTTTATTTCTAGCCTAAAAAATAGTTACCCTTTGTAGAATTTGCATCCCTAAAAAACCCGTTGGGTTTATCGAAAATATTTTTAAATTGGCCTAACAAAAAGACCCTCTTTAAGACCATAATCCTCAAAACCTTCAAAAAAAAAGGGAAAAGGCTTTGAAGGATCTTAACGCCTATAAATACGTTCCAGAGGACCTCCCCTTTACCCTTAGCTCAGTTAAACCTCTTTACGCGTCGGCGATAAGGAACCTATTAACCTCCTCAGCAACTTATTACTTCTACATAACAACGCGAAATACGTCCTTAGAGGTGGCAGAGCGCATAAAGTAAGGGCCATTAATGAATCTAGAGGTGTTGACGTTAGCTTTTTATACTAGTTAATCAAACAAAATCGTTAAGTTTTTGAAAATCTTGAATGATTTACCGCCCCCTAGCAATTTAATCAACAACCCCTTTAAAAACCTTACCTATTTAGGTTTATTTACACACGAAAACCCGTTACAAGTCCTACCACAAAACCTTACCCTTTAAGCTAGGTGACTAGCAATTACCCTTAACATCATGCCTTGAAATATCCAAGGCCTAAATTGCTAGGAAATACTAATTAAAACTAGGATACCTTTTACGAACTACCCTTAAAACCTGTCAAAATAGTTGATATTAACTATGAAATACTTGAGAACTTCGCTAAAATTTAAAATAACGTAAAAAAATATAATAGGAAGCCCAACAAACTTCTTAATACGAAGATAACCCCTTTTCTAAACATCTGCAAGTAAAAGGAGGTTCCCCCATCATGTTTTTATTTACTATTCCCCTAAATACTTACAAGGCACTCCAAAAACTACCTCTTAACCTTCCTAATTCGAGACACCACGTTGTGCGAAATTTAAGATAACATAAAAAGAAACTTTGAGTACGATATTTATCTCGCCTAATATTATACAGACTGGGTCACCACGCGGTAAACTTTAATAATGGCGAAGAAAAAAGAGGAGGAAAAACCAATAAATATCTTTAATCAGATGTTTAACAAGTTAATGTTATACTAACAAGTAATAAGGAAAGCGCATACTAGCAAAGCTACACTTCGCTAACAGGTACGTACAGCAGTTACAGGCATTAACCAATTCGAATGCCCCGTACAACCCTTAGATACTACCTGCGAAGGCTTTTTTAGCCATTTATGTTCCTCGTTTCCCACTGTGATAGCGCGTAAATCAAACTCGCTAAACATATACCCCTAAGCTGGTAACTTTCCTAATGCAAATAAAAAAGACCTTGCGGTAGTTAATTACATCGACCGTAAATACGGCTACGGGTGCCATCAACGCCTAAGGTCTAGCCTACCGGCCACAGAATAAAGGAAACAAATATGTTAACGCTAACGAGGCTAAGATTTAGGCGTACCTATTGACCGTAAGCACTATCATAGTAATAGTAATAAGAAATATTGAATCTGTAGCAAATTAAGCTATTAGTTAACTTGATACCCCCCTGTTGAGCAAAATAACAAAAAGGTAAAATACTACATTCAGTACCCCTACCACTTTTAAACAGGATTACTTTAATCAAATCGTAGACTTTGAGTGCATCAAGCTAATTAACGGTAATGATACCCCCAAGTAAATTAAGCAACATAAAAATACTGCTCCTAACGCGGACTAGTAAGTAGCCAAATACACTTTCCAATACCTTTTGGGTGGTAAATACCTTTAACTTTGCCCTAAATAAGTCTCTGTCCATTTATATACCTTTAACTTTGACTATCATTACGTAAACCACACGTTTAAGGGTATTTTGCTAGATATATAGGCATAAAATTACTTAACAAAAGGCTATTCGCAATACATAGCTCTACAGAGAGAAAGTATTATAGTCACTGAAATTAATCATTACGATGTTAATAAGGCCAGAGTTGGCTTTAAACTAGGTGAAAAATTTTCGTTACTGGGGACAACAGTAATTCAAATTGTTATAAAAGCAATTGCGTTCCACATCCTCAGGTCGCCTACCTCTTTTCTTTTTTACTTGAAAAAAATAAAGACCATCGACGTTAACGTCGACTTTAATGTAGATAATGTGTTTGAAAACAGCCAGAAGTTTCCCCTCTCCTTTAAGGAGTGGCACCTATAATTTCATTTCCCGAAAGAAATGGTATTAAACCTGACGAAGCCGGGAATACGTCAACTATATTATCATTTTAATTACCTAGCCGTTAACATGGTATATAAAGTCCTAAAGCCCACAAGGTATAAAGATGTGGAACACTTTGCCTTAAAATCCATTAAAAGTCTTGATCACCATCATTAAACGCATGACTAAGTCCCTAGAAAATTAAAATTTACACTAAAAGACGACAAAGACTTTAACTACGAAATCTTCGTCGATATAATTTACTTAGACAATAATCCTATCCTCTACGTCATCAATTCCACAACCTCTCTTTACGGAGCTAAGTTTTTAAAGTCCCTTTCGGTAAAAAATACGTAGGAAAAATTATGGATTTTGTGAATTAACACATATCTAGATCCGCCTAATGTCTTAGTCTACGATACTAGTACCAACTTTACGGCGACGGAATTTCGAGAAGATATTAACATAATAGATATCTAGTATAAACAGTTACCTGTAAAACCCTACTAAAATATTATGAAGGTTGAGAGGATATACGCTCTACTTCGCAGACCGTATAATATCTTTACGTTAAAAATTAAAAGCTTTACGAATTTGAGGGCACATCGATAAATAGCAGTAAAAGGCTTAAACGATACTATAGGCCCTGATGGCTTAATGCCAACGTTGATGGTTTTTAAAACGTACCTACGCCTAAAGAGTAAATCTCTGCCCTCGGTAAGTACTAAGAAACGTATTGCAGTTTACGGCAGAATTTTAAGGGAACTGCGAAGGGAACCAGCACGTCGTTAGGTCAATATTACCCTTAATACTAAAAACAGCCTTTTAATAATCGACGTACTTACTTTACCATTACAAATTCAAATCCTCAGGTAGCGGAAACCGGGTAAATAGAAAGGCCCGTATAAAATATGAATTATCGCGAACTCTAAAATGGTTGTTAAAATTGCTAACGGTCCTCCATCTTTCCGAATTACTCAGGTTAAGCCCTATATTATGGCTACCAACAATAAATACCCTTAAACCAAACGACCAAGTTAATACGAACCTCTTCTTTCCATTATCAACAAGCCGATAGAACGCCATCAGCGCGGACGACCCTTGAAGAAAAGAAACGTTAAAAAGTAGGAATAAATACCAGGCTGCATCTATAATAATGCTTAGGTAAGCAGAAAAGAAAAGGATAACAAAAACTTAACACTAAAACTCTAATAGTAAGGGATTATTAAGACCTTCAGCAAACCTTTTGAAGAAAGTGGTAAAGTTCATATTAACGGCTTACTAACTAGAAGGTTTATACAATTCGTACCGAAAACCGATTTTAACCTCCAAGACCCAAACGTTGCGATTTTCAAGTCGAGGATTATCTACAAAGTAAAAGGAAAGACTACAGGGCAGCTGTACGAAAAATTACGCTTTATCGTTTAAGGATACGACGATAAAGGTAAGGATTGGATTCTTACGTAATCGCCAACGATTAAAAAATTAGTTAACATTTAGTAGTGGTTATGACAATAAGTTTGCTAGCCAAATATAAAGGCAAGTTTATGTTAAATAACCGTATTTTAACGCAAACCTACACGCAATTATTAATAAATTTACAATGGATCGAATTACTAAAACTACCATAGAAAATACGTGCCATCTATCCTCCAGGAACGGTAATACGGTATATCAAACTATTATATAAATTATCTTAAACAAACATCTATTAGTTTCTAACCTACCAGTCGTATTTCAAATCACGGCTAATGTTAAAGACTTTAACGTATGACCCGTACTTACTAATAACGTAAGAAAAAGATATCGGCGTGATTAAAATATAAACTAAGAATACCCTCTTTATTAAAACGGCTGGCATAATAACACTAGAATAACAAGCGATTAAGGACTCCAAGTTCTGAAGTTACAAACCAGTAACGAAGTTAACGTAAGGCAGTTAACTTAACTTCAATCAATCATCAATCTGCATACTGGGTATTAACGCCGACTTAAACTTTCGCCAGAAAATCAGGGCACTGTTTTGACTACAATTAATAAGACTAATATGTCCAAGGCTTAACGATACCTGAAATAGCGTGCTTGGGGCAGCTATATTAATATCTTATGCCAATCAGAAGCCTCTTGCGATCTCCTTATCGCAGTAAAAACATAAAACCCGGCAAATATGGTTTAAACCAACTAAACAAAAGGCTCGAGTGGCAAATACAGAACTTAGACCGCGGAATTAATATAGTCTCAATAGACTTGTCGAGTAACAAGTTGATAATTTTTACGAGCGGGTCCTTTACAAATAATAACGACTTATCTTTAAAAATCGGCTTCCTGATAACCCTCATTAACAAAGATAGGCGGAATGACCAGTTGAGTATTATCAGCAGCCTAATTTACTTAAACTTCATTAAATAGAAAAGAATTACACGAAACATACTGGCTTCAGAGGTTTATAGTATAATAGTGGGCTTTAACGTAGGCATAGTACTATAGGAAACTTCCATCCGTATTACTAGGCAGCTAAAAATTCCTCTCATCCCGGTGTTAATCTATACCTATTCAAAAAGTCTATTAAAATACCTTTCGAAACTTGGAACCACCAGCGAAAAACACCTCAGAATCGACGTAATAACACTTCGTAAAGCCTACCAAATAAGGGAAATTAAGGAATTCTAGTAAATTGATCGCAAAGAAAATCTCCTTAATGCTATAACAAAAGTAGTACTAAATAAAGACTTGGAAAGGTTTGTGGATAGCAATAGACTAACTATACACATTAAGAGCTATATTAATATGCCGCCCGTAAATCCCAAATCACGAGACGGAGGTTGGGGATATGCCAGCAAACTGCAAAACTACCAGGGAAGTGAAGTAATTGATAATCGCGATCTGTTTGACTGGCACAGT
Source organism: Anisogramma anomala (assembly GCA_038502455.1). Classification (NCBI taxonomy): domain Eukaryota; kingdom Fungi; phylum Ascomycota; class Sordariomycetes; order Diaporthales; family Gnomoniaceae; genus Anisogramma; species Anisogramma anomala. The sequence goes on along the minus strand of JASMMZ010000010.1, from coordinate 524,157 downwards.
TAAAGTGATGGCACGTAGAGAAAGAACATTTTATAGGAGTTAATAAACTAGGACCTCAGAGTAACGGAGAAATTGAGGTCGAATGAGGTCAAATTAAATGTAATTCAGAGTCAATTGGATTTGACAAAGGGTTAAAAAGTTAACAAGGCCGCTGTTTAGCGCTAACGGAGAAGATTGATTAACTACACTGAGGTAAACTCACAAATTAAAAATCTGTCATTATTAGAATAGTATTATATTCAGTGCAATAGGTCACCTTTACTTATAGTAACATTGACTATACTGAATTATAAGTTAAGTGTATTGCTTTGTATGGACATATTGCATTGAGTGTAAATTAAGTGTAATACACTGAACTTCACTCTTGGGTACGGGCCAAGCAATGAGCTATACAAATTACTGTGCAGACCGGCTAGCGGTCTGCCAAAGCTAGAATAATACATCTACCACTTGACCAATACAACACTACTGTTACTTTGACCGTGATTAGAATAGACAACGTTGCAATAATCTAAAGCTCTACCAACATTACCCTTTATAATAACATTATTTATTGAAGCGTAACTAAATATAAAAGCGTTATTCAAAGTGTTTTGGCTTCGGAAATCTACGGTATAGTTGGCGGATTCGGCTACGAAATCACTATAGTAATAACGTTCTGGATCTTCTAATGATTTGTATTAAATTTATCACTATTTACGAATACCTTATTAATTTCGGAATTACGATTGAAAAGCGCTTTATGATCGATACTATGGCCTTATGCGAATCTTACGAGCGTCGCAAAATTGAAGAAACGAGGTAAATTAACGGAAAAACAAATATAATGAATACAATAACTAAAGGCGCCCCTAATAGGTCATAAAAGGCGCTCGTATTAATGAATATTCTCTTCCTTATCGTCAATAGAAAAGTTTTGGAACCTTACCCTAAAAAATCAATTTGTACTGTTTTTAATATTCTATCGCTACTTAAATCGACTATTTACATAGCTTTCAATGTTTTGTCGTTATTTAAACTTACTATTTACATAGCTTTTGAAATCTTATCGCTATTTGGATCTACTATTCTCGCCGCTTCTAAAATATTATCACTTTCGTTTTATCATTTACGACGTTTTTAGGAATATTTATCACCTTTTACCTTTAAATTTTTTACTTCAATTAATATTTTTTTTTAAAAAAAAACTCGAAACGGCATGTTGAATTAGCCGCCTCTATCTTATTTATAAACCCATAGAAATAGTATAAATTAAAGATGAAATTCGCTATATGAATGGAGTTATAACTTCATTAAACTACGGTTTAGGAAAAGGGGAGGTAGTTGTTATGAGTTACAGGGTTTTTACCCGTAGCGAAAGGGTAATATTAATAACCTTAAAAGCCCCCCACTCCTACCCCTAAAGGGTAAAGGAAAAAGCGGAGAGAGAAAAGAATAAAAAAAGTGGTAAAGATATTATCAGCGACGGCGGCGGAAAAACGGCTGAAGATAAAGGTTAGTATTGACGACATGTTGTTGATAGAGGCGTTTCGAATTCACTTTGACACGCCAAACAGCGACTGAAGAAACGTTTTTTACAGGTTATCTGTTTTTAAAAGCGGTGAAAATATGACGTTTGTTGAGTAACTTATCTATGGAAACGATACGAAGGATTAATTGAAATAATAGCCAATATACATATATACCGATGAATTAATTAGAGACTAATGGTGTAAAAGGAGGCGCGTTATTAAAAAAATAAATAAAAAGTCATTTTCTAAACTAATAACCATATATATTCTTATATCAGCACCAAAATACATGATACCAAAAAATACTCTATATCGTTAAAACTACACCCTTTTAAAAATTAATAACTATGTCATTATTAATAACTTAATCGCTACCAATTACCTACTGTTGGTAGGCCTTTATCGTTGCAACTTAGTCGACTCGAATCACTGTAGTCGACGTAACTGGTGCTGTGTTGATATTATTCATTGGGGGGGTATGAGTTCTAAGTTTGGCAGACCGTTAGCCGGTCTACACACTAATTTTCATGGCCAAACGCTTTGGCCTACGCCCTACTTTAAAGTGGGCACCTATTACACTACACTTATAGTGCAGTCCTACAAACTGCACCCAATATTGCAGTTAGTGCAATCAACTTTACTTCAAGTAAAGTTAACTTAACAGTACTGTATTTGAATGCGATTCCAACACTGGCGGCTTTTTGTTTTGCGCCTGCACGCTAGCGTGGCTTGCTATCTGTGGATATTATTATACCGTCATAGATAGTATACATAGGGCAAGTAGCAGTGTACTGTATTGCAAGGTGTACTCCTGCAGGGTGTGCAATAATGTGTCATACTGCAGGCTACACTCTTGCAAATCGCAAAGTTTTCCATGCATAGATCCATCTGGAACGTGTATTCCAGACCGAACATTAATGTATGGATCGGTTTGGATTGATAATCCCTAACCGAATGGCAATACGTGGATCGGTCTAAAAGGGGTATTCCAGACTAATAAGCTCTGGGTGGAGGGCTTATAAGCCCTCACCTGTGGTGTACACCTCTAGATGATTTTTCTTAAATCTATTTTTCTTTATATACTACAATTATAAATTATCTTAATTACTTTTGAAAACCTTATGTTTACGTAAATATCATAAGCTTAAGACGTTACTGACACTAATTAGAAGCCGATTCGGTCAACTATAAATAGCCTAGTAAAGAAAAGACAGATACAAATTAAATACCTATAACGGGATATTGTAACGGTTTCAACTATTGGTGCTTTAACACTTCATTTTTATGAAAATTACATGCCGCCGTATATGAAGACTATAAAAATTAAGTAATTTAAAAATGTAAACTTTAGTACGATATTATTAACCCTTATTTAGCGCTTTATTTGCTAAAAGCCCTGTTACGCTATTATTAACCCTTATTTGACGCTTTAACGTACCAGTGAACCTTCTGGAAAGCGTCTTATCATATACTAAGCCATGAAAGCCAAATACCAAGTTTCGGAGCTCTTTATTGGAACCTACCGGATACCAGACCACGTAAGCTAAAATCACCGAGTTTTGGAACCCTTTCTTGAGACCTATCCGATTTCTGATTATTTACACCGATCTCCTTACTAAGATCGTTTAAATACGAATATCCAAACCGACTACTTTAACAATATCGGTTACATACCAAGTAATCAAACAGATTACTTTACCAAGTTCGGTTACGATATACCAATCAAAGCCGACTACCAAACACCGGATTATAAAACATACCCTCTCAAAACCACACTCCTTATTTTCCTTATACTTCTTTTACACTATTTACTTTTCTGCGTTCGCCTTACGTATTTTAAATTTAGTTTTTACAACGTTTAAGATTTCCAAGGCGCTTGGCTAAATTAACATTGCCAAGCATTAATGAAACTAATTTAAAACGTTTCACTAGTTTATAATTACACTCCATTTATCTTTTGAAATTTATTTATACTAATCATTACTAATAATTAATAATCTAATAACTTTAATTACTTTATTTACTTTACATTTGCTGTTTATAATACGTATTACCCCAAACGTTGGAACCTAAATGTATCTGATACCTCACTACAGCTCGAAATTACTAACTTAAACCTATTTATCATATTAAATATACACAGAAACTACCCCAAAGCACCTACAGTTGTAGCTTTAAAATAAATATAATTGGATAAAAATAACGTTCACTTCGACCTCTTAATCGAAAATATGGGAATTAAAAAGGCTATAATACACTGAATTGACCTAAGCTTTTATGATAACAATATCAATTCGCTAGTTCATAATTTCAACTTATATACGGCAAATATATACATTTTAACCGTTATATTCCGTTACTGGAAAGAAAAGGCCTAAAAACCTAACTTATTAACTAATTTTCATAAAAACTTTTTAAATTATACGTTAAATATATAACAAATAGTAAATACAATTATTTCTAAAGAATTATGGATCTAATTAAAAATTAAACTTATTAATACCTCAGGAAGAAGGAATAACCGCCTTGTAAGGCCCTATTCAAAACAGTATAACTTATCAACATACCAAACTAAAATTATGAAGATTTATACTTAATGGAATTTGTGAAAGTATGTTAATTTACGGTGTACAAAATACTGTTATTGAAACGACAAGGATGAGGTACAAAACTACCTAATTTTATACCTATACCTTAATCTAGAAATAAAAACCACGAGGGAAAAAACGACTATAATCCTTATTCATTATACAAGTACAATATATTCTTACGTAGGCATACACTTTAAAATATAAATAAACGTTAAAACACTTTCTAAATACTCGAAATAGCCCGATCAATTATAGAGGAAACAGCCGAAACACTGGAAACAGCCTGGTCGACTACGATAGGATCGGCTAGGATACAAAAAATAACCCTATTTTAAAATTAACAAACGGAGTAAAACGCTAATACGTACTTTACGAACCGATACCTATAAACCACGACCTTTACCGCGACCTCATATTACACCGCTTTCCTACAGATAAAAGTGACCCTATAAACTTAACTAACTTTATCAAGCTATAAAATAGGAATAACAATTATAACGGTAAACCATACATCGTATTTAACAATAAAATACGCGTAATGATTAATATGTGTAAAACATTAAATATTAAGTTATTTGAATCCCATCTTATCTTACTCGAAATACTTTTAAAATAAACCAAAATATATATAAATATTACTTTACATAAATAAATACATTTGTAAAGTACTATAATTGCCTAAAATCCTATTTTAATACGGAAATCAATTATAAATTTTACGATAAAAACCAAACCCGTATTACCCGGGAATCCGTGAAAAAGAAATAGGAAAACGCCGATAAAAACCTATAGAAAATCCTTACCGGCCCTTTAGCCAAGTTTCGAAAATACTAGGTAGCCCTTAGACTGAAATACAAAGGCGATAAGTTGTTTACTTAAATAATAATAAAGGCCTGCCGTGGAAACCCGGATTTCGATTTTATATTTTTTAAACCGGAAAAAAAGCTAAAGGCTTTTGGTATAAGCTTTGAAATATTGGTTAAAACCTTTATACACCGACAGGTAGGCCTCGGATTAGTATTTTTAATTTATGAAACTAAAGGCGACATTTAAATTAATAAAGTAAACCTCGTCAACACAATTTAGAACATCGTAGACCAAAAATTCAAGGTTTACCTAAGACAAAACGAACGCCTAAAGTATAGGTACTAAGGAGGAAATATTGACAATAAAAGATAAGAACGATGGTTTGAAATATAAGCAACGCACCGAAATCATAGCAATACTTACGGAAAGATATAGGAGCTTTACAGGTTTGTAAAATCAGTGTATCGTATACGGCAAAGTCGGCTACTAATCTATAACCCACCCCGCTTACCAGAAAATTCGGATTAAACGATAATTTTAAGCCGAGTATAATTTTAGGGATTGGATAAAAGCTCATTTTGCACTATACGTAGCCGAATTCAAGGGTATAGATAATGATCTTAACGTATATCCTTACGAAGACACATCCGAAAAGGACGACTTTAAATAAAACAATGCTTACCTATTAGCCTACAACGATAAAAACGTTTAACGTATTTTTACCGGTTAATAGAATACCTCATTTTCTATATTATAGGCTTTAACTATGTAAACTAAACGTTTAACATCAATATAACGTCGTAGTTCACTCTTTCTAACAGATACGAAACCAGGTTTCAGGGAATTATACCTGATATTATCGTAGCCAAAATCTCGACGGCCAGAGAGCGATAATTCAACGTATTTATGGCGAAATTCCCGAAGTTTCTATTAAACCGGATAAAATAATACCGAAAAGTCCTATTTGGTAAAGGTAAAGCGACGTCGTTCAGAACGGTTATTATAAATACGCGTTTCGAATCGATTAAGTTTTACGTAATGAATTTTAAAACACCATTTTCATTTTCATTAACTGATATAAATAAGCTCGAAATTAAGTTCCGGAATATTACTAATTAGATTATCCTCATCTTAAATAATGTATCCATACCGTTTAGTGTTGAATTCGGCCACTTGTAGTTATTCCCAGAAGTACGCATAATGAAGTCTGTTTATTTAAATTAATCAAAATTACGAACTTTATACCGATGATCCGGACACCTAGTTATAAAACTCCATTTACGTTTAATATACACCGTAGGTCATATAAATATAGGTAAAGACGTACTTAAAGCTATCGAAAAGTTTTTTTTATAAGTACTAGCTTTACTTATAAGCCCTACGACGGTTTAAATTCTGCTTTTGAAACGATATAGACTATAACTACAAAGTAATTATTAATATTATATATATAAACAGTTTACTGGTCTTTCAAGCCGTCGATACGGCTATATCATTCCAGGTCGACAAGTTTACACGAAGCGCTTTCGTTATAAATTATGAGGACTCTTTAATCAACTATTGGTTAAACGTCAACCTCGGGCCTCTAAACTAGATTACGCACGACGCTGGCACGGCTTTTAATTTTACCGAATGGCGTACAAAAGCTCGGATAACCGGTAACGAGTTTTACTAAATCCTATTGAAATCTCTATAGGATATTTAAAAATATAAACTATATTATAAACCACTAAATGGATCTTAAATAGTATTGTTCAAAAATATAAATAGTATTGATTCTAAGGAATTTATCTTCTAAATGGTCGTTAACATCGTTAATAACACTTTTAACCCAAATAGGCATATCCCTACGTTTTTTATATTTAATATCTATCCGAGAATTCACACGTATTTTGCCTTATTACTATCCATAATAGAGGGCCAATGTTGTGGCAAAGGCTATAGCGGTACTAAGTTTACTACAAGTAAAAAATAATATATTCAAAGAGTTAGCTACAAGGAATAGCTTACGTAAGACTAACGTATTAAGCCTACTATTGCAATTTAAATTTTCAATTTGGAAAACGAAGGATAAATGGACTGTTCTTTAAAAAATTAACGGATTTCAAGGTAATAAAATCTTCGTTAACTTACTTAACGGGACGAGTTCGTTTCGTTAAATAACGGTTCGAAAATATGAAAAAAGGTGAAAAAAGACAGCTCGAAACCGAAAGATGAACAAAACCGCCTACAAAATATTACCTCAAACGAAAAATTTAAACTGAACTTAACTTTAGCTTTACCCCGAAAACGCGAATTTAACCCGATCATGTTAAATAAGATTAGCCTACTTGTATCAAATCCGCTAAAACCTCGACGCCAAAAACGCTCCTTCGGCTCTAAAACCAAAAAACGACTTAAAAACTTTACCACAAACTCCTTTATCACGTAAAAAGAAGTGGTAAACCACAAGCTTATTCTAAATCTCCGCCGCAAACGCATTATTACCTCCTTAGGTATCCTATTTAAATAATTTACTAAACGGAAATCTTAGCTTTTATCAACTAGGGCGTATTTCGCTTTAAACGTTTTAACTTAGTTATCCATGGCGTTTATAGGATTTTTTCAACCCGCCTTATTTAAGAGGTTAAAAATAAAACCAAAAAACGTTACTAAAAACCCCATCAGATTATAAAAGGATATATTAATAAAGTTCAAAAGAATATTATAACCTAACCACCTATATTGTAACGGGCTAGCTATCGCCTGATTTTTACATTCGTTGACTTTTTTAACAATTTAAATAATCTGTATGTTAAACTTCGAAACATTATGTAAGCTTATACCTAATTTGAAAAACGGCTGAAACGATGGATTTATGCCGATATACTTAAAAAACTTAAGTAATATTACCTACTTAACACGATTTTATGTATTATAAAACCATTTTACGTCTTGGCTGAAACAGGTATTTAATGGTATAACACTTATTGAAAACACTATAAAAACGACTCGAAATAACCAACTCTACCTTCGACCCATCTCTATTAGTATGAACAGCCTGTTCGAAGGGCTTTATATTAATGGGTATATAGACGAACGACCCTTGAACGTTATATAACTCCTTGTTTTCCGCATTTAAAAAGATAAAACTTTTAAAAGCCGGCTTCAAAGCTAAACCTATGACGTTTTTAATAAAAGATAACGTAATCGATTTTAATAACGCCATGATTACTGTTCGAAACGGCACTTTCAACCTTACTTAAAAGGGGCATTTGAATAAAGTTGCCCTTATTAATTTGAATAACGTAAAACGAGCCGAATATTATACATATTAATATGTACGCGGCGTTTGATTACTTTTATAACATAATTAAAGGTAATATTTAAGCTTTCGGTCGCTACGTAATATCAAATCAACCCGACGGACGATACCTATAAGGCGTTTAATAAACGCTTTTCGTAACAAATATATAATCCGAAGCGCGATTTACAATTTGTATCGCTAAATATAGGTACGATAAAGCTATTTGTTTTGACTAACGGCTTTTTTACTAATAATAACGATTATAATTTATAAATCGGTTTTATTTCGATTCTCGGTAACAAAATACCGGCTTGAAACGGCTTTACTTTTCGAGGAAATATTATTTATTAAAGCTTTTCTAAGTGTAACAGGGTTATACTAAACGTCTTGGCTTTTGAGATTTATAGCATAACTCAAGGCTTCGATTTGGGTATTACCATAACGATAACGGATCGGATAATTGTTTCTAATCTTAGCTTACGTTCTATTTTCTTCATCGTTTGTATTAACTCTTTTTCGCTTTATAAATACCTGGTTAATTTGGGTATTATAAATGAACAGCGGTTGATAATCTATATTATGACATTACACGAATCGTACGAATGACGAGAAATTGAGGAAACCAAAAAGATTGATGCCAAATCCAACCCGGTAAATGTAAAAATAAATGTTACATCAAACAACGTACTAAAAACGTTTATATTTACAAGTATATTCTTTATTAGGGTTATTAATTAGATTTTACGACCCTAATAAGCCATTACGTTACACCAAGTTTCGTCTATTCAGATTAAGTTACAGATACCTTTCGCACTGATTTACGTTTTACCTTTCTTTAAACTAACTATTCGCTACGATCGATAATTTTTCCGCTATAAAATACGATTATTCGCGCTTATTTACGATTTTCTTTCATTATTTAATTTTATAATATCGCAACGATATAAATCACGTTTATGACTTTCAATAATTCTTTTGTAAAAAGCTATGAAATTACTATATAACGTACTATACTATAACCGGGTCCACCGGCCCGGCACTGTGGGCATTTATCTATTGTTAAAGGGAAAGGGCGACGCCGTCGTGCCTTTACCGTCCTTTCCGTCACTTTTCCCCCTTCTATTAGCGTTACCGTTATCACCTCTAACGACGTTATCAACGTTAACGAAGATATAAATTTGTAACTTATTAGTTATACCTTTAGATAAAGGTATACGGAAGGGATTACTCTTTTCGTGACGACGTACGATGAAGTAGTTCAATTCGCCCACATAATATATACATAAACCTCATTACTAAGCGATGAAAGCGGTTGCCATTTCCCTAATCCGCAGGTTAAAGTTTATTACTAATTAATATCGGCTTATTTTAAATATTTACAACGATTTATTTTTACGTCGCTCCGAATGGTATATTTTTGCTAAAGAATATTTTTAAGATTCAGCTAAAACTTATTGAAAAGCCGGCGAGCTCGTAACATGGTTTCGGCTTACGGCCCTAAAATTACCCGAACGGGAGCGTACGAGTTACCAGTTTGCCTATAGTGGTGACAGCAAACCAAACGGCACTTGTTTTCGTAATAATCGCTAATGAAATTACCCGCGGCCGCGGATGCGGCACATGACATGTAAAATGTATTTATTAACGGCCTAAGGCTAAGGACCCATATACGCTACTTTAAAGTTTAACGCGTTAAAAAAATTACGGTATACCTTAGGGATTCAAAGCTCAAGGCGGCGGACGAGATCCGTTTCGTATTCTTTATTTATAAAAAGAAGGAGTTAAAGGCTTATAAACGGAGGGATTAAGATATATATACCTTGGCACAATTACGCCTGGCTACTCTTACGGCGAAAAGGGGCCTTTACAGATAATAAGATCATTACCCGTAAGGAAAGGGTATGGTTTATAATTTTAGAAGCTCCCCGCTCCTTCTCTGAACTCAAAAAAGGGGAGGGAAAAAAAGGGAAGGAAAAGGTCGGGGCGGCGGTGGCAGGAAAGGGCGAGGCGAAGGCGGCGGCTGAGTTGGGCGACGTGAGGGCGATGGTATTAAGCGACGTAGCAGCGTTAGCGGCAAAACTTAGCGGTGTAGCGATGGGTGGGGTGATAAATCCTAGCGACGTGGCGGCAATAGAGGAGATGTCGCCTGATGAGGGTGGGTTATTACCGTTGGTAGTGGTGGTAAAGGTAATAATAGCTGTAACGGCGGTAGCAGTAGCGGCGGTATCGCGCCGCCGCTTACGCGCCAATTGACGCCTTATAATTCGGTTTTTACATATTATTTAAATAAAGGAAATGTTAGTTATAGGTATTGGTTAAATAACTTACTTATTAAAACTATTCATCTTAGTTAAAGGAAATAAAGAAAAATGGAGATACTGTTTGTTTTAATTAAAGGGAATAAAGGTTTAAATAAAATGGCAACTTGTATTTATGTAAATTACGCGCCTTTAAAAAAAAAGGAGGTTTCATATAAGCCGATAGCAATATATCTTTTTATACTAACCTAATATATGATTGTGTCATTACCTTTACGTAATTACCTTTATATAATCAACCTTTATGACACCGGTGTAGTTACCCCTATTAGCTATGAAAAAACGTTAATACTAACTATATCGCCCCTATTTAACTATACTAACCAAGCCCGAATTATAAAGACTACCTTAGTCAAACTTTACCAAACTTGACCGAATTTAAAATACTACTTTGCTAAAATTTAGTAATCTCAGCCGAACTTACTAATTTGAACCTTTTTACACTTAATACGATAATAACACTATTACTACAGAAACTTATTAATATGAACCTTTTGTAATTAATACGATAACAACACTATTATTACAAAAACTTTAATTTGTACCTTCGCAATTATAACCGTACTATTACTACTAGGCTATAGGTACGGAATATTTAAGACAAAAAGAGAAGATTGCCTGTGTAAATATTAATATACCCTTACAGATAGTATACATAGGGTAAGTAACGGTATATTGTATTATAAGTTGTATTCCTGTAGAATGTTCGATAATGTATTACACTATAGGCTACACTCTTATAAGGCGCAAAGTTCTCTATGTATAGATCGGTTTGGAATATCTATTCCAGACCGAACGGAAATGCATGTATCGGACTGGATTGACTATACCAGACCGAACGGCAATACGTGGATCGGTTTAAAAGGGGTGTTCCAGAGTGATACGCACTGGGTGGAGGGCTTATACGCCCTCATCTGTGGTGTACACCTCTGGATGCTTCTTCTTGAATCTATCTATCTTTATATAATACAATTACAAATCAACTTGATTACTCTTTAAATACCTTATGTTCACGTGAATATTATAGGCTTGAGACCTTACCGACACTATCAATTGGTAGCAACCACTAAAATCCCTCTTTAATTCGTAAGTTAACAACAAGCCAGACCCTTATCAATTCCGATTATTCTATACTGAAATCAACCTTAATTACGGTTCTTTGTGGCCCCTTTGCTCCACCTTTCCGAGGCATTCGTTCCTTAAATACCGTGTACAGATCCTTTACCTCAAACTTGTACAAATCAGGTCCACTACCAATTACGCACCTTTTGCCAGTAGTTTACGCTAATTCTATCGTCACTATTTCCCTAGAGGACATTCAGTTTTCCATAACAACTCTATTTCTTTACGTCACGTGCTAGGCGGTCTACGCATCCTTCAATTCGTATAATTAGCGTATTACTATTCATAAACCTTTCCAGGGCGCCATTAGAGGTGGCCTTAGTCATAGCATTGACAGGGTTATCTTTACCGTTAATCCAGTAAAACTTGTCAATTTCCCCGTCTTTTTATACCTTTCTTAAAGTTATTACATTTATTATTAGCTGTTCTTCATCAATAGTACCTAGCTTTAATAGGAATTCGTAAAGGCTTCGGAAATCGGTATATAATATTATATGTATCGAAAGTGTTATAACTATTTAGTAATAATCATTAATATGTCATTAGTTTCTATATCGATGTCAAAGCCTATTATTATATCGTAAACTTTCGAGGCGGGTACATTTCGGGTTATACGTTTTCATTGAAAGGATATTAAGCATATAAGGTTTCCAGTGATTATAAAGTACCATTGATTCTTATTTTCTGTAACGAATATTATTAGGAATCCGATTCATAATCTAAGGTTGGTATTATTAGCAAATAATTTATTCGCAAAAATTATTAACTTCGCCTTCGTCAAATTTACAAAAATCATATTAATTTTTCATTTCACATTATTTATTTATTACTCGATCTTTTGATTTAATTTATTCAAATTTTAGTCCTATAAATCTTATACATGTGTTACAATGAAAAGGTTGTATAATACTTTCGGTTAACATAACGTAACGATATAAGCCGTACGGGCTATTTATTCCAAATATCTTTATAATATTACCTGATTGGTCTTATCGATAATTATTAGGCTTAAGCCTTGCTCCCTTTAAAAAAGGCTAATATAAGTACCGTTTTTAGCCTTAATAATATAAATACACATTAACGATCCCTTAAAATTAAGTTGTATACCTTCGAATAACGTTTCGATAGGTTTATACTTTCTGGGGCTTGAACTCTCGATAATACGTTATTTTGCCGTTTTGAACCTAATATCTCTGAGGAAAATGGTATAGTTCGTTAACAAACCTACAATATTCAAATTTTTAACGTTTGTAATTAATAAGTTTAAGTTTGGGGTTAATATGTTAATATCGAGCCTGTTTTTTTAAATAAGCCTAGTATATTAGGAACTAATAGATGTTTATCTCGGTTTGTTCGTAAAAAGGCTTAATGCAACGTATTATTATGTCTGTCGGAAACTTATTCTTTAGTTTTTTGGGGGAGGATCTTAACAATATAATCCGCTAGAGATTGGTAATAGATGACGTATATGCTTATGTAATATCTAGGCTGTTGAATGTAAATTAACCTTTAATTCTCATAGTAAGATTGATAATAATTGTAACAGTTAAACTTTGGTTGATCTTTCAAATTTTACACGATCAAGTAAGGACTTATTCCTTACATTGATTACCGTATTTTGAAGACAATAAACGTAACTTTTCGTATGGCCGATCCAGAGTCTTACCCTAAACCTCTTAAATTATTTTCGACTTAAAGATAATCACGTCTTATCCTGTAAATTTCTTTAACGGTACAAATTATACAACCCCTTATAATAAAAAGCTATCTATTTCTACTGAGTTACTTTCCTTCAAAGGTTTGAACGGTATATTGATAATGTTTTCAGTACGTAGCTAAAAGTTAAATTATCCGTTCAATTTCTTCTTTTAAGATACCAACATCATTGTATACGCCTTTGTAAGTTTGTAATCCCTGTGTCCGTCCTCCTTTTTAATATATATCCTCCTTTTAGGTGGTCGTTTATGCCGTCGACGTTTTATTAGCTTCTTCGTAATCGGCTCCAAAAAGTTGCATTATCCAATTCACCTAGCTCGGAGGTCATCGACGTTAACATCTTCATCAGACTTAAGGGCCTAAAAGGTTTTCAGTATGGATTGACTTATATAATTCTAAAAGTTACGCGGTCGTTAGTAGTTTTAACTACCACGTTTAAGTTAGTAATACTTAATATCTTATACAAACTATCCTGTTTTCCTAACTCGCGTTACGTGAGTGTTATGATTCGACCTACAATGGTAAGCCTAGTAGGTACTAAATGGGGTTTACTATTAAGGTATAGCGGAAGACCAGAAGAGGTTACAGTAGCCCATTGTAAAAGACCTATGGGCATGGCTAGTGCCCAGCCCATTATATGCCCTTACACGTGTTGTATATAGTTACGTAACCTATAAACTTCATAACTAATGGCCTGAGTTTATAACATGCTCCCCTTTTCCTCGAACGTAATAAGGGCCGCGATGTCCCACTAATTAAACGTAGGGTACGGACGTCGTACACCTAATACGCAAGTCAGGCGCGAGCTGGCGACGTGGTGTTCAACGCGCCGTATAACTTATAAGCCGGTTTGACCCCAGGCCGTCAACACCATATAACACGCCTCTTTAACGTACCATATAACGTATCGGCTGGCTAAACCCTATGGCGCCAGCGTTATATATCGCACCCTTTAACATACCGTATGACGTATCCTTTCTGCTGCCGGTGCCGTATAACGTACCCTTTAACGTACCATATAATGTATCGTTTTTACCGCCGGTGTCGTATAACTCGCCCCGAGTAATACATAACCCTTGTCGAATCCGGTTCACTCATTATTATAAATACGAACTTTAACATAACCTTTAAAACTTCCCTTTTTTTTTTTTTTTTTTTTTACAATACCGACCTCCTTCTATTATTTCCCGCTTTATCGTAACTTTTTGTAACAACCTTTTTATTACCCCTCATATCTAAGCCTTTAATTACCTCTTAATATTTCGTAACCCTTTCGCCTTTTTCTCGTCTTTATAACTAACGTTTATAATAAACCTAGAATAGGTTATACCGTCGTAAACGTGTCTGATAAAGAAAGAATATCCCGGGTTATTGTTATAACCCAAGGACCAACTGCAGGTCATGGAATAGGCCAGCGGTCCGTTGCGCTATCAGAAGCCTGATGTCCAACACATTAAGTCAGAGATCTCTCTTATGTAAGGACCCAGGGTTAGGGTTGGGACCGCAAGGACCAAAGAGTGGTCCAGTCGATACTACATTGGACCGCAGGAAGCAACCAGCGACTTCATGGGTCCAGTACTGAAGATGGTATGAAGGCCATAAGATATAAGAATACGGCCATCACTACATAAATAGTATTTCCTTCGTAGCTCTTCAGTTGTCAATCTAAGTGTTCAGTCTACAAACTTGAATAGCCTAATAGCTAGTGATCATTCTACAGCACGAACAAACATCTTCTTGATATTGCATCTTTGTTACCTCTGCTACCTTACTGCTAACATAAACCCCCTGACACCCTCTATTTACTCACAGGTATTTAGTGTGATCATTACAGTTATCAGCCCGTTTTTTCTCCCGCTATTTTCTAATAAGTTAATTTATTTACTCGGCTTCGAAATATTACCTGAACCTAAAAAGTCCCTATCGTTCCGGTAATATAAACTGTTACCATTTTCATTATACATCCCTGTCGCCTCTTCTTTCCGGGTCTGCTCTTTTTTAAAACTCCCCCGTTAATTTTTACGATTTCGCTTATTTATGGTAACCGTATTTCCTCGACTAACTGCGTATTAACGTATAATATTTTTACGATTGCTTCCTCCAATGATTGTCGTATACTCTGCTGTAAGTGTAACCTAAATAGCGAAAATGATATCACTATACAAGTTATGTCTTTTATAACTAATATGGGTTACGGCTTACAAAACATAACGAACGATATTTCCGGTTTAACCATACGAGCCCCATTTTTACCCGTATATCATTCATTAACTTTAGCTAAAAGAGAGCTAATTAATCCGAACCAAAATGGATAGAGGATCGTATCCGGGTAAATCGCGTCACTAGGGTATAAATTAATGTATTTTAATCTTTAGTAACCCGTTTAAACGGTCGTTTTTCCCTCCCCACCCCTCGTTAATTACTATCGTTAGCCTCCCCTAACGCTCGTCCTACCGAACGCTACCCGTTATCCTTGGTATCACCTTGTACCCGACCCGACTTCTACTAACCCCCTTTGTCGGTACCTACTAACTCCCGCTACACCTTTCACCTACTATCCCCACCGTTCTTTCCCAATATACGAGATTAATCGTAATGAAGGATCTAACTGTTGGAAGGCCTTAAACATTGCAACGTTGTCGATTCGATTAATCGAAGCAATAGTAGTATTATGTGGTCAGATAGTAGATGTATTGTTCTAGGTTTAGAAGACTGCTAGCCAGTTTGCACTGTAATTTTTATGGCCAATTGCTTGGCCCGTGCTCTAGAGTGAAGTGCAGCATACTGCACTCAACTTACACCTAATGCGGTAAGTTTCTACAAAGCAATATACTTACAGTACAGTCAACTTTACTACAAGTAAAGTTGACCTACTACACTATATGTAATATTATTCCAATACTAGCGGCTTTTTAGTTTTTGCACGTACGCTAATGTAGCTGACCAATCTTTTCTAGTTAACGCTAAAGAATGGCCTCGTACCCCCTGTTATTTCCGATTAAATTCCATACTGTATTGCACCTAATTCTATGCAAATCAACCCTATTTAACCTTAATTATACCGTTGCTGCAAGGTCCGAATTTATCTACTCTTACAAAAAGTTCTTTCGCTACAAACTTTTGTAACTTCAACTATGCTACTTAAACAGATCTCTATTATTAATCCCCTGGTAATTTTCCAATCTCCCAATACCGTCATGTGATCTAAGCCTTCCGGGAAGTTTATTCACGTAGCCCTTAATACGTATAGTTAGCTTATTACTATCTATAAACCTTTGCAGGGCTTTGTTTAGCATTATTTTCGTCATGAAATTTGTAAGATTATCTTTACTATCGATTTATTGGTACTCCTTAGTCTCCCTCCCTTCATAAACTATGCGGAGTGTTATTACGTCGATTATTAGGCGATTTTTACTGGTATTTCCCAGATTTAAAAGGCATTCGAAAAGTCTTTTCGAGTCGGTATAAATTATCACCGGAATAAAGGGAATTTTTAACTGCCTGGTAATAAGGTTAAAGGTTTTCCATAACTTTATACCTACTCTAAAGCCCTTTATTATACCGTAAACCTCCAAAGCTAACAAGTTTCGTATAATTATTTTATACTGAACGGAGGTTTAGTAAATCAGATTTCCGATAATGTTAAACTGTTTTTCCCGTTCATTTTGGTAAACGAGGGTCATTAAAAAGCCGATTTGTAAAGATAAGTTGGTGTTGTTTACAAAAGACCCGTCCGTAAAGGTTATTTGCTTAACCTTTAGAAGGTCGATTAATATCATATTAATTTCGCAGTTTAGGTTTCACGTTTGCTACTTTAACCTTTTTTTTTAATCGATACAATTTTATATTCATGAGAAATTATATTTTTGCCGTAATAGATAGGTCGTATAAAGCTTTTGGTTAACATAAGCTGGCAATATATTTACTCAGTATACATTATTTCAAATACCGTTAAGCCTTACCTTTATTAGTTTTGTTGATTATAGTAAAAATAATGCTCTAACCCCTTTGATGGAAGGTTAGGCCGGTATTAATATTAAGTATTCGGATTAACGATTTATCAAAGTTAAGTTAGTTTCTTTTCGTTACCTTCATTACCGGATTACAATTTCCGAACTTAGAATCCTCGATCGTTTGCTATTTTTATGCTATGAAGTTAACCGTTCCGAAGAAAAAGGTATCGTTAATTTATATATCCACGAAATCCTTTGTTTACGTTACTAATAAGTACGGATCGTATATTGACGACTTTATCGTTAGCAAGGACTAAAAGGACAACTAATAGGTTAAAAATTAGTAAACGTTTACCTTAGCTAGTTTATACAGTAATTAAATATACCGTATTACCGTTTTTAGTAAATAAATAACATAGAATTCCTGTAACAGCTCCAATAGTTATAATCCGTTATAAATCCGTTGCTAATTATATATAGACTTACGTAATATTACGGTTATCAAGTTTAAACTTACCCTTAATCCTGACTAGTAAACTTGTTGCTAAGGTAACCATTAAACGTTAGCTAATCTTTTAAATCGTTGGTAATTGCGTGAGGATTTAATCTTTGCTTTTATCGCCGTAGTTTTAAGAGATTAGCCATGAATTTTTATACGGCCGCCCCGTATTATTCCCCTAACTTCGTAGATAATATTCGACTTGAAGATCGTAACGTTTGGGTTTTAAAGGTTAAAGTTAGTTTTCGGCATAAATTATACCACATTTCGAGTTAATAAGCCGTTGATTTCAACCTCATCGCTTTTTAAAATGGTTTATCTAAAGTTTTCATAATCTCTTATACCCTAAGTTTCACTACTAAGTCTTCGTTATCCTTTTTCTTCTACTTACCCAAGTAATATTTTAAATACGACCTGGTGTATATTTCTCCTTTTTAATATCTCTCTTCTTTAGGAATCGTTCATGCCGGCAGCGTTTTATCTTCTCATTAATAACGAGTAGAGGGGGGTCTTATTAACTAGGTTATTTTATTTAAAAGGTTTCAGAGTCTTCATTTTTTATACCGCTAATATAAGGCTTAACCTAGGTAGTTCGAAAGGATATAAAACCGTTAGCAGTTTTAATAACCATTTTAAAGTTTACGATACTTAATATGTTATACAGCCCCTTTTATTTTCCCGGCTCTAGCTATACGAGGACTTTACTTTACAGTAGCAAATCAAGTATATCGATTATTATAGGCCAGTTTCTGGTATTAATGGAGTTATTAACTTAGTAGCGTGCCTATTACCTCCGTAATTCCTTTAAAACTTTATTATAAGCTGTAACACGTTTCTAAGTATTTGCCAAAGACGGAGATTCTCTAGTTAAATGTAGGTACGTTTTAAATACTAGAAATGTTGACATCGGGACATCAGGGCCCACGGTATCTTCAAGTCTTTGTACTACTATTTGTAAACGTACCTCCAGATTCGTAAAGCTTCCAATTTCTAACGTAAAGATATTATACGTTCGGCGAAGTAAGGCGTATGCCCTTTTAACCTTTCCAATGCTTTAATAGGCTTTTATAGATACTTATTTGTATTAAATACATATTATTTTGGCATTTTCCTGAAACTTTGTTACCGTAAAGTTGGTACCAATATTGTGGACGACGACGTTAGGTGAACCTAGGGGCGTATTAATTTACAATATCCTTAACATTTCCCATGTATCTTTTACCGGAAAGGACATTAAAAACTTAGCTTTGTAAAAAAAGGTTTTAGAGCTAACGACGTAAAAAATAAGCTTGTTATTCAAGTAAAACACATTAATGAAGATTTTACAGTTGAAGTCTTTGTTGTTTTTGATGCAAATTTCAATTTCCGAAAGACTTAGGTATACGTTTCGCAATGGAAATAAATCCTTTTAATGACTTTAAAGGAAATGTATTTCACATCGTTATGTCTTACGAATTTCAAGATATTGTATAATTTTTTAATAGCTAGATAATTGAAACGTCGGTGTAGTTGACGTATCTCCAGCTCCATTAAATTTAGCACCACTATCTCCGGAACTGAAAGATAAAACCATAGATGCCTCCACTTAAAGGCGAGTAAAAACCTTCAGCCGTTTTTAACCCGCTCAGTTACGTTAACGTCCACGTTAACGCCGAGTGTTTTTATATTTTTCAAGTAAAGTAAAAAAGGGGTGGAAAACTTAAGGATGTAAAACGTATTCGCTTTTATAACAATCTCATTATTCTTAGTAACGATAGTTATTCGCCTAAGATAAATCTAATTTTGACCTTGCTAACATCATAATAATCAATCTCAGTAACTGTAATACTTTCCCTTCGTAATACCACATATTACAAACAGCCTCCTATTAAGTACCTTACAGTCCTAGTATTTGACATAATACTTCAAAACGTGTAGTTCACGTAACAATCGCGAAGATTAAAGGTATGTAAGGGGTTATATGTATAATTAGGGTAAAAGTAAAATTCTTAACCATTTAAACGGTATAAAAAATGTATAGTCGACTAGTTACTAGGCTACCGTACCAAAAAAAGTATTTTCGGGTTATTTAATTTATTTAGACGCGTTAACGGCATTAGTTAGCTCATCGCCTTCAGTATTTGCCACCTGGTTTGAGTAATTTTATTTCGAAGCAATAGGATACTAAATATGGTACGCTGCTTTGTTGTTATTACGTTCGATGAGGGGGTAGCGAGTTAACTAATAGTCGGCTTTACTATAAATCGAACATCTTTTACCACTATTATAACGATAGTATTTACAGTTAACAGATCCGCCAAACTTTTATTAGCGTTAACGTAGGTATTGCCACTAACTTGAGGCCGAGGTTAATTAGCCTGACCTTAGGCGTTACAGGATCCCGTATTTACATTCTACGTAATTAACTACCATAAGGTCTTCCTTATCCACGTTAAGAAAGATACCGGTTTAGCAATATATACCGAACGAATTTGATATACGTGTTATTACGGTGGTAAACGAGGAGCGTAATTGGCTAAAAAGCTTTTATAAGTGGAATTTTGGCATTATAAGGCGTATTCTAATTTACTAACATTCATAATAATTACCTGTACCTGTTCGCGAAGTGTGGCTTTACCAACGCACACCTTTCCTATTGCTTTTTAATACATTATCAGATTATTAAACAATTAATTAGAAACATTTATTAGTACTTTTTCCTTCTTTTTCTTTGCCATTATTATAGTTTACCGCGTGATAGCTCAGTTAATATGGTATTGAGTAAGGTGGACGTTATGTTTCACGTAGCTTTTTATGCTATCATAAATCTCGCGGAACGTGGTAGCGTTTACTAGGAAGGTGAAGTGGTAGTTTTTAGCGTAATCTATAAGGATTTTGGGAAATAGTAGGTGAAAATCAAAAAGTAGGACCTCTATTTACTTACAAATATTCAGGAAAGGCATTATTTAATGTCCAAAAGGTTGTAAAGATTCCTGTTATACTTTTCTATATTATCCTAGATTTTGGAGAAGTTTATTATTCAATTGTAGTTAATGTTAATTATCTTGATGGGTTTTAGAAGAAGGTCGCGATAGTTAACCTAGGCTTGGTTAGTGTTTCTCTTTTGGCGGTTTAAATCTTAAAGATTTCGAAGCCCGGTGTTAAAGGTAATTGCCAGTCGCCTGGCCCGAGGGGTAAAGTCCTATAGTAGAGCTTGTATTAGGTTCGTGCACGTAGGTATATTTTAAAGGAAAAGGGTTTTAAGGGTTTTGACAGTAGACTTGTTAAGTGAAGATGAATATTTAATGGTTTTGGGAAGCCTGACGATCTTGTTTAATTAACTGGTGTAAAGTGTTAACATTATTATCTTTGATCGTGTTAATAGCTGTTATTCTACGTGCTTTGCCACCGCTAAAGACGTATTCCGCGTTATTACGTAGTGGTATTAAATTTCCGAGAAAGTTAATAAGTTACTTATCGCTAATACGTAAAGAAGCTTAATTTAGTTAAGAGTAAGTTAGGATTTTTTTTAATGTATGTGTGGGCGTTGGGATCTTTTAACACTTTTCCCTTTTCCTTGAAGATTTTCAAGATTAGGGTTTGAAAGAAGTTTTTTAAATTTTGGTTAAGTCGACAATTCTTATATTAACTTAGTAGTATCTTTTTATAATATATAAACTCCTTGCTGTTTAAATTTAGCTTTGATCCTTAACTTGACCCCTTTTTAAATTTAGTTTTAAATGTTAATAGTCTAATTACTAAATAGGTTACGACAGTTGTTAAAAGCGTGGTTAGGGTCCTTCATATTGCTATGCTCGACGATATAATAGTTGATAAAGTTAGTAAGATATTTTTCCGTTAATTTTTCGTTAATATCCAGCGCCCAAAGATTTTCGTTGTAAAACTTAGTAAAGGCAGTTCCAAGGGGATCAATTCCCTTTTAAATCTCTGGAATAGGTTTTATCTTGAGGTTTAGGGTGATATAGGGCTTGATAGGGTGTATATAGTAAGGGACTTAGTGTTTTGGCATGAAGTCGCGTGGGAACTTGGCGACTTGGCGGCTTGGCGTGAGGTCGCACGACGTGGCTTTCTTAGCGCGGCTTGGTGTTTAGATTAAAGCAGCGAACTTAACGATTAAAGTATCGTAAGAAGTGAAAAGAGTAAAGTAGGGCAAAGGTTTGGTGTAGAGGGTAAAGTTGAAGGTTATTATTGGTGGAAAAGGTCATAGGTCGAGGGCAAAGGTTGTTGTTTTAGTTATTTGACGTAGGGACTTAGTCGTTTTTCTTATAGTAATAGCACCTATAGTAGTACTGACTTAGCCGTTTGCCAACTTGCTGTACTTTGAGACTTTTAATGGTTAATCTTAACGCTCTTTAAGAACGATTAATAAAGATTTCTTAGTGTTTTCGATAGCTATACCATCGTTAACTTCCAGATTGCCGTTATAAGACTGATACAACCCAAAAGTCTTCTCTGTTTTCCTTTCGTTGTGAGACTGACACGGTACTAATAGAGGTCTTTCGCTAGAATATTTCCTTTATCCTAGCCGCTGTAGCCGTAAAGCGTAACCAGAAAGTAGCTTTTTCTTTTACTTGGCTTATTTGTATTTAACCTAGCAGGCAAGCATTGATTAGTGTTGGTAGGCCTTAGATGTTGCAACGTTATCGATTTGATTGGTCGAAGTAACAGTAGTATTGCGTTGTCAGATGTTGAATGTATTGTTTTAGGTTTAGCAGACCTCTAGCCGGTCTATACTGTAATTTTTATGGCAAATTGCTTAGCCCATGCCCTAGAGTGAAGTTCAGAGTACTGCACACGACTTACACCCAATGCGATAAGTCTCCACAAAGTAATACACTTGCAGTACAGTTAACTTTACTACAAGTAGAGTTGACCTACTGCACTACATGTAATATTATTCCAACACATACGTTAATAACGTTATTACTAGCTAAATACGAATAAAATAATAATGAAAAATGGGTAAATTTTCGATAGGTCCTGGTAAAAGGCGGCTCGCAGTCGGATATTTATCAGAGGAAATTGGGTAATATATACCTAACCCTATTTATCATATCGTATTATAATAGTAATATGTTCTTTCCTTATTTTATAAAATTATATTATATCCGAGGTAAAGGTGGTTCGCCTTACGTCGTTTATTTAATATATATTCGTCGTCAACTTCGAAATACCAGGTTATTTTAAATTTGGGTATTCCCTTATTTCGTGTCGAATTTTCTTCAGGCTATAGTATATTAATAATTATTTAATAATTTCCATGTAGACTTATAATAACCCTTTTATTCAACTAATATAAAGTGAATACCGTTTCATCCCCTTTTTAACGCGAAAAGTTCTTAAACTTGAAATTCCTTGTATACATTCTTTCTTTTTTTATTAACGACGTAAGCTAATTTCGGACGAATGTCGGGTAAGACTTATAAGGAAAGGGGATTTGTAATCGTCTGCTTGACCAAATTTACATAAGATATAACGTGTTTACGAAAGATATTTAAAACTATATTAAATGGGTTCGAAATATCGATGATTACATACTAATTATGATGTTAATTAAGCTTTTCATTCAGGTAGTTAATTTAAATATTACGTAAGTAAAGCAAAATTTAGTTGTTTGCCTTATACCGTTTCGCCGAAGGATGCTAACGATTCGTCGTCGTTTCTATTCTTTACTAAATATAAATTATTGCCGTTAAAATTAACCTCATATCTTCGTATAGAGATGTTGAAAACGTAATCCCTCGCCCATCAGACTAATTAACGAATTTATATGCCTAATTACCTTTTGGATAAGGGATATCTTATACGTATTTATTCATGAATTGACATTAAACTCATTAACCGTCGATTTCTGGTTATTCAATATAAATTAATAGACGGATAAATATAATTCTTAATTATATTACGAAAAGGTGATGACGATACGTAAATACTTTTTAAAAAATAGTTATTACGTTTAATATCATTGTTTTTATATGAATTGTATATCGTAAATTAAAGTTGTTTAACTTTTACTAAAAATTAAAAATCGTTTAAAATACGCTCATCCAATTTAAGCCTCAATCGTTAATAATAAAAGCCAGAATTCCATTAAATCTCGAAATATCCTGGAAACGCTCCGTACACATATGAGAAATTATAAATTACATTAACTCGAACTAGATGAACTTAAAAAGGCGGTACATAATTACTACCAAATATTAAGGCCATGATCAGTATTCAGTAGATCGATTATAAAGTCGACTGAAATATATATTTAATACCTATTTTAAATAGGAAGGGGTTGAAATAAGCTTTATCGTAAGATGAGACGAGGTTACACATCATTCAATTACGTATTTATTAGATGTAAACATTAAAAATTTACAATTATCCCTCCCTAATGATAGTTTAGTTAAAGGATTCGAAATAAAACGGTTTTATTCGGATAACCGATAAAAAACGAATCGTAGGTTTATTATGAAATATGTATTGTCAATAGGTCTTAATTCTATAATTATATTCGGCTAATTTAATGTAACGTACCTCGCGAATTCATTTTACAATTCGTAATTTATACCAATTGTCTTTTTTCGGTCGGAAAGTGTTTATCGTCTTCGAAAACGCCGAGCTTGAGGCTATCTCACTTTGGAATTCCCCAACGTTATCCTGGGTAACAACCCGGACGCGTGCTGGGCCCGGGGCGATTTCGTTTACGTTTACCTTTCGAAAACCTTTGACTTGACCTTAGGATATATATTATTGCGATTTAGTAATTCAGCCTCCGTTTTATCAATTTTATTTATACAAACTGTGGTAATATATGCTTTTATAACACATAGGTTCATTATTATTAAGTGGTACATAATAATAAAAATAAGTTTGAAGATTCGTACGTGACGTTCATTAATTTCGGGTTTATTTTAAAATTTACGGGTTAATATATCCAGATGTACGCTTTAAGTTATAGGCCTATATCATAAGTCATATTGAAACAGCGAAAGGACTTCGACCTATCTAATCCAACATTCTGAAATCAAACGTGGTAAGGAGAAATATTCCAGTCACTTATAATCCGTCAAAATCGTAAACAGGGTGCGGATACTACATGATTCTGAAAACCAAGATTTTAAGTAAGATATTATCGCGAGAAATCTTTTGTCGTAAATGGTGTATTTAATTTCCGCGTCCTTTAATGGCGTAAAATGGTAAGTTATTATCTTTGAAAAATTCCTTGTCCAGTTACGACAATGACCCTTTTAATTCCGTTTCTGAATAATCGGTTGTTATTACTGTGAGTCGATTTGAGTTCTAATATACCAAAATCGGTGCTGTAATAAAGGTATTCTTTATGGTTTGGAATACGTGTTCCTCCCATTTTATTCAATTCTAACAAATTCCTTATTTCGTTAGACGGATAAAATGATTGACTTTTTCGGAGAAATTACTAATAAAATCGCAAAAAAGTAAGCGAAATCTAAAACACTTCAAACCTTCCGAATAATACGTAATAACTTCTATTCGCGTACTAACCAGACTTTTTCGGGATCAGCCTGAATACCTACGCTAACCATTATTATAAAACCTAAGTACTTTTCATTTTTAACCATAACATCATACTTTTCAAAATCTTGATTTCATCTAATATTATAAAGACGTTTTGAAACTAGGCGAACTTTCGTTATATAGTTTTATTTAATGCGGGATTGAAAATCAAATAGGTTATTTAGGAAACTTGTGTTAAAATGTCTAAAATATCCGTTATAATATAATTAATATATTATAAAACTTCGCTGGCGTTTTCGTCAATAGAATGAAGTAATTAATTATTCAAATAATACGAACCGTTTACGAAACGCCGTTGAATTTTCCTATCCAAGTGTAACTAGAATACGATGAAAGGGCGCTCGAATATCTCATTTCGTAAACTATATCAACTTTAATAAAGCGCGTAGGGTTTCTTTAATTAAAGTAAAGGAAAACGGTCTACTCGATAATTTTAATTAGTACCCAGTAATCGATATGAAATCGCTATTTTCCCCTTCAATTTGAAAATAAGTAATACTAGTGCCGCGGATGATGGGGAATTTTCCCGAATCCAACCCTTATTCATTAATTTCGTAAAATTAAGTATAATGATCTTTACGGTCATCTTGGTAAATATCTATCTTCGTTCAATTTAATATAAATATAGTAATTGAATATTCTACGGTATAAGGGTAACGCTATAACCTTATCCTTATTTAATAGGTTTCAGAATTTTGCTAATTTTAGTAAAAGACGTAATTAATATTTTTTCTTTAATAATAGTTAGTATCGTCGCCTATAAAATCCGCGTTGTTTCATTAAGACTTATGGCAAAAGTTAGTTACGACTAATCCCTCATATACTATACCATCCATTACAAACGGTTTATCAAATCAATAAAGACTGATCCCATAACTCCTTGTATATCTCCTGAACTAAAACGTATCATTATCACGTCAATAGCTAATTCTCTTTAACTATAAACTACTAAATGGCTATCACTAACATTTAAAATCACTTTTTAATATCGTATCTATCGGTAAGGTCTAACACTTTTATTTTCACGTGAAATAAGGTATTCAGAAGAGTAATCTGAAATATTGATATTTGTAGTATAAAGTAACGATATGAGTCAATCGAAAGAAGCATCCAGAGGTGTAAGCTACAGGTGAAGGCTTATAAGCCCTTCACCCAGAGCTTATTACTCTAGAATACTTCTTCTAAACCGCTCCACGCATTGACATTGGTCTGGAATAGTCATTCTAAACCGCTCCATGTATAATTCACTTTACGTCTTGTAAAAGCGTAGCCTGTAGCGTAACACGTTACCGTACACTTTGCAGGAGCACACCCTGAAATACAGTACACTACTACTTAGCCTATGTATACTATCTATAAGTGTATATAGTATTATTCATACAGGCAATCTTTTATTCATTTCCTTATGTAGCGCCCTATAATAACAATTTGATTGTAAAGACTCAAATTAGCAGTTTTTATAGTAATAGTATTGTTGCCGTATCAATTTGTAAAAAGATACAAATTAGCAATTTCCGTAGTAATACTCTTGTTGCCGTATCAATTGCAAGAGGTCCAAATCAATAATTTCGGCTAGGATCATAAAGGTCAAGCCGCGGTAATAGTTGTAAATGAGCAGGAATTAATAAGGTTTCGCTGAGGTGATAATTGTAATTCGATTAAAATCAATAAAATCAAACCGTAATAGTAGTTATAGTTCGGCCCTAGTTAATATATTAATGATAACGCCTTTCGTGGTTTTTAACAGGAGAAATGAAGTAGGGGTAATTACGTAGGGGTGATTACGCAATCACGTATTATGTTAGTATAAAAAATATATTGCTATCGGTTTAGGTATACTTTTTTTTTTCTTTTTAAAGGCGCGTAATTCTAGCTAGTACAAATTCCCATCACAATTCAACTTTTATTCCATTTAATTAAACCAAACCGCTTTAATATATAGATTACTTGGCTAACATATATATAATAACCTCTCCCTCGAAGAGATACCACGTAAAAATAGGACGGTAAGACGCCATTCAACGCGAAAACGCCGATGCACTGCCGCTGCCGTAGCCGCCGCCACCGCTAGCAGCTCGCTATTGTCTGGCACAATATCCTCTATAATCGCCACCTCGCCCGCTACCGCCACATAGGCACCTGCCGCCGCCACCTCTTTTTTTTTATCGGCTTCGCCTGCTCCTACCGCCGCCGCTACTACCCCCCCCCTCCCCTCTCCCTCCCTCTTCCCTAACTCCAAGGGGGGGGGGGGGGGTAGAGAGCTTTTAAGGCTATAAATCTTACCTTTTACTTATGAGTAAAAACTACATTACCCGTAAGGGCCTCTTTATATCGTAAACGTAACCTAACGTAACTACGTTAAAAAACGTATATCCTAAGTCTATCCGTTCGTAAACCTTTAACCTCTTTCCTTTTAAATAAGGAATACGAGATGGATCTTCTCCGCCGCCTCGAGCTTTGTATCACTAAGGTACGCTATAAGGCCTTTTTAACACGTAAAGCGTTGAAACGGTGTACCTGAATCCATAATTCTGGGCCGCTAATAAACACTCCTTACGTGTCGTACATCGCATCCGCGACCGCGAGCAAGTCCATTAACGATTACTACGAAAATGGGTGTCATTCGACCCATTACCACCGCTACGAACGAACTAATAGCTCGTACGACCCCGTTCCCATACTCCTGAAGCCGTAGGCCAAAGCCGTATTACGCGCCTACCGGCACGTTGATAAGTTTTAACCGAATTTCAAAAATTTCCTTTCATAAAAATATACCGTTCGGGGCGTTTCGAAAAACAATCGCGGTCGCAAATAATCAAAACAAATCGATAATAATTAGTAATAGGCGTTAACTGGCGGTTCAAAAAAACGGTAACCGCTGTCGCTACCTGGAAACGGATCCTGCGTATATATTATGTAGGTAAATTTGATGACGTTATCGTACGTTGCTGTAAGGAGGGTAACCCCCTCCTTACATCTTTGCCTAAAGACATATCTTGTAAGGCGCAAGGCTATATCTTTACTAACGTTAATAAAATTGATAGCGGTAATAACGGTAACGCTAACACAAAGAAAATGGGTGATGGGGAGAATATTAAGGATATAACAACGTTACTATTTCCCTCTTTTAATAATAACTAACCGTTTTTACGGCTTGGACGGCGCATCCTATCACAAAAATGTCATTACTTTACTTAAATAATCGTTTCCAAAATGTAAAAAATGTAACTTAAATTATATAGGATAAAAACATAATATGCCAAAAACAATACAATATCGTAAATTAAGCAAAAAAGATAAAGTAATCAAATACTAAGTAGGGTATAATTACTTATAATAGAGTTTAAGCCGCCAAAAGAGATGTAAAGTGGTAAAACCAAACAAAGAAAAGTACAAATTTTTGCATGTTATTTAACGACCAAACCAAGGATACGTAAAATAAAACAAATAAAAATACCAAGTTTAAGTGGAGGAATGATAACGATATTCGCCAAAATTGAGGCGAGTGAAATGAAGAGTAATAAAATGTTAGAAGCGGTACGAAATAGTAAAATTAAATGAAAAAAGAAACGAATATAAAATTGCGTTGTGTCGAAACGTAAAGTTCAAAAAGGGAAAAAACGAATAGTAAACTCCGTCGGATCGAAGAGTATAAAATAAAAAAATGACATAATATTAGTATTAATATGAAATGGTAGGGTTAAATAAAAGTAAAATTGGAAATCGGTACGAATAGTATAATGAAGCCGATCTAAATTGGAGAAAAGTGGTATAATAATTTATTAAGGTTGTAAAACCTTCCAAACAACCTTAAAAAACAATATATTTATCGATATAAGTATCTATAATACTCCGTTTGGTATAGCCTTTGTTATCGTGTCCGTTACATTGGATTTTCCGTCGATTTACCTTATTTTCTCTATTTTACGGCGTTTATGTAGCTCCCGTAAAGCTATAATATCTATTATCAAAAGTTTTTCATTTGTAATACCTAATTTTACCAAATACTTATAAAACGAAAATAATTAAAATACACGATAAAATGGATAAGGTATAAACTAAGGTTAGAAATAATTATCCGAACCATTATCGTTATAACAATACACTAATCGAAACCTCTAACTATATTATGGATTTATAAAACCATAACGTTTCTTGTGACCCTTTTACACTTAGTAAATATTTAATAGATAATATCTCTATAAAACGTAAAACCATTTCGGGTCGGTGTTTCTTTACCGAGGATTAAGACAAAGCCTATTTTTAAACTTCAGTCGCTATAATTAATAAAACAAACGTTGGTAAAAATAAATAGTTTTACAATACGTATATATAACGGTATAAATTGTAAACCGCGCTTTGAATTGCGTATTTGCTACAAAAGGCGCTTGTTAAGTGCCTTATATATATAGTTTATCGGGACGGTTCAATATTTCATGATAACTGAAAGGTTAAATAATATTTTTAGTTATGCCATAAAAATAACTTAAGCGTCACGTACGCGTTCGCATTTATATTCTTCGGTCCGTTTCACGTTATCCAAAACGATAAGAGTAACTTTTTTCAAATCCAACTTTTACATAAGGTATAAAACGTCGTTCCGAAGGGTAGTAGTAACGTTATTAAAATCAATTATATCATTCTCTGTTAAATACGTCTTGTATTTCGCATTTAAATCGGGTTTTCAAATATCCTCATTTTAGACGCAGGAAACGGAGCGTTACACAACGTTAGAGTATCGTCTGTTTATATACTTATCAATATATAGCCTTCTGAACGGGTTGTCGATACCAACAGATATGGGTTACAGGTAAAACTGGTTATTCCGAGTCGTTTATTATAGTATCTCTAATAGGTATTATACTAGTAAATACCTGATTTAGCTAAGCTGTAAAGTGGTTTTATAATACGTAAAATCGTACTAAGCGAAAGTATTACCTAATATTTTTTGGTATATCGGCGTAAATTCGACGTTCAACCCGCTTTTTAAATTAGGTATATACCTATATTTTATCTAGAAACTCTATATACAGGTTATACGGTGCGTTAAAGGAGGTCGTGAGTATAAAAATCAGGTAATAGTTAGCCTGTTATAACGTAGGCGATTAGGTTATAATTTTTTTTTGCCTTTATCGTTATATACTTTAACGACTAGGCGAGTCTTTTTGTAAGATTTCCCGGTTTCATTTTTTACTTTGTAAACGAGGCATATTGGAAAAATCCTATGGTTACTGTAAATAACCGAGTGGAAATGTTTTTAATACAATACACCTTAATCGATTAAGGCTAAAATTTTCGTTTAGGTAAATCATTCAAATAAGGTATCTAACGTGGTGATAATGCCTTAGTAGTGGAGTTTCAAGCTAAGTTCTCGGGGTTTCATTTCCTTTTACATAATACAAAAGTTTATAGCAAAATTCCTAAGGCGTTTTTTGGTTTTCGAACCGAAAGAGCGCTTTCAGCGACGAGGTTTTAATAAGGTTGGTATAAACAAGTCGCTTTTATCTAAAGAATTCGGGCCGGAATCGTGTATCGGAGGTAAAGTTAGAGCTGAGATCAGTTTAAATTTGTTATTTTAGGAGGTGTTTCATTAGCGGTTTTATTCGTCTTACAGTTTCGAGCCGTTTCTTTTCATCTTTCTTTTATATTCACGTACTATTATTCAGCAAAAAGAACTTATACCGTTCGGTAAATCAATGAATACATTATAGATATTAAAGCCGTCAATTTTTTAATGCCAATTTATCTATTCTTCGTTCTCTAAACCAAAACTTTAAATTATAATAAGAAATCCAAAACGTAAGCTTTACATAAACTATTTTTTTTATCTAACGCTTTGAATACGTCGTTTTTCGCCCGTAGGGAACGTAATATCTCTATAATCTTCGCCACCGCATTAACTCTTTATACTATGGATGGTAATAATATAAAGTCTGTATAAATCCTCGGTTAAAAACCAAAAGAAAGGAGTGAAAAAATAAGCCCACTAAGGCTGAAAGTGTTATTAAAGATGCTAACCGCCGTTTAAGGGATAAATTCCTTAAAATTAGTACCTTTTCATTCCCTCGATAACAAAGTATACGTTTTTTTCAGTGGCTCGTAGTATTATTTACATTTTTCAATACCCTATCGAGCTTTTACTAGGATTTACTTACACTCGTTACCGGTTATCTAAGCCTTTATACACTACTAACTAAAATCAAAAGTCGTAATAACATCGTACGTAATCTAACTTAAAGGCCTGAGGTAAACGTTTAACCAATAATTGACTAAAGCAATTTAATAATGTGTAACGAAAACGCTCCGTGTAAATTTGGCGGCCTAAAATAATATTGTCTCGTCGATGGCGTAAAGGATTGGTTAGCTATTTAAATATATAATATCAACAATTACTTTGTCGTTAAAGTCCAAATCGTTTTAAAGGCGGAATTCAAAAACGTTGTAGGGCCTATAAATATAGCTAACATTTATGTCAAAAAAATTTCGATAGCCTTAAATACATCTTTTCCTATATCAGTATATCCTATGGCGTGGAGCAGGCGTAAAAGACGTTTTGTAATCGGGTATCTGAATCTTCGGTGTAAAATCCTCAATTAAAGTTACATAAAGTAAATGACCTTAATTATACGTATTTCCGAAAAAAACTACAAGTAACCAAAATTAGGCCAAAGCAGTACAAATATACTATCCGAAACGCAGATAAGTTGGTTAGTCGTATTCCGAACCTTTATTTCGAGCTTATTTTTATTAAATAATAAAAGTAGACAAGGTATTTTAAAGTCTATTACACAAAAATTAACCGGTCCAAAACGCGTATTTATAATGACTGTTTCGAACGATAACGCTTCACCTTTACAAAATAAAGCCTTTCGATATTATCTTATTTTGTTTAGATTAAACTTTAGAAACTTCGCCGCAAACGCGTCGAATTACCGCTTTCCGGATATTAAGATTTCGGTTACACTAATATCAGGCATCATTCTTTACAAACTGTTTCTGTATTTATTAAAAAACGTAAATTGTAACTCTATATAAACGTCGAGAATTTAGTTAACGTAATCCAGTCTTATACTATATATTAAGGAGGCGTTTTACAGGCCAGCAAAGGTAAGTTAAACGATTTCCTCGTCTTAGGCTAATAGGTAGGTATTATTACTCTTAAGGTCATTTTTTCCGTATATATATTCGTAAAGATAGGCATTTAATCCATTATCTATGCCTTTGTACTTGGTTACGTATATTATAAAATTAACATTTATACGATTCTTGAATCTATAATTAGTCTAAAATTGTTGTTTAATTCGATTTTTTTCTTAATCTGAGTGGTTTATAAACCAATAGCCGACTTTTCCGCATACGATTCACTGCTTTTACAAACCTTTGGAGCTTCATATGCCTTTTCGTAAATATTATTATAGTCGTGATACATTTCTTCTATTTCCGTACGATCGTCTCTATCCCTTATTAGTAGGATTTACTCCTTAATACCTGTATTTTCAACGCTTTTTTTACCTTTGGTAAACTTTGAATCTTCGATCTAAAACGTGGTAAATAGTTTCGGCGATTTTTTTTTTGGTAATTTAATTCTTGCCTTTAAGTTTCTCAACAATAAATACTAATCCATGACTAGCCTGTCGGTGTATCAAGGTTTTAAGCGATATTTATGAGATTATATAAAAGGTCTTCAAGTCTTTTTCCGGTTTAAAAAGTATAAGGTCAAAATCTAGGTTTCCGTGATAGGTTTTTTTTCATTGAGTGGATAAATAATTTATTACCCTTCTATTTAGGTTTAAAGATTATATAACATTTTCTGAACTTAATTAATAAAGCAATAAGAATTTCATATAGGTTTTTATTGGTATTTTCTTGCTAGCTTTTTTTTTCAAATTCTCAGCATGTACTGGTTTAATGCTTATCATAAAATTCGTAGTTCATTTTTATATAGAAGTTGAATTTTAAGCGGTTATAAAACTTCACGAATATATTTACTTATATATGGTAATATATATGCTAATTCTTAGCTTGCGCCGGAAAGTATACCGGGCAAAATAATATAAAATTAAAATAGTCTAATGTTTAATTTCTTATATATATTGAACATAACCAGTATTTTATTGTTAAGTACATCGTATGACTCACCATTATAGTTCTTATCCTTATATCAAAGCTTGGTTAAGTTGGTTCGATTTATAGGGTCGCTTTTATTAGTGGGGAAGCAATGCGGTGAGAGGTTACGGTAGGGGTCTTTGTTGGCGACTATTGGTACATAGGGAATGTATTGGCGTTTTACGCCGTTTGTCGTTTTTTAAAGCGGGTTATTCTTTATGTTTCGACTGATCGTCGTTTCCTGGAGCGGGTTGTTCTTTATATTTCGGCCGATCCCATTATAACCGATCGGGTTAATCTCATAAATCGGGGAGTGGTTTAGTATTCGGTTTTAATTTATAGTATATATCGGGGAAAGAATGTATTATACTTGTATAGTAGATAAGAATTATAGTCGTTTTTTTCCCTTGGTAACTTTACTCCTAATTTAGAATATAGGTATAAGACTAGACCGTCATATACGACGTCCCCTTCGCTTTAAAAATAATCTCTTTCACTTCGTAAAGTAATACCACTTAACATATTCCGTTAGGTACAAATTTTTATCCTTTTAATCCGGTACATCGATAAGTTACCTCATTTCGAATAAGGCTTTTATAAGGAGGCAGTTTCTACCCCTTGGAGTATTAATACCTCTAATTTGTAATTGAATCCACAAGACATTGGCAATGATAGGATTTACTGTTTATTATATATCTAACGTCCAGCTCGAAAAGTTTTCATAAAAATTATTTAGTAAATTAGGTCTTTAGACTTTCTCCTTGTAATAGTGGAACATAATGGCTAAGATGTATATATTTATGATATAGTGTTTTAATTCCTCAATTATCGAATCGATAGTATTATTTCAAAGTCTTAGGTCGATTTCGTACATTATAACCTTTTTAATTCCCATATGTTCGATGAAGAGTTCTAATTCAACGTTGACCTTTTCTAGTATTATTGATTTTAGAGCTATAGCTATAAATATCTTAGGGCGGTTAGGGGATATATTACATCAGCGTAAAATGGTAATGTCGCGTTATAGTCAAATTATAAAAGCGGCATAAGTTGGTGATTTTGAGCTGTAATTAGATTTAAGTATATTAGAATTTCAAAGTATAGGAAAAATCGTTTCATCAACGGCAAACATAAAGTAAATGAAATAATTAAAGTAATATAAATAAGGTTTACTAAAGCTTACTACTGTAAATTAATTTTAAATAGTATATAAATAAAAAGCAACTACAAATTCATTAAACGTTTTGAATTAGTTTTTATCATTGTTTAGTAACGTTACGTTATCTAAATAGTTGGAAAAACTGAAACGTTACAAGAAATAAACTTAAAATACATGAGGCGAACATATTCAAACTTAAAATATATAAGGTGAATATAAAAAAGGTAGGTAAGGTAAAGAGAATGTAATTATATAACCCAGTATTTAGTAATCGGTCTGGGTTAACGTATCGTAGTCGCTTTTAGTAAAGAGATTGGTTTAGATGGCTTATACGTAACCGCTTTTACTGAAGTAATTAGTTCGAATAGTGTAATTGTAACCACTTTTAAATTAAAGGAGCGGTTTGGATTATTGAAAATTGGATTGGTTTCAATTAAGGGTTTCACAACTTGGTAGTTTTTTACTATATGGCCTGATACGTGATAGAACTCTTTCCAAAAAGTGTTGGATATGTTAAAGCGTTAATTAAGGGTTAATATTAGCGTAACGGGGCTTTTAATCAATAGAATACGAAAAAAAGTTAATAGTATCGTATTAAAGTTAACCTTCCTAAAGTTACTTAATCTTACAATTTTTATATACGTTGGCGTGTAATTTTTGTAAAAACGAAATATTTATATATAAATAGTTAAAACTGTTATAACATCCCGTTATAAGTATTTAACTTATATTTATCTTTTCTTTTTTAGGCTGTATATAATCGACCAAATCGGATACTAATTAGTATCGGTAAGGTTTAAAACCTTCGTTTTTATGTAAAATAAGGTATTTAAAAAAGTAACCGGAAAGATTAGTATTTGAAATATAAAGTAAAGATAATAGTCAATTGGAAGAAGAATTCAGAGGTGTATGCCACAAGTGAGGGCTTATAAGCCCTTTATCCAGAGCGTATCACTCTAAAATACTTCTTTTAGACCGCTCCACGTATTCCCATCGGTCTGGAATAGTCATTCCAGACCGCTCCATGCATGATGCACTTTGTGTCTTGCAAGAGCGCAGCCTGCAGCGTGATACGTTACTATACACTCTGCAGGAGTACATACTGCAATACAGTGAACTGCTTACTTGGCCTATGTATACTATCTATGAGGGTATATAGTAACATCCATATAAAGCTTTCGATTTTTGATATAAGGATATTATAGGACCTTCGTAAAAAGGCATATACCCTGTTGACTTTTCCAATACCTTAATAAACTTTAATAGGGAACTATTTATATTAAATTACTATCGAATTTGCGTTAACTGAAAACTTTATCGTAATAATTTTGGTATCAGTATTATAAACCAATACGTTTAATGGATTAAGGTACGTATTAATTTACAAAAAGAGTAATATCTTATATATTTCATCTACTGTTATAATTTTAATGAACTTGGCGTGGTAAAAAGTGTAATGACGTTTACAACGTATAATATTAGCTTTCCGTTTAAGTAAAATACTTTTACAAAAACTTTCGAGTAAAAATTTCAATTTTCTTTTAACGTTAATTTAAATCTTAAAGGAGCTTAAAAGTATATTCAGTAATAATAATAAAATCGTTTAATTCTTTTTAACGTTAACAAGTCTACGTCTTTGTAACCAATTGCCTTTAAAATCTTATATAATATGTTAGTCGCTGGGTAGTTAAACCTACAATATAGGTAACAAAATTCCGTCTTAATTAGGTTTAACATTACTAACTTAAGCCTTAAAAAGAAAAACCAGAAATACCCTTACTTAAAGTTAAATGGAAACCTTTTTCCAGCTTTAACTTATATTAGTTCGTTAATTTAAATATTAATATTAAAGTCGAGGTTTTTTATATCTTCTATGTAAAGGAGGATAATAGTAACGGATTCTAAGATGTAAAAAGTAATAAAGTTAATATCAGTCTTCATCGTTATTAATCCTAATGAAAATAGTTTTTCCTTAAAGCTAAAGCCAACCTTAGCCTTACCAATATTCGCGAGGTCAACTTTTGTAATAGTATTAATATCCCTTTGAAAGTTGATGTATTACTAATAGCCCCCTATTAAATATCATGCCGCCCCCGTATCCAGTGTAATTCCCTAAAATACATATTCGATGTAACGATATCAAATGATAAAGAGAAATATAGGGCCAGAGTTTTCATTGTCGTAGCAGCGATAAGAGTTTTTACTTATAAGGTGGTATGAAAAGGCGTGGTTAGCGAGTTATTACGTTGCTTCCGGATTAGTACCGGTACCAGTAGCTTCGTGCCAACCGATAGCCTCGGGCCTGTTTTCCTTCCTTTTATCTTTACTTTTTTTAAATTATAAAACTTATTTGATATAATCTTAATTGAAAAAAAAATGGGAATTAGGTATAATAAATTACCTACTTTACTTTACATTCGATGATAATATAAAGTATTAACCAACATCTTTATTTATTATAAATTCAATATGTTTTGTTATTTAAGGTAAACCTATTTAGCTGGTTTAACGACCTTCAAGAAAAAGAATACCTTTCTTCGTATGTAGAGGTCTATGCTTTCCGTTAACCGTATTGGTCAGGCCTTCCGTACCTTCGATTAATGTAATACGTGTAGGAAGGGTTTTCTTTTTCGTTAGTGAATTACGAAGCTTAAGGGTATATACCAAACGAGCCTGATATTCGAGTAGTTAAGGTTGTCAACGAGAAACAAAATTAACCAAAAAATCTTTCACAGATAGTATCGGAGTATTAAAAGGCGTATTTAAACTCTTTATAACATATAACATCTTACCGGACCTACTGGTATAAGGTGGCTTCGCTAGCTCTTACGTCCCCATTACTTATTGGCAAAACATTAGCTTGTTAAATATCTAATTAAAAAGATCTATTTTACTTTTAGACTTCTTTTTATAATATAATATATAAAAGCATTTAATGATATTTTAATCTGTATGATACTGGACAAAATTAATTTTGTTCTCGAAATGACGTTTTAAGCCATTATAAATTTTGCGAAAGGAGGAATAATTCGGTAGGTACCGAAGGTAGTAATCCTCGGCTTAACCGGTAAGGATACTGGGAAACAACGAGTAAAAGCCTAGTAATTCAACTCTTGTCTAGCGGCAAATGTTGAAAAATGAGCGTAACTTAACGTCGAGAATGTTATACGGCTTACCGTTATACTTATCCTTTCCTTCCTATATTTTAACAAATGTAGTAATTGCTAAACAATCCGTATATACCATAGGAATACGTCAGGGGGAAAGGGTGATGTACTAATCATAAAAACCCTTTATATCTTTTGGCTGGAAAAAGGACTAAAGTTATTAGTACTAATAGGCAGGATAATTACCTGTAACTAAGTTTGAAGGGAAAAAGCCAATCTTCGTACTTATATTAGGTTCGCGTGTAAAGCCAATTCACCCTTAATTTGTCTAATATAACTGAACGTATTAAAAAGCTTAGGGGACAGAAGTTTAAAAGTTTCTGTCGCGGGAGATTTGACAATAATTCGTTTTGTATTAAGGGGTCCATCAAAGTTTCTACACAATTAACTAGTAAACTTAAAAGCTTACGGGGTATATGTTAACTAATTCCTTATGTCCGATAACACTAATACGTTGAAAATCCCGCATAATAAGGTTTAAAAAACTTATCTAAACTTAGGCAAGTCTTTGCAAACGTGTATATAGGCGTTAGGAGTTACTGTCGTTAACAATCCCTTTACCTTTTACTAAGGTTTATTAGGGGTCTTTATCCGTAGCGCATTCGTAGAGTAGGTTAGTTTAATTACCTTTCTTCTTTTTCTTCGTAAAGAGTTAGACTTCTCGAATTATTAGTTTAGTCATTAGTCTTATCTTAACTTACTTATTCGTCTTCTTCAACATATTTAGACTCTAGTCGTAAAATCATTTTTAAAAATCGTCGAAGGCTATAAGTTTGCAGTTAATTTCGGTAGAGTTTAAGTTGAAAATAAAAGGGCCGATTATGTTAACCAGGTACTTTAGGGTAAATTTTTTAGTGACATTGGTAAACCAAAACTGTTCGTTGTAATACTTCCCGAAAATAGCGCCGGTTTCTTTAATTGCCTTCTTCCGGTTAAGGTCGTTAACAATATAAATTCCGACTTATTTTAAAGCCATCTTAACGTTGATTAAAAGGTGTAAAGGGGAAAAAAGTAATGTAAAATAGTATGTTGTAAATTTACCGTTAATGTTGGTGTAAGTTAAAGATCGTAAAACTTAGTTGTTTTTACTTCAAAGTTTGTAATAGTGGTACCCGCCGTAGTATTAACTTAGCTGTTTGCCAACTTACCAACTTGATAATCTTTAAGACTTTGAACGGTTAATTTTAAAGCTTTTTCAAAAAGGATCAATAAAGATTTCTTAATGTTTTCACTAACGATATCGATGCCTACTTCAAAATTGCCGCGAAGACGATACAATCCAAAAGCCTTCCCTACGTACTGCCGCGAAAGCGACACAGTATTATAGGGGCGCTTCGCAAAACCTTTCCTCTACCTTACCTAAACAAAGCGTAACAACTGGAAAACAGCTTCTTTTTCTGCTTAGCTAATCTGAGCTTAACCTAGTAAGCTCTAATCAGTGTTGGTAAGCCTTTATCGTTACATATATAGTCGATTCAAATCACTGTGGTCGAAGTAACTGATGCTGCGTTGATATTGTTCATTGGGGAGTGTGAGTTCTAAGTTTGGAAGACCGCTAGCCGGTCTGCATACTAATTTGTGTGGTCAAACGCTTTGGCCTGTGCCTCACTTTGAAGTGGGCACCTACTGCACTGCACTTGCAGTGTAGTCCCATGAACTACAGCCAATTTTGCAGTTAGTGCAATCAACTTTACTGCAAGTAAAGTTAACTTGACTGTACTGCATTTGATTGCTATTCCAACACCTATACTAATTAAGGCTTTATTATAACTACTACCGCGATTAAAATTACTAATCTGAACAATTATAATTTTATACCATGATTATGAATACAATTAAATAAAAACTAATCGGAATCTCTACAAATTTTGCATTACAAACCAAACCATTACTATTAAATTATAAAAACGAACCGTACTTTAAGTTAAACTGTCATTACTAAATTATAGATATAAGCTGTACTATAAACTGAATCATCACTATTAAACCATGGATATAGGCTACGCCGAAAAAAGAAAAGATTGCCTATATACATATTTTTATATATTTTTATAATCAGTAAGTGATCATATTGCAAGTTATACGTGTAACGTGTCACTTTATCAGGTGCATTTCTATAAAGTGTATAATAGCGTACACTGCCTGGAAGGAGTATTGGCAAAGTGTACAATAAAGTGCCACTACCTAGAAAAGAGATTGTCAGAGTGTATAATAGAGTGCCACTACTTGGATAAGAGCTTATAAGCTTCCATGTGAAGCGTGTACTCTCCAGATGCCTTTTTTTCTCCTTTTGATCGATTTACTTCAATATACACTACCAATCTTTACAGTTACTCTTCTACTATTACCTTTACATTGATATATTAAAGTTTACCGACAGTTTCAAACGGATTCAATGACAAATATCTAAACCAATACAAAATATATTTAATATATCAATATTAATATAAAAGTTAGATCTATAATTAATAATTAACAGTTCAAATTTTTTTCCACACAATATAGGTAGTATGAAATTGTATATTAATCATAATTTGAAGATTTTAATGCAATATCATTTACTATTTAGAGGAGATAATGATATGTTTTCGCATTATGTCAAATCATGAGGTGAAACTGATTTTATTTTTTTTAGAAAATTTGATATTTTGAAAAATAAGATTGTGTTTTAGTAATAAATTTTATCGAATTCAAAATATTGGATCCGAGATATATATAAATTACAAATCCCTCAACTATATTATAGTCTTTTCAATATTTAGTTAGATAATTAACCTTCCAATTATTCCAATAATTCATCATCATAATCCCAGTTACCTGAATCTAGAGCCAGGAACCAAACAGACCCTCAAGGGTGCGCGTAAAGCCATGCTCGTTGCCACCGCCCAATCCGAGTTAATTCTACCGAGGTAAACCCAGTTCACCCGCCGTCATCTCTTATGCCAATTTGTTCTGTCCATGATGCACCTATGGACGGTGCACAGTTAAGCCCCCTACCCTGACTGCTCAACCACCCTCGACTGACTGCGAACGTCCGCAGCCATGTCACGAGGCTACGGTAGTGCCTACAACAGGAACGGCACTGGCAGAGGATACGGCGCATTTGGCGGCCGCCTGAGCGGCGACAACGATCGCGACCCCTATGGCAACGATGGCTACACCAGCAGCAACGACCGCTACGCCACTCCTCCGATGCCCTCCTCTGCGCGTGGTGGCCCCCCGACCCAGGCCTCGCTGCCCCTGCGCGCCCCTCCCTCGCGATCCCAGCTGCAGGCCCAGCAGCTCACCCAGCAGGCCCAATGGACCAACGCCGAGCGCCAGATCAATGAGGTCCTGGGCATCATCCAAAAGGACTGGCCCAACCTGTGCCAGGACGACTGCGTGCCCGTGCAGCTGGCGCTGCAGCTGCTAGACAGCAGCTCCGTCGGCCGCGCCCACGAGTACGACAACTTCCAGCAGACGCACCAGTTTCTGCAGGACTCGCTGAAGGCTATCGTTCATGACTATCATCAGGGCTTCAACTCGTCCATCGGCACCTTCCACAAAATACAGGGGTCCATTATGCAGAGTCAAAAGAAGGTCCGCGCGCTCAAGGAGAACCTGGCGAATAGCAAGACTGCCCTATGCACCACCGACCCAGAACTGAAGAAGCTGTACAACTCGAGCCAGATGTACGATGAGCTGCTGCAAACGCTAAACGAGCTGGAGGACCTGCGGCAGGTTCCTGACCAGCTGGAGGCCAGGATATCGGAGAAGAGGTTCTTGACGGCAGTCGAGGTGCTGCAGAATGCGTTGCGGAGGCTGAGGAAAGAAGAACTGGACGATATTGGCGCACTGAGCGATTTGAGGAGTTATTTGGCGAATCAAGAGACGGCATTAATGGACATCCTGGTAGAGGAGTTGCATGAGCATCTATACCTCAAATCACCATACTGCCAAGAGAGGTGGCAGAACTTGGCAAAAAGTCAAGGCGCTTTCCGAGAGGATATCACCGAGTCTGGAGCAGTGGTGCCTTTCTTCGAGGTGTTGACGACTATGGATCTTGAAAACCCTACCCAAGAGGACCCTGGCAGGAATCCCGAGTCCGACACCTTTTCTTACGTGGCTCTGTTGGTGGAGGCGCTCAATAAGCTGGGTCGCCTTGAGGCTGCCGTCGACACCATCAAGCAACGGCTGCCGGTTGAGCTGAATTACCTCGTGAACGAGACGATCAACGAGGTGGACCACAAACACCCAAGCTCGCTCCGTGGTGTGTCCAGTGGCGCGGGGGGGCTGCATATTTACAGCAATAGGGAGACGCAGATGAGGGCAGACGTGATTTACGATCTGCTCTGGACGCTGTACGGCAAATTTGAGGCGATAGCGGAGGGCCACCGTCTCTTCCACGAATCCATCAAGGCTTTGATCCGGCGAGAAGGAGGCGGCAACAACGCCAATCTTCTGGGAAGTTTCAAGGAACTGTGGAATCTTTACGAGAACGAGATTCGGTCCTTGCTGCACAACTACGTGACCACAGACGCGGATCTCTACCAGTTTAACACACCACAGCCTGGTCAGGTGAACGGCAGACTCGATGCACACAGGGAGCATTTGTTTAAGTTCAATGAGGCGGACTCAAAATCTGCTGAGTTGGTCACTGAGTTGGAGAGCTTGGACAAGACCATTGAGCAAGCAGTGCCTGGCTTGAGAGCTGGCGAGGTGAAGGGCAGGGCTGGTGACAAGAAATCTGGGCCCCGGGCCAATGAGGCAAGGAAGACCACGGCATTCGCAAATGGTGCTCGGGACCAGAACGAGTGCTACAAGTCGCTGGTGGAGCCCAATGTCTTCAACATGAGCTTGCTGCTCCCACCAACTCTGGTCTTTCTGGGCAGGTTGAAGAACATCGTACCACCGGGCTCCGATCTGGCGACGAGTACACTCACAACTTTTCTGGACAACTTCTTAGTGAACGTATTCCAACCTCAGTTGGACGAAACGCTCGGCAAGTTGAGCGACAACGTGTTCGGTGAAGCGGACGCCTTCCAGCAAGATGGCGACTGGCACCAGACCGCCCGGCGGCCTGTTTTCAAAGGCGTCATAGATTTCTTCGCTGTGGTCACGGCATTCTGCAAGATGTTGAACACGATACCACACGATCAGGCACTTAGCGGTCTGATTATCTCGCAGATGATGAGGTACTACGACCGATGTTTTGGCTGGTTTAAGACGCTAGTCACCAAAACCCAGGAAGGAGTCACAACAGATCAGCCACTGCGGGCATCAGCTGTCATGGCTACGGAGACTGGCGAGATGCGCGACACCATCCTGACATTATGGTTGGACGAGGCGCCGGATCCCGATCTGCTGAACAAGGAGGTCGCGTTTTTGATTTCGGAGACGAACGAGAAATCGCTTCAGATCAGCGACATCATATCAGACAGAGACACTATCTCTTCTCTGTGTCTGCTGTACACGAGCATGAAGTGGCTATCCGTCAAGGTCTCTGGACTCAGGCACATCACCAGGAACGAGACTGATGCCAACCACTCGAGTCTCCCGCAGCCAGGGAAGCGGAGATGGACATTGCTCAATGATCCTAGCAAGGTGACGGCGGAGGATGGGCCGGTCTTCCTTCCCATGACCCAGGAGACCGTGCAGTAAGCTTCCCCATACTGTGAGCACTGTCGAAATCACTGACAAAACCATGCAGGTCTTTCGACGGCATTGTGTCATCGTATCAAGAGCTTGCTAGCACAGCCCTGCTCACTCTCCACATGGAGGTGCGCTGTCGCATCGCATACTCCCTCCATGTGGCTCTAAACCCCAGCACAGCCCCCTACCTCCTCGACCAAGATGTCAAGGAGCCCGACCCACAAATCCTCAGCCTGAACTCGGAGCTCGTCGCCTACGACGAGACCATCGTCAAGTT
This sequence comes from Anisogramma anomala, assembly GCA_038502455.1. Classification (NCBI taxonomy): domain Eukaryota; kingdom Fungi; phylum Ascomycota; class Sordariomycetes; order Diaporthales; family Gnomoniaceae; genus Anisogramma; species Anisogramma anomala. Next base: position 480,469 of record JASMMZ010000010.1, on the reverse strand, counting down.
CCTCCGCGAGCGCGAGGTTTCCTTCATCCGCAACGGCCTCGGCCTACTCATCAACTCGTATCTCGTCGCCAACGCGCCCATGGTGGCGCCCATCAACTCCAAGGGCTCTGGCCGCATGCGGCTCAACATCCTGGTGCTGCAGCAGAACCTCAAGAACATCGAGGCCGGTGTGGACCTCGCGCGTTCCGCGAACTACTGGGCATTGTTTGACGGCGGCGCGGACGCCATTGTCGCGAAGGCCAAGGACGACGCCTCCAAGACGGCCGTGGAGGGCGCGGGGCCGACGGGGCGCGACCCGGATCGGTTTACTTATGACGAGCTGAAGGCGCTGATTGAGCTTTGCTATAGCGAGTTGACAAAGAGCAAGGAGAGAGGTATTGAGAATAACGCGAGGCGGATGATGGGGGATAAGCTGCTGGAGCTGAGTGAGCATATGTGGCAGTGCTGAGTGAGTGGAGGGATGAGCATCCGATATCGTGGGAGAGCCTCGATTCACTGTATGGTTATCACGATTGGGAGAACACTCTACCCTATTCACTTCTCATATGTCGCCGAGGAGGCAACGTTCAGCACACCGGCGAAAGCCTTTGCCGACTTTACTAAGGTCTCTTCGGCTGCAAGGCCTTCACCATCCACTCTTCTTGCATCAGACCTTATTCGTCAAATATGCCGAAAATTTGCGCCGCGGGAGACCTCGTGAGAGTATATGTGCCTCTGCAGACCATGTACATCCATGAAGAGGTCCTCCTCCTCTGCACTCCGGTTATGTGGTGGCGTCGAGGGACGCCCATTGACTCCGGCGTGTGGTTGTGTGCAGCCAAGCTGGCCAGCCAGTCCTCCCCCCCAATCGCGTATGCTTCAAATATGACTCACAACATTTAGAGTCTTCCCGGACGCATTGTACATATTTGTATTTTCCCTCAGGCTCTGTAAGGTTTTTCCAGCCTTCTGCCAGTGGCTACACTAGAAGGCTTTGAGGAGCCGGCCTGAGTCTGGCATCATAGCCGCCGGTCTCTGAAGGCCCCAAGTGTGTATAGTAGAGTATACGGACGCAGATCTCGTAGGGGCAGGGTGAGCCATGTCTTTTTGTCTCCATCTGGCTGGTGGTGATGTGGGGTATAACTTGGACATTGAACTGCGACGAGCGAAAAGATGTACATGGTAGTAGTATGATGAGAAAAGGTACATATGCCTGGTCCGGGGCCGGGGGCCGGGGGGTACCAGGGCCCGGCTGAGTAAGCTGGCGACATCCGTCCAAACTTTTTGCTTGCAACGCGAGCTCATCAACGCGTCGACGCCGTCGCCGACGCCGACGCCGACGAACTCCAGCCGCTACGACAATGACATCCTGGCGCGAACTGGCTCGGCCAATGCGTCAGCTGCGAATACATCACATATCGAGACCACGGAGACAATGTTATTCGGCGCAAGGAGCGGCCGCGGCAGAGGAGTCTCCACTCGACGACATTGAATCAGAGTCGTCGCTAGACGCTCCTGGACCAACACCAGAGCAGGTCGAGATATATAGGGAGCCATGGAAGCGTGCGCAAGCGAGGAAATACCAGCTTCCCCGTAGCAGGTAACCCTACCCTCGGACGGCTTCATGCGGCAATGCGACAACCTGCTGATATATCCCCCTTCCAGATACCAATACCACCCGCCCAAATTCAACCGCGGGCCCCTCCACCCCATCCAATCGCCCGCCTCCTCCGATCCCGTCGCCCGCGACTTCCAAGCCGGCCCCTTTTACTACCCGCGCCTCAAGGAAACTCTGCTGCACACCATCATCCCGGACCTCATCACGCTGACCTACATCCACAAGCCCCCCGGCGAGCAGGGCGAGGAGCCCATCGGCCAGCGCCTGCGGGCCTGGGACGGCTCGTCGCCGTACCACAAGAACCGCCCGCTGCGCGGCCCGCGCGGCGTCACGACGCTGCGGCCCGTCGAGCGCCCCATCAGCTTCTGGCGCTACCCGGAGGTCCTGGCCGTCACCCTGTCCGCCTACCAGCCCGCCGGCATCAAGCAGCCGACGTACCTGCTGGCGGCGCGCGCCGCGCTGCAGGCCATCACCGGCGCCAAGCCCGAGATCCGGCGCATCAAGCACGGCGTCAGCCAGTGGGGGACTACCAAGGGCCAGCTGGCCGGGGCCAAGGCGACGGTGTGGGGCGAGCAGGCGTACGAGCTGCTGGACAAGATGATCCACCTTGTGTTTCCGCGCATCAAGGACTGGCCGGGCGTGAGCGTGGCGTCAGGTGATGAGTCGGGGAATTTGGCGTGGGGGTTTACGCCGGAGCAGCTGGCGCTGTTCCCTGAGATCCAGGTCAACTATGATGCTTACCCGCCCAAGGTGAGCTTCTTGACCCCGTTGCCGCCTGAGGGCAGTCCACTGTTGTCGGGCTTTGGTGCTGACTTGCGTATAGACAATTCCCGGGTGCAGAGTCAACGTCGTGACAACCGCGACATCGGATCGGCATGCTCGTCTGTTGATGCAGGCGCTGGGTGTTCCGTTCCACAACAACCCGAAAGAATGAAGAGATGCAAGCAGATGCTGTGAACTCCTGAACCCCAATCAGAAGGCGCTCTAAACGGTGCGGCCTCCTTGTATCATACTGTAGAGTGGCATGTCACATAACATAAGAGGCGAGCACAGCAATATCGTTTTCAAGATCAATTCTTGTTTCTCATATCTTCAGTACTGGATAAGCTGATTGTCATAATCCCCTGTGGGTCATGGTCGTCATTTTGGTCGACCGCATCGACTGCATGCCTGTGACTCTTCAGATGTGGGTTTTTCTGTACAATGCCGTACTAGATCTCCGGTTCCTGTGCTCCATCAGATACTTGGGTAGTGAATAGGATCCTCCCAAAACGCCCTAACGCCTCCCTTGCAACACCTTTCCACCATGCGTCCCTGGGGTATCATGTATACCGAGACCTGCCGTCTCTTCCATATCATGCACATTTTCATGCCCCTCCCACAGCGCTTTATGCAGCAGAAATATCCTTCTCCTCGACATCCTTCGTGATCTTGTCCTTCAGCGGGTTCATGACCCGGTCCACCGCTTCCATGTCCGCGGCGTCAATCTGCTTCTCCCCCTCGCCCAGGACGCCTTTCTTGACCAGTTCCTCGACGATGACATCCATCGCGGGCTGGTAGTTCCGGCACGCGCTACTCAGCGCATAGACCGCCTTCCGCCGCACGGCCGCGTCCTCGCCGCGGTCGGCCGCCATGGCGACCAGGCGCGCGAGCGCGCCGGGCGCGGCGGCCGGCAGCAGCGCGGCCTGGCTGCGCGCGTTGTTCTGCACGGCGGTGCCGACGCACCAGCACGCGTAGCGGCGCAGCGGCGCGGCGGGCGCGTCCAGCTGCGCGAGCAGCGGCGGCCACAGCCGCAGCGCCGCCAGGTTGTTGGCGTTGTCGAGCGCCTCGACGAGCTGCTCGAAGTTGTCGAACGCGACGAGCTTGGCCGCGAGCGGCGCCGCGGGCGCCGCGATGGCCGCCATGGCCTGCACCATCAGCTCGGCGTCCGAGGGCCCGCCCATGACGGCGGCGAGCATCTCGGGCGTCAGCTGGGAGGCGGGGGCCGGGGCGGGGGCCGGGGCGGGGGTTGTGCCGTCTGGGTTTGATGGTGCCGGGGCGCTGGCGGTTTGGGCTTCGATGCTCCATTTGAGGAGCTTGGACAGGTTTTTGTCTCCCATGGTGGGCGGTTGTTTGGTGGAGTTACTCTGTACGTTTCGGTGAAAGGCTGGGAGTGGGACACCGAGTATGGAAGAGTTGGTTCGAGCGTTGGTACTTGCAAAAAGTGGAAATGAAAATAAAAAGAAGACTGAATGTGGAAGCGATTATTCTAGGGATTCAGTGGAAAGTAAACTGTTAATGTTATTTCATTTCCAAGCAGATCTTGTAGTGCGGCTGAACGTGCAAGCATGTCCGTGAAGCTTCTCGAAAATTCTCGGGCACAGGGTTTACTCATTAGCGTTTGGTTTCTCAGCCTTGCCGAGGGGTCCACTTCTTTTGTCATACTATTACTTATTCATACATCAATTCCTATATAACGTAGCAGCAGGGGTTATCAGTTATCAGACCAATTACTGAAATAATGTAAATCATTTGAATCATTTAGTACCATGACATGCTAAGGTAGGTATCATAGTATCACTGGAGGACATGTGGTCAACATGAACACCGCTTAGAACATCTTCACCGTGGCAAAATACTCAATGTAGTTAGTTGATGACCATTTGTAATCTGCAATATAGTAGGGGTCTGTGGGGGTCTGTTTTTCTGAAAAAACCAGGAGGGTCCCTCCATCAACGTCACCCCTTTTGAGCGAAGCCACAGGAGAAGCAATTTCGCGGATACAGAGCCTCAACCTTGTGACCATCCCCTTTTGCCGACGAAATGGTATTCATCTCAGAGTGATCTCGGGGCATCCGGGCCGGAGCCATGATGTGCAAAGGAGTGGGGCACGGATTATCTCCACTACTTCATGTCCCATGGGCAGTCCGTCCACGCTGCTTGGACCAGACGCGCTCGTTCATGTATATTCATGCCCTCTTTACTAACTGCCATCGTGCTTCCAGTAACGACTGGAATGACGCTTCTTGCAGCAGATGGCAGGTCCTACAAGGCCATCGACAACTCGGCTTCGCTCATGAAACATGGCCAAGATGCTGTTCAGGGTGCTGCCAGTTTACCGGAGATATACGAAATGATGACTACCCGGGCCCCTAGTAGAGCAAAGTCGTCCAATCACTTCAGAATATCTCACTACGTTCTCAAACAAGCGGTGGGTTCCTAAACCGAAGCCTGACGGGGTATTCGTAACGTGGACTGCTCGTGTGCGGACGAAGTAAGCCATATGGAAGCTTGCCCAATCTGGGTAGCTTCCACTATATGCGACGCGAAATGAATGGGCTTCTTGCCGTGCCAAGCAAGGATTGCGTGCCCTCGGTGAACAGATGAATAGGCTTCGGTGCGTGATTATCTTCAAGTTTGCTTGCAGCGCGGATCTGTCACTGCCTGACCTCGCAGACCATGCGGATGTCTTGAGGTAGTCGTGTATTCGGTTGGTGTGTGGATGTACGGATATACCTTCTTGCCTGGTGGTGAGGGCGCAGAAGTCTCGAGAGGTGCGCTGGATGATACAGATGAAGTAGTGAGCAACAATCTCAGCTTCATATTGCAAAAGGACCCTGATCGACTTCTTATCCATCAGGCGTCACAGGGTGGGTTGAGTTGTTGCTGTTGACCCCCCCCCCTACCCCTTAAGGAGAATCCCCTGTCAGCACTCACTACCGACCAACGTTCGTGCTGTGCTTGGCTCGTGCTTGGGGCGTTGGCCCTGTTGGCCCCACTACCAAACTGCCCATTCCAGTGACAAGGCAGCGAATGGGCGAATGAGCAAGCGGCTGGCCGTGATTCACCCCAACCCTTTTCCTAGCGCAGACCCCACTTTAATCACAGCTGGCCGTGGGATGGCTTCTTTCCACCCCAAGTCAACCGCTGACCCACTCGCTGCATAAGGCCAGCAGCTCAGCTTCCCGCCTTCCGCCTCCCCTTTTTATCGACGGTCCTTGGCCAAAACCACAGCTTTGTCCACGACGTCCGTTGTCCGTTGTCCTTGCCACGACAACCCAACCCGAACCAACGTTCTCCTACTATTAACACCTGTTCCGTTCGACTCGACCTCGTCCGGACTATTTTTCTTCTACTGACCTTATCGAGAACCTCTTTCCACTACACTTTCTACTACGTAATCAGTCATCATGGAGGGTAAGTTGGCCACTTTTGCCGCCTCTCCCTCGCGCCCAGCACAATTTCACGACCACGAGCTTCTCAACAGCATTGAATTTTCCCTTTCCCCGTCGGTCCGAATCAAGTCCACCATTGCTAACGTCTTTGCTCGTCTTGCAGAGGAAGTCGCTGCTCTCGTCATCGACAATGGGTAAGCTCCGTGACCGTATTACCTGCGCACCCGCCGACGGCCTCCTCGACAACTGCATCAAGGTCGTGCGAGCCTCGCCCAGCAAGAGTTATATCAAACTTACAGCTGGAAAGAAAACATCAATAGGGATTGCAAATACTGACTAGAACATAGTTCGGGTATGTGCAAGGCCGGTTTCGCTGGTGACGATGCTCCTCGCGCCGTCTTCCGTAAGTCACTACCCGGCCCCCTTTTTGGCGCACAACGTCCAGCCACCGCCCCAACGGCGCAGAATCGCAACAGTGCACAGAAGAATGTCAAGGGTCCGAAGCTAACGGCTTGCTGCAGCTTCCATCGTTGGGCGTCCCCGTCATCATGGGTAAACATCTCTCCACCGCTACACTGGTTCACATCGAGGCGACTGACGAAACATGCAGAATCATGATTGGTATGGGCCAGAAGGACTCGTACGTTGGTGATGAGGCGCAGTCCAAGCGTGGTATCCTGACTCTGCGGTACCCCATCGAGCACGGTGTCGTCACCAACTGGGACGACATGGAGAAGATTTGGCACCACACCTTTTACAATGAGCTTCGTGTCGCCCCTGAGGAGCACCCCGTCCTGCTCACCGAAGCCCCCATCAACCCCAAGTCCAACCGTGAGAAGATGACCCAGATCGTCTTTGAGACTTTCAACGCCCCCGCCTTCTACGTCTCCATCCAGGCCGTCCTGTCCCTGTACGCCTCCGGACGTACCACCGGTATTGTTCTCGACTCCGGTGATGGTGTCACCCACGTGGTGCCCATCTACGAGGGTTTCGCACTCCCCCACGCCATTGCCCGTGTCGACATGGCTGGCCGTGACTTGACCGACTACCTGATGAAGATTCTGGCCGAGCGTGGCTACTCCTTCTCCACCACCGCCGAGCGAGAAATCGTTCGCGACATCAAGGAGAAGCTCTGCTACGCCGCCCTCGACTTCGAGCAGGAGATCCAAACCGCCGCGCAGTCCTCCTCCCTGGAGAAGTCCTACGAGCTGCCCGATGGACAGGTCATCACTATCGGCAACGAGAGGTTCCGCGCCCCCGAGGCTCTGTTCCAGCCCTCTGTCCTGGGTCTTGAGAGCGGTGGCATCCACGTCACCACTTTCAACTCCATCATGAAGTGCGATGTCGATGTCCGTAAGGACCTTTACGGCAACATTGTCATGGTATGTCTTGCACTGATTTGGCAGGTGACGGTTTGCTAACGACGCTTCTAGTCTGGTGGTACCACCATGTACCCTGGTCTGTCTGACCGTATGCAGAAGGAGATCACTGCTCTTGCGCCTTCTTCCATGAAGGTCAAGATCATTGCTCCTCCTGAGCGCAAGTACTCCGTCTGGATTGGTGGATCTATCTTGGCCTCCCTCTCTACCTTCCAGCAGATGTGGATCTCCAAGCAGGAATACGACGAGAGCGGCCCCTCCATTGTCCACCGCAAGTGCTTCTAAGGTCAGTTTCACCACACCTTTACCCTGGTGTCGGCTGCCGCTGACCGCTTCCTCGGCGAAGCGAAAATACAACGGCACTCGACCTCGAGCTTGCGGACGTCTCGTCCAAAACAGCCAACAATACAGGGCCCTCGAAGCGCGCGCGCGACTTGTCGAGTCTCTTAATTACGAAAAGCTTTGGCCATGGTCGACGGCTGGGTGGTGCCCCGGCTCTCCGTCGCGGGGATGGTTCGGCCCTTGGCTTCTTAATTGGTTGCGCATAGAGGGGGCGGTCAAGACGTGACAATCGAGGCTGACCGGGAAAAAATCGAGGCTGTTTAGTTTTTCCTCTACCCATGTGGAGATGGCGGTCTTTCCGGCAACTTATGAGCAGACAGCTGTGTTTTAGAGCAATGCAACTATGAGATTATTCATCTGTGAGGGTTCAGAATGGACCGAGAGCAACAGAAGTAACTGGTACATGGGTCGCCAAGGTTGTTCTTGAATGTATGGGTATCTTGATTGTTGTACTCCCGTAGCACGTGTCTGGCTGATGTACTACTACGATGGCTCCTCCTTTTGGCCCGGCAACTCGACTATTGCATCTGACAAGGTCTCTTGAGCCCCCTCCACCACGTCCTTGTGCTCGCCCTCCTCTTCATCACGTTCTTTGTCATCCGTGGCCCTGTGTTTCCGGCGACTCTTCTTGTGTGCACTCGCCTTCTTCCGAGCGTTGATCCTCGCCACCACGGCGGACCGGCTGTTCTCGCCGTTGAGTAGGTCGTCGATCTTTTCAGCCAGATGCTCCCTCGCCAGCTTGCGGTTCTGCGTACGCGAGCGGGTCTCTTGGCATTTTATGACAATGCCTGTCGGGATGTGCTTGAGCTGGACGGCGGAGCTGGTTTTGTTCTGTTTCGGCAGATATGGTGAGCAACAGGGTGGGGAGGAGGAGGAGGGGGCTGGAAGGGGAAACGCATGTACGATCTTCTGACCACCAGGCCCGCCGCCCCTCAGGTAAACCTCGGCGATGTCCTCGTCCGGCGGCGGCCTGGGCCGCGGGGGCAGCCGTGTCTTCCAGCAGGACGCTGTCGTCGTGAGCGCGGCCGCGGCCACGCGGGGTTGAGGAGGAGGAGGGCAGGCATGATGAGCCTGCGCTCTGGGGAGGCCCAGGACTCTTCTGGCCGTGGGCTGCCAGCGTCAGCCGCCGCATCGTTCTGGTCGCAGCGCCGTCCGTCAGGGCAGGGCAGGGCAGGGCAGGGCAGGGCTCATGGCCGCGAAGCGCGAAAGCGGCGCGGCGGGAAAGGGGGCTTTTCGGGAAGGAGAACAGGACGGACCCGTAGGCACGGAACCGGTTCTCGCTGGGTCATGGCTTTCTGTTGGGGAGGGGGGGGGGTCTTTTGGCGGGCAGGGGAGCTGGGAGAATGGCCTACAGGGTGGTGATGATCTTAATTGGAGTCATTCTTTGCTTGTGGGAAGAGACTTCCGAGAACGGTACCGTACAGAGTGTGTACAATGGTCAGGGATCCGATCTGTAAGCGCAGTGCTAGCGTTACTACTGTATGTACTAAGTACTAGTAGTCTCGGCTAGTCTGGGGATCTAGCGCCATGCTAGCATACTGTGTACTGTATGTAGCCCTGTACCCCTGATAAGGATGGGTGGGTCTGTCAACGATCGGGCTGACCAATCATCGGCTGGGAGCGGACTGGCCGGAAACCCCGGGTTCGGGTTTCTCGCGTCGCAAAGGTGAGCGAAGACAAGGCCACTGGCGTCAATGCGCTTTCATGCGATGGGGATTCTGGCCGTTGACTTTGACATCGATCGGAATCGCTCGTCCTTGGCATGAACCGACTTTTGTTTTGAAACGATGGTCAGCGCTCTTGACCTTTGCTGTTGATCACCTCTTTCATATCTCCCCTCTACGTGCTCCCGCGATTCGTGTGACTGCGTCTTACTCTTCCTTCACCGCGCCCCAGAGACACGAATAGTCGAACGAAGGAAAGCAAGACAACCAACCGGACGCACACAGGAAAGACACAGACGACACACAACCAAACAAAACACTATGGCATCCCAAGGCTCCTTCACCAAGTGGCTGCAGCTCAAGATCTACCAGGTCGAAGTGACGTGGTGCGTCTACATCTTCACGCCGCTCGAGAAGTTCATCTTCTGTACGTTCGTTTCGTTCCCTCTTCTTTT